>BLSH010198562.1:242484-271616 GCA_018402905.1 Glandirana rugosa
AAAAAAAAGTAAGTTGGCCCCGCAACTTGTTTTTTCTTTTGAACGTCCAGGGGTGTAGGTGTTTTCGTTACAACTACGTCACTAGAGAGAATGACAAGATAACTTAAGACTGTCACCCCTGACGGGGGAGGGAAAAGGGCAGTCTTATGTGTCTATTAGCGACGTCGGTTACCGACGTTCGCGACCAGTTTACGTATTGGCAAGCTGTCTTCGACCAGCAATCTGTGTGGCCGGTTTTACACCGACGAAAGTCGACTTAACACCATGTGTACGTGGGTCGAAATAAGAAGCCAGAACGTAAAGGAATAGTTTGAGGAAACGACGGACAGGACGAACAGTCAAAGGATAAAAGACCGTATACGGTAAAAACGGGGAGAAGTAGAAAAATCGGAAAGAACGGTCAGGTTAGACGGTCACAACGGAAGGAGACAAGTAATACAAAGTAGAAGGAAACACTCAGAACACGGGCAGAATTCAATAGAACAGTAAGAGAGATCACTGCATCAACATTGCTTTTGTGGATGTGGGGACCTGCAAGTTTTCTTTTTTGTTCAACGCCCCGGTTGAATGAAAAAAAAATCAATATGTATACCCAGCTAAGAGTGGAAAAAGGATCAGATAGGTAGGAAGAGAAAGGTAGCCATGACAAATGGTAATGGGCAGAAAGGGTAAGGCCTCATGCACACAGGACATTTTAAAAACGTTAGAGCTACAGCATCGTTAAAAACGTGCGTTTTGCCATTAGTATTTAGCTGTGTTTAGGTGTGTTTGCGGGTTTTGCTGTTTTTACATTAAAAACATTCTATATAATGTAAAAACTGCTATAAATGTCAAATGCGGCTAAGCGCGGCTGATGGTTTTAGGCGTGTTTGGCAGCGTTTTTGTTGTTTTTCCAGCTCCTGGAAGCACAGGCTGTCCTTTTTTTCTACTGCCCCTACACGCTTATGCCTCCAAATGCCTCTGACAGTTTGTGTGCATGGACACATAGGCTAACACGGAGGGGCTTTTAGAGGCAGTTTAAAAAAATGTCAAATGCCCCTAACAGCAGCTGTAAAAACATCCTGTGTGCATGAGGCCTAAAGAACAAGGAGAATGACAGACGGGAAAGGTGATAAAGGATGGGACAGAAGGGGCGATTTACTAATTAGGCCTCATGCACACAGGATGGTTTTGGACGTTTTTCAGCAGCTGTTTTTAGCTGCAGACATTGTTTTCTACAGTCAATAAACTCCCCATCATGTTATCCTATGTGTTCATGCACACATAGGTTGTTATCAACTGTTTTTAATGTAGAAATAAAGGCTGAATAGCTGCACACTGAATCCAATCTTGTAATTTATTGATATAACAGGAGGTGAAGGTACAGATAAAGGGCAAACCACAAGTCCCACCTTACGCGTTTCTCACCTTGGGCTGGTGCTTACTATGAGTAAGAAGTGAGTACTATGAGTGACAAGAGAAGGAGAGACTG
The DNA here is from genome assembly GCA_018402905.1 of Glandirana rugosa. NCBI lineage: Eukaryota > Metazoa > Chordata > Amphibia > Anura > Ranidae > Glandirana > Glandirana rugosa. The sequence continues at coordinate 243,956 of BLSH010198562.1, forward strand.
GCAAATTTGATAGGTGAAGATTGACAAGAATGATAGTTGATTAAAGATACACAAATCTGTGAGACTGAAACTGAATGGGCGTGCTAAATAAACCAATGGGGTTGTAAATGAGGCTAGAAAAGTGAGGCATGAAAACTACAGCTGGTACTACAGTTTCTATGAATGAAACACAATCTTTGAATGGACAAAAGGCTGATGATTGAAAGGTTTACCCTCTTCATTCACAGATCAAGTTTCATTCCTAGAAGCTATAGTCCGACACTCCCTAGCAGCGTTTTCCCTTACTTCACTCATATGTAAACTTTATAATACCCTGCCGATCCATGACCTTGCCTTTTTAATGTCTGGTCTTACCTAGCGCAAGAATTGATTACCTGGACCTCCAATTTTATCCTAACAACTCACCATATTCTCTAAATATGACATTTTCTGCTGCCCAACAGGTTGATATTACCGTGAAGAAGTTGCCACCATTGCTAATTCTTGAATGTCTTGTTCTTCAATAAAAACTATTGAAATGAAAAAAAATGCAACAGTTAAATAAGAAAAAGGAGTAGGCAGGAGACAAGACTAGCAGGGTATAGTGTGGCTAAAATGGAAAAATGTTCAGATCATCAAACAGAAAGTAAATTGACTAAGGGCTAGTTTACACTTGCTTCAAAACAGGGCATCAAACAGGCTTTGTTAAAACTCCCTTAACGCCAGTTAAAGCTCCTGTTACTAAATAAAATGGTTATCTTACAGTCCTGTTTACACCTTGTGCTTGCTTTGCTTTGCTTCAAAAATTATACCCCATGTTGCTTTAGTGGTGCTTCAAAGAGTCTTCAAAGCCTCCATAGAACTCTATAACAAAGCTCGTTTGAAGCACCTACGGCTTTTGAAAGGGTTTAATTCAGATTTAGCTTTGCTTTGTTTTGGAGAAATTGCAGGTGTGAGATATCAACAAACACACACAGGGCATCTGCCAAGCTTCAACGAAGCTTCAAAATAGCATCACTGAAGCCTCATCAAAGCACTATCGAAGCCTCATTGAAGCACCACCGAAGCTTCATCGAAGCCTCATTGAAGCTCCACCGAAGCATCAAAAACACATCATAAAAGCTGTTGAAGCAGTAGGAGCTTTAATGTGTGTTGAAGCGAAAGCAAGTGTAACTGAGCCCCAAGGGTCTGTGTCAACGGGCTTTTGTTCACATCAGACAGGTTTTGCGTGCCCATACAAGTCTATGACAATGACAAACCCGCTTGAAGAAGGTCAATTGCAGATCATAAGGAGGTATACTGCAGATTAAATGCACTTGCCAAAGAGTTCTGAGCGATCTCACATACATTTCAAACCGATGCCATCAGCATATGCCCAAGGTCCGTCGACACAGGCCTTAAAGGCAATGACAATAACTGTTGGATTACAAATAGAGCAGCTGAGATCTTCTGTAATGTTAATATCATGCATGAAATATGCCTACAAAATGGACTGGTGGACTGATAATTAAACAGGTGATCTGTACAACAATGATGAAAAAAGTTATCCACTTGCCAACCGCCATTGGCGTACATTTACTGTGGCAAGTTGGCTCCACTGCCGTCTATAAACAGCGATCTGCGCAGCCGCAGTTGCAGGTACGCGCCGCTGGTGGCGTGCTCTCGTGCCCGCTGCACTCTGCGTGAGTGTGGTCGCGGGTCAGGCGGATCCGCAACCGCCTTCTACAGAGGAAGAACGGGGAACCACCGATGTAAACACAGCTGTTTCCCATTCTGACAGGCGGCATGATAGTGATCTACTGATCCCTATCATCGGGATCAGTTAGATCTGTAATGCCAAAAATATGAGGAAGAATATAAATCGGCCAAAAACCGATGAATACATTTGGGTTTTTTTTTAGCAAAAAGTAAGAAATATTGTTTTTTTTGCAAAATTGTTGCAAACTATTTGTGGGGGAAAAGAACACAAAATTGTCAGTTAAAGCAACGCAGTGCCGAATCGCAAAAAGTGCTCTGGGCCTAAGGTGGGAAATCCTTCCGGTCCTTAAGTGGTTAATGCATTCTATGCATTAAAGCGGAGTTCCACGCAGAAATTTTTTTTTACATCATTCAAGTCCTTTGCCTATATAGACTCACCTTTTAAGGGAAAAAAATGTTTATACTCACCCTAAGTCGCTTGTTGCTAGGTGGTCCCTGTATTCTGCCCCTTTTTGGTCCTAGGCTCTTTTCCTGCTTTGCCTAGCCTCGTGGGAGATGTGACTCATCATTTCCCAGGAGTCAGTGGGCTTCCCTGTACTGTAAAATCATGTTATTACCAGACAGGAAATTACATGATTTAAGGCGGGCCGAGATCGAGGAGTGCATGCAATTCTTTCAGGAAGAGATGCCAGGAGACTACGGATGGGCTTCAGGTGCCCTCACCTAAAATGGAAAAGTTCAGCAGTGAGAGAAATGAAATTGTGAGTAGAAAATACATGTAATTACTAGGTGGTTTGAAAGTAAGGAAACAAAAGGTTACATCTATTTAGTTTTTAAAGAGTGGATGCCAAAAATTAAAGAAAAAAATTTCTGGGTGGAACTCCGAACCGATCCCGCACCGGGGACAAGCCTTCTCCCTCTAGCTGCTGGCTCGGTTCCTCATTGGATGGATTGATAGCATGGGAGCCATTGGCTCTCGCTACTGTCAATTAAGTCCAGTAACAGGGGAGCTGGGTGGTGGGGCCGAGTCCTGCTGTATGTGTGAATGCACGCAACAGCAGGACTCGGGAGCGCGCCCATAAGGGTGACCACCAGGGGAAGTGCTTCCCTGAAGGGTCACTTGAGGAGCCAAGATCGCCACCGAGGGGCCCCAGAAGAGGAGGATCGGGGCCACTCTGTGCAAAACTGCTGCACAGAGGAGGTTATTTAAAAAAAAAATCCTGAACCTTTAGTATCACTTTAAGTCCTTCCCTGCCTGTGACATTTATACAGTAATCAGTGGCTATTGTTAGATATGATCACTGTATAAATGTCAATGGTCCCAAAAAAGTGTAAAAAATGTCTGATATTTCCGCCACAATATTGCAGTCCCGATAAAAATCGCAGGTCGCCGCCATTACCAGTACAAAAAAAATAATAATAAAAACGCCATAAATTAATTCTCATGGTTTGTACATGCGGCAACTTTTACGCAAACCAATCAATATATGCTTTCTGCAATTTTTTTGTTATCAAAAATATGAGGAAGAATACATATTGGCCTAAACTGATGAATACATTTTTTTATATATTTTTTTGTTATATATATATATTATAGCAAAAAGTAAAAAATATTGTGTTTTTTCAAAATTGTCGCTCTTTTTTTGTTTATAGCGCAAAAAATAAAAACCGCAGATGTGATCAAATACCACCAAAAGAAAGCTCTATTTGTGGGGAAAAAAAAGGATATCAATTTAATTTGGGTACAACCTCGCACGGCTGCACAATTGTCAGTTAAAGCGACGCAGTGCCGAATCCCAAAAAGTGCTCTGGTCAGGAAGGGGGTAAATCCTTTCCGGGGCTGAAGTGGTTAAAAAAGTACCACATTTGTCTGAAAATAATCCACATCCGGATCCCCTTTCCACAGTCTTCAATGTCTGTCATGTGTGATAGAATGAATGCTCAGGAAGCTGGACATCAAAGCTTGGCATCAGCTGTGTGACAGCTATTTGAGAGGTGACCAACAAATAAAGTGACTAACCTTGCACCAAATGAATTACATAAAGTTAGAGTGAATATTTTCTTACAACCAGAAAACTTTTTTTTCTACGAACTTTAGTTACAGCGTCATGAGCAATGGGATGCATCTGCACAGCTGTGTTCCACAAAAAAGAATGGAGTCGGCCCTATTTATACCTATGGTACATAACCAGCAGGGACTGTAGATTGCTGCAAAGGCATATAAACAAAGACAAGGTATGCCTACAGCTAGCGATAGCATTGGGGAATATATCTTTGTCCAGGAGGTGGGGGACCAGTTTACTTGGAAATACTTTGAAATATTTACACTTTAATTGCCATGTATTTTATTGGCTGTCTGTAAGATTCTAGATGGTTCGGTAGCAACCCCAGACAGAGATACTAAATGACATTTGCATGACGACTACAAGAAGTGGGAAAAGCCTCTATTTCAAAACTTATGGAGCAGAATCATCTGTGCCGTCCTATTTATTTTTTATGCACCTTATGTGCATTGAATGCCAAGGTAATATATTACTTGGATATTATCTGTACACGTGACTTGATTATGCAACCACTGTTACCATCCATGTATAGCATCAGCTTCTAGCCAACACAATACAGAAGAAAAGTGTTTCTTAGCGAATATTATATTCCTTGTCTGTGAGCACCTTTATAAATCATACATCATCTAATTCGGGTTTCTGTAGCTCTAAAAGATGTTAGAGAGGTAAGTAAAGCTAGCTTGTTTGCTGCAGCCCCCAACTTTATAAATATCCTGGGGATTGGGTACCATCTGTGAAATGGATGGCCATTCATATGAACAGACATTATCTCATCTTTTATTGTTGCAGCAGGTCTGTGCTCACAAACTGAGCTGTTCTGCTCGTCCTATAGTGACTGATTTATAGTGTTAGTGGAACCGGAATGAACAATTTTGAAATGTGTTTTTCCTCCCAATCCTTATCATTGTCAGAGCATCTAAATACACCTATATGCTGAAAGGAGCTTTCAGTTTAATATTCATGTGTATTTCTACCATGCATAAATGTATGTCTTTCATGACTGTCCTTACAGTGAGACAAGGTGACAATTGTGTTTTTGATAATGGCTTTAGGAGCATTTTAGGCATTTTCCTCAAATCACCTCCAACTTCCAAGCATTCCAGCTGTCTTCTGCTACTATCTATGTATGCTAGATCCATTTCACTACTAATGTGTCACAACACCTGGGGTCAGGTGACAGGTGCGCACCACTAAAGTGCGAATCGCACCGAGGGTTGTGAAGAGCACCACTAAGGTTGTGGACCTAAAGCTGACTGCTGCTAACGAGTTCCGGCTGATACGGGAAGAGGGCCCCTGGAGCATGGACATTGAAACACAGGAAGCTAGTGCATCAGTTTCCCCAGGGCACAGAGTTTAAGAGCCAGTGGGTGTTCACCAGAGCCTCTAGTGGTGAGAATGGATTTGGCTGCAACTGGATCCAGGTCGCAGCCCCCGGGGTTCCCTAGGTCACACTCGGCTGGCTACAGGTGGAAGAGAGGAAGCAACAGCACAGGAACAGCAAAGAATAGTCAGAGGTAATAGCAAAGGGTCAGGGCTACAAGCATACAGGAGAAAACAGAGAAAAAGCCAAAGATCGAGGTACCAGGCAGGCAGGGATAGTCAGACAAGCCAAAGATCGGTACACCGAATAAGACTCAGAGCAAACGATAGGAACAATCACACACAAAGCTAAACACGGACAAACATTGATCAGCCATGCAAGCTTGCACTGCCAGGTGTTATATCCTGTTCCCAATTAGGGCCCGGGGTGGAGAACAGCTGAGAAGAGCCTACTAAAGCACACAGGTGAGGGAGGCCCGGCCTTTAACTGGACACATGCAGCAAGGTAGGCAACAGACAAGACATGAATAATTGCTGTGGTTTCATGACAGAATGTTTACTGTTGTTTCAAGACATACTGTCACCCACAAGTTTCTATCCCAGGCTCTTGCTATACCTTGAATTAGGTGATCCAGCATCCACCCCTGTATTTTTTTTTTGTTTTTGTTTTTTTTTAATGCTGTGGTTTTAACAAAGGCTGAACCGTGCCATGGTATCCTAAAATGTATTCAGGATGCACAACTAGTATGAAGGAACACTGGAACTTTTTTCAGCTGGGCACTGTGGATACTTCCAGAGCTTGTAACAAATGAAGAAAGCAATCATATAATATTAATTGTTCAGTTAATTTCACTGTTCTTCTTTACAGCATCACATGTTGGGGGGGGGGGCAAGGGAAGTATGGGTATGCTGCCAATTCCATGTAATGGGGAAAATTATTTTTAACAGGCATTAATAGAAACTCTGTTCCCAGGGTGTAAGTTGGGCCATGTTGATGACTCCCAGATGACTGAAGAAATCTCTCCAGCCATCCCTATGGTTACAATGGTAATTTTCAAAGTGTAAGCTTTGCTTACTGAAAACAGGCTACATATACATTTTAAGATAATGAAAAAAAATCCCTAACAAGATAAATTACTAGGACTTTTTAGGTACCACACCCCATTTTGAGATAAAAAAACATCAATTTTATTGTTCTTCATCTCCGACATGTTTTGCAGGACAAAAGCCTACTTCCTCAGGGAGAAATTACATAAATCTCTAAAGTAATAAAAAAGAATTAGACAGGTAAGTAACACTAACCATACATCAGTACATACTACAATTCATTGCAATATACATATACATATTTTTTAGCTTCTCTTGATAGCATCACATACAACTTGTTCACAGGAGTTAAAGGATCACTGCCGCTATATAGAGAAGACATTCAAAATTCACCAATAGGTATATTAAGATTGTATATAATGGGTACAAAGATGAAGTAATGAAGTAAGCCCTAAAAGGTAAATAGTATACACATTCTTGTAAAAGAAGAAAAGGAAAAATTAAACCCCTATTCCCCCCAAAAAAACACATTTTGGGGAGTAGGGGTGTAGTTTGAAAAGTCCTGGCTAATGTGGTTTGTACCGTTATGTATAGGCCCCTGCTTTTTAATACCAATTTTTTGCTCAAGGGCCCAGGGCCCTTTGATCTTTGTTTTTGTGATTTTTTTCTTTGTTTTCCCTTTTCTTCTTTTCTTTTTAATGTCTAAAAATTGGTGTATTTACCAATATGTATTTACCTTTTCAGCTTACTTCATCTTTGTACCAATTATACACATTCTTAATATACCTATTGGTGAATTTTGAATGTCTTCTCTACATGGCAGCGATGATACTTTAACTATTGGGAACAAGTTGTATGTGAGGCTATCAACAGCAGCTAAAAAATATGTATATGTATATTGCAATGAATTGTAGTATGTACTGCTGTATGTTTAGTGTTACTTACGCTTGAGGAAGAAGGCTTTTGTCCTGCGAAACATGTTGGAGATGAATAATCTTTTGCGATCTATTGGGATCACCAACAATATACTGGCATAATCTGCAACTGTACGGTGTTTTGAAACATCACCATGATGTTTGAGATCTATATTTTTCAGTGTTATATAATAAAGGATGTGGTACCTGTAAAACCATAGAACAAGTTGAGATCTCCTCCCCATTATTCAATTTTTTTGCGCAAAATGTTAAGATAAATATATGCGAGCTGTTTGCTGGCAAATCAATTAGTATTACTGTCCATCCAGTCATGAAATAAACACAGCTCAGACAGCATAGCCAAATTGATGTTGTGAATGTTCAATAATACAGTTAAGCAACACAAATGATAAATATTGTTGAGCTATCATATTGTGCTGTGGGGGCGAAGCCTGTGCTGATGTCATCATACCAGTGCTGGAGAAATTTCTTTGTGCCTGAATGTTATTGATTGGTACAAGGGAAGTGTTTTATGCGGTTCTATGAGATTTTCTTGTACTGCTGGTTCTTCAACGTGCCCTGCACAATAATCCCTTGTGTTGTGAGGTTCTGTAAGGAACCACACGGGGCCATTGGCAGAACTATGCGCGGGCGCACATAGCGTGCACACGCCGGCGCGCGGGTATGCGCCGGCAGTGGCGCCAAAGACGACCATTTAAGCAGCTAGCATGCAGCACTCGATGCTGTCTGTTCTACAGCGTTCCGGCACCTGTGATCCCCCCAGCGTTTGTTCTGAGAGACTTCCTGTACCGATGACCCTGGATATCCTGTGAACTTTGTTGCTATCTGCCTGCCCTGACATCCGATTGTTTACGACCACTCTTCTGCATGTGCCCTCTTGTACTTCAGCCGCCTACACGTTACCGACCCAGCCTGTACCCGACGACCCGTTTGCCTGCTCCTTCTGTACCTCTCTACCTGCCAGTTGCCGACCCGGACTGCACCACTAACCTTCAGCCTGCACGAGCTTCAGCGGACCTATACCGGCCATCAGAGACTTGTCCAGCCCTCGTGCCCCCCTGTGCTCCTAAGCTCCCTGTCTGCACTACCAGGGGTTCTCGAACCAGGGCCACAAGAGAGGTTGCCCCCGCATAAGCCAGACTCAATCACCAGGTACGTGACAGGTTCGGTGTGCACCAGGTGACAACTGAATTCCTAAGGATAAAAGCGTAATAAGACTGCCTATGATTTGGGGTCTTAGGAGTCAGTAAGAAGATGTGTGTGGTGGTGCAGATCACTAGGATACAGGATTTTATTTAAGCAAGGACATTTTTATCACTTATGGTGGAGCACTTTGATTCATATTTTATATGCACAAATTATATTTTTGATGTATGATTATGGTTTACATCTTGCATAATTATGATCATATATCACTTTATTATGATTTAAAGTGTAAGTTCATCTTTACAGAAATTCTGTAAGGCGAACTTACGCTGGACCCCCTCCCCATCCCCCCCAGTCCCACTGTACCAATGCCCCGCAATCCTCCATTGTCAGGTACTGGGACGTAGCGACACTGGTCCTGGGATTTAAAATCCCACGGCTTAATCTCCTATACGTACCTCTCAGTGTATACGGACAAGAGGCATTCTAATTAGTCAACACATGGATGGTGCTGACCAATCAGAATCCCTCTAGCCCATCCTGTCAGTGCTGCTAGTAGAGGAGAGAAAGCCAGAAGGATTCCAAATGCCCGGACCAGTGGGGCAGCGTCACAGTGCCTGATAGCAGGGGATCGCCAGTCCAATATAAGTTCACCTTGCAGATTTTCTGTAAAGGTGAACTTGCCCTTTAAAGACACAGCATAACAATATTTATAATTTGAGTCGTGTACACAATTGTATCTGGTGTTTTTCAAGTGCAGCTGTGGTCAATATAGGTTTGAGCACTAAGGGCACTTTTCTGTGATCTCTCATCAATTAAGCAACACAGTCCAGTCACCTTTCTCTGTCTCTCAGTCAGTCCCTCTGTGATTGGACAGCAAAGGCCCAGCAGTAGCATAGTTATGTTTCATCTCTCTGTTCATTTTGCTATCGCCTCTTGTCACAATGTTTTGGGCACCCTCTCCCAGTTTCCTGCTTTACATAAGCATTTAAACGAGTTGTCTTTAAAAATACAGTATCTGGGGGGCGTGGCCTCTTCAGTAACCGTGATGGCCACTTAAGCCTGCAGCTCTGACATACAGAGAAACACATTCAGCGACAGATAAGCTCCATCATCTCCAGCGACCCTGCTACACACCTCCGGAGGTACCTGGGACCCCACAGCCACAATGTCCCGCAAAAGGAAGGAGGAACGCAATCCACAAAAGCTCACGGCCTTCTTCACATAGCTGGCCCCACGGAGGACACAGGAGCAAGATGGCGCTGGACCAGTACTGCCTGCATCCCCCTCCAGATCAGGCACACACAGCCCAGAAATCTTCAGCCCTGTAAAAGCACAATCCTCCATTGCAGACTTCCCCACCACAGGGTAACCTGTCCTCGATACCACGATGAAGGACATGTCCCTTCAGTCCTCCCTATTTGCCAACTTTTCCTCACTGTTTCACAGATTTTCCTCAGACCTGCATGTCATGGCAAACTGAGTACAATCTGTTAAAGCTAAATTGGGGGAATGCACTGAAACCATAAATGACCTGGTTGACGCAACCGATGACACCAAAGATGACCAATTGTGGATCAAATCCAAGCCCACAGATCTGGAAGATAGGTCCCCGCATAACATCGTCAAATTGTGGAGGTGCCTGAAACAGTGACGCAAAATGAGCTCTACAATTACGCCCGCACACTAATGTCTACCATTCTCCCGGAATACCCAGAGATTGAGTTCACCATAGACCGCATACATTGCATTCCAAAAGCAGCACACCTGGCGGACACTGTACCCAGAGATGTACTTATGAGAATACATTTTTTTAAAACCAAAGAACACCCACTAGTGGCAGCCAGACTACACCAATCACTACCCACTCCGTATGAAAACATTCAAATGTTTCAGTACCTCTCCAAACATACCTTACAACTTAGACGACAACTCAGCTCTGTCTCCAAAGCCCTGTAGAACCACAGCATACCCTACAAGTGACACCATCCAGCTACCCTGCTTGTCACATGCAATGGCACCACACATGTGATCCGCACCCCCAACTATGGCATAAAAATGCTCAACACCTGGGGTATCATACCAGACTCGCCAAGAGAAGAAGTCTTGCAAACAACTCCTTCAACGCCTTCACAGCCACACAGGTCTCCCCCCGGAGAGCATAGGCATCAACCCTGATCTTGAATAACCCAGAGACCTACTCATGGCTATATCAACCTTTTTTCTATCCATATGCCATTGAAAATCTCACATGTAAACTTTCTTCCCCATCTGATACACAGCAGCTCCAAATTATTGGCTTGCTTGCTGCTATCAATCCTACTGTTTGTTTGTTTGTTTTTTATTTGTTTTTCAGGATACAATGAGTTCCAGTAACAAGTTCAGAACTGTTGACTGCTTTTACTTCTTTTATAATTTCCAGAGTACTTTAGTGACTTTCCACAGTTTCCAGCAGGAATTGGGATAAAGCTACCTACATCGAATCAAGAAACTTTGAACGTTACTCTCCTACGAAACACCACATCTGATCCAGTGACCCTCTACAGCTTCCGGCAAGCTCCGTGCTCTAACAATGCCCTAATGATCCAGGCGCCAATTGACCCCTACAGACTCCATTCCTCCAGAAGACTTCCCAAACCGTGAGTGTAGATGCCCTCATTGGTGCCTGACACACAACACACATTTCTCACTATGCCTATCACAATCCTTTCTTTAAAAGTGAGAGGACAAAACCACCCCGCAAAACGTAACTCATTATGGAAAACCGCTCAATCACACCATTGCCACATTCTCTGTGTACAGGAAACACCCTTTTCACAGACAGCCCAATCATACTATCGTAACAAATCCTACAATCGCATCTTCCAATCATGCTTCTCAGCGAAGAAAAGAGGAGTTATGAACGCTGTAAAAGATACTGGGACCTTCCAACTACACCACCAACTTGTGGATACCAATGGTCGCTACCTTATCCTCATATGCACCATAAACAATGCCTTATACACCCTGTTGAACATTTACGCTCCCAACAAACGACAGATCACCTTCCTCAATAAAACCCTCTGCAAAGCCAAAATAATTCAGCAAGGTTGACTGATAGTGTGTGGAGACTTCAATATAGCAACCGACACTCAGCTGGACTCCTCTTCCTCGACAAACCGATATGAATCACCACTGAAGAACTTCCTCCATTCTCATGACCTATATAATATTTGGGGATGCTACCATGCCAGTGAACACGATTACACATATCTCCCACCTTCCCACAACTCCTACTCTAGAATAGACCTTTTCCTTCTAGACCAATGGTTATTACAACATGTAAAATCTGTTGAGATCCATGCTATACCCTGGTCGGACCACGCGCCAATAAGTATCAATATTTCAGATTCCCCATCCCAACCCACCAGCTATATCTGGAGAACCAACAACTACCTGATTCAACAACCCCATTACACTGAGACAATATCTAAGCAACTCTCAGAATTCTTTGACCGCAATGTAAGCTCAGTGGCCGACCCACTTATAGTGTGGAACTCACACAAAGCATTTATCAGAGGTATGCTGACCCAGCTAGGATCCCAAGAAAAAAAGAGGAGGATGTAGCACTTAGATTCCCTTATAACCTCTATAAGGTACCTTGAAACACAAAATAAAACCAGACCAAATCAATCCCTTAAAACTAAGCTTGTATCAGCGCAGATTAAAGGCTGCCTCTTACTCAACCTCTAACAAAGCTGGGAAAACCATGGCACAACGCGTTAAGGGGCTTAGGACCAAATCAAAGATAGCATACTTACACCATCCGAACTCCAAAGAAAAGATATACAACTCCCAAGGCATTGCTGACACCTTCTGCTCATATTATAGCTCCCTTATACAACATTAAAGATGATTCCTCCACCCATCAGCCCTCCCTAGAAGAAATCAATTCATTCTTAGACCAAATTAAACTCCCAACGCTCTCAGAAGACCAGCTGGCTCTCCTTAATGCCCCCTTTACGGTACAGGAAATGTCCTCAACTATATCAGCTCTCACTCCTAACAAATCTCCAGGACCCAATGGTCTTACAGGAGAATAGGTCCACATTTATCCTCAGTATACAATCACGCTGCCTCCTCCTCATCCTTTAGTCCTGAAATGCTTCAAGCTCTCATAGTAACCTTACTGTCATGGATCTGCACTAGCAATTCAGGTCCTGTCTGTTTGCTTACCTCTCTGCTCTGTGTTTCAGCTTAGGGACTGAGCCCTCACACCTGAATGATTAAGTAATCTCCTACCAGCATGGCTCCACCTACAGGAAAGGGTACTTGACTCCATGAAGTGCAAGCCAAGCCTTGCCAGAGCAATACTCTGTCTAGACTCCCTGTGTGTGTGCTCCTGCCATGTGCTTCAGTTTGTTTCCGTTTACCGATCCTTGGCCTGTTCTCTTGACTATTTCTGCCTGTCTGATGCCCCGACCTTTGGCATGTTTTGGCTATTCCTGCCTGCCTGATACCCTGACCTTTGGCGTGCCTTCCTGACTTACCATTAGCCCTGCCTGCTGCTTCCTATCCATCAGAAGCCAGCTGTGAGTGTGAGCTGTGAGACCCTGGGGGCCTTGACCTGGAGTCAGCTGCAGCAAAGTCCATCCTCACCATCAGAGGCTCTGGTGAATACCTGCTGGCTCTTAGACTCTGCGCCCTGGGGAATCTTATGCTCTAGCTCTCAGTGCAATCCGTGTCAGTGCTCCAGTGGCCCCCCTTTCGTGAACCATCCAGACCTCCATCCGAAGCTTTCAGCCGATGGGTTCACTACCTTTGCGGTGTGCTCCTAATACCAACGGAGTGCATCTGTCACCTGACCTCAGGTGATCTGACACTTACCAAAGTCAGGGAAAGAGCCTACTTCCCCACAAAATTTCAGGCTGATCTCTCTCCTCACTCCTAAATCTAGATTTAAAAATCTATGCCAAATGAATTGCCAAAAGAATGATGAATATCATGCCTCATTTAATTCATCAAGACCAATCCAGTTTTATTAAATCCCGCCAAACAGCGGATGCTACCAGAAGATTAATCAATATAATCCACCACTCTGAGGTCTCCCAAACGCCTTTTCTGCTCCTATCCCTGGATGCAGAAAAGGCGTTCGATAGAATCCATTGGAGCTACCTACACAGGGTAACGTCCAAATTTGGTTTCAGAGGTCTATACATGTCCCGGTCAGCCAGGGAATACACCTCAAATGTGTTGTCACTTCCCTTCCATATAACGAATGGTACAAGACAGGGATGCCCCCTTTCGTCATTGATTTTAAACCTACTCATAGAACCCCTTACAGAACACATAAGGTCCAACCCCCTCATCTCAGGCTTCCACATCGGCAAGCTGACTCACAAAATCAGCCTGACGTGATATTAATGTTAACTAACCCTACGTCCTCACTGAGCGAAGTATCTAAAATGCTGCAATGGTTTAGTAGAGTCTCATATTATAAAGTGAACAAATCCAAATCAACCATCCTAGATTTGAACTTAGACAGTATCGCCAGAACTCTCCTATAACAACATTTCCCTTTCACATGGGCAGACACCAACGTTTCCTATCTGGGTATTCTTCTGACTAAAACGACAAAAGGACTATTCCAAGCAAACTACCTCCCATTCCTCACCAAAATGCACCATGACCTCAAAGCACTCCAAACACATGAACTCTCCTGGTCCTGCAGGCTTGCAGCCTTTAAAATGACAGTTCTACCCCAGCTCGTATGCATGTTTAGGACCCTTCCTAGTCCTATACCAAAATCATACTTTGCCTCACTACAGTCTCTATTCGGCACCTTCACATGGGGTAACAAAAAAACCTAGATGCGCACACCAAACACTCCTCACCAAACATAGGTTAGCCGGAGGGATAGACTATGATGATTTTAAAAACAATTACACAACCACTCTTCTCTCACAACTAGATGACTGGTTTCAAACCTCGCCATACACCAGTTGGGGCCAAATTGAAGCCTCACAAATCCTGGGGCAAAACCTTAAACTTTGGCTTTTAAGGCAGCCCCTATGGCCCCCCTTACCATCCACTATCTCCCCTCACATCGAAGCCTTCTTATCTGCCTGGTGTTCACTAACAGCAGTTCAATGCCCTGCAGCACAACAAATATCTCCAAATATCTCCCTAGAGACACTTATCCTACTAATCCCAGACATCTCATTGAAAGTATGGCTGGAACATGGCATAAATAACATTCAAGACCTTGTTTCTGGCTCCTTCACCAAATCATTTGAGACTATCCAACAGGAATTCCAATTACCGTCCAATGCCCTATTTACCTACACCCGGCTAAAACACTGTATCTCTAAACTTACAAACCCCCTGTACACAATTCCCAAACGGGTATGGTATTACCTCACTGGCACTTCTATTAACAAAAAAGGCATCTCACTCATATATGCCATGTTTAACTCAAAAAAGACCTTGGTCAAATCTAAATCATTTCTGCATTGGGAAACAGATCTCAAATCCACATTCACTGACCGTCAATGGACCTAAACCCTCAAAAACATTTACAAAGCCACAAGCTGCTCCGCACATTGGGAGCTAACACAAAAAAATTCCCTTCAATGGTACTTAAAGCCAGCTAAGATTTCTACATTCTACATTCAAGATGTGCGATTTGATGCAGTCCTTCACAAATACTGGAGGGAGATCTTTCAGATCCTCTCCAGGGTAACATGCCGCCAAATTCCCCCCTCACCTCACTTGGCTCTACTAAATTTGATAATAGAGAACCTTGCACTACATGTCAGACACTCGGCCACACACATTCTCCTGGCTGCCAGACTTAGTATTACTAGAAAGTCTGGAAACAACCTCAACCCCCCACGACATCCGATACCATGGACTTGATCCACAAACACTGTTCATATGAACTCATGTTTGCCTCCAGTAGGGGCCTATATGGAAACGTACTCTCCCTATGGCAACCCTGACTAAATTGGCACAATTCCACCCATCAACCATCTCCACCTTCATACACAATTTTCCACTGGATAATACTCAGGTTATAGTTACTGTTGTACAATTCCTGCCTGTTAACAACTTTTACAACTGTTACTGTTAATGAAAAAAATGTTGTAATCGGTTTTACAAAAGATCCTGTTCAAATTGCGTTAAACTTGACGTGTAATCTTGTTACATATAAGTAGTTCACATGACTCTTTGATCTCCGTATTGCTCTATAACTAAAAAAGTCTCAATAAAAACCTATTGAAACATTAAAATACAGTATCTCACCAAAGTGAGCACTGTACACCCCTCATATTTTTGTAAATATTTTATTATATTTTTTCATGTGACAACACTGAAGAAATTACACTTCACTACAATGTAAATTAGTGAGTGTACAGCTTGTATAAGAGTGTAAATGTGATGTCCCCTCAAAATAACTCCACACACAGCCATTAATGTCTAAACTGCTGGCAACAAAAATGAATACACCCCTAAGTGAAAATGTCCAAATTGGGCCCAAAGTGTCAATATTTTATGTGGCCACCATTATTTTCCAGCACTGCCTTAACCCTCTTGGGCATGGAGTTCACCAGAGCTTCACAGGTTGCCACTAGAGTCCTCTTCCACTCCTCCTCTAACACACAGAGCTGGTGGATGTTAGAGACCTTGTGCTCCTCCACCTACCGTTTGAGGATGCCCCACAGATGCTCAATAGGGTTTAGGTCTGGAGACACGCTTAGCCAGTCCATCACCTTTACCCTCGGCTTATATAGCAAGGCAATGGTTGTCTTGGAGGTCTGGGATCAATATCATGTTGGAATACTGCCCTGCGGCCCAGTCTCCAAAGGGAGGGGATCATTGACTACACTGCCTACAATAATTGGGATCTACCTGGAGTTGATCTCTAAGTACACAACACTGCTAAAATCACAGGTTACTGAGCATACTTGCTTGTTGCATTGAATCGTAGAATCATAAACTAAATATAATTTTTTACTTTTCCCTCAGGCTATTTTTTCCAACAGGGTTCTGTGTGTGCAATGCAGTGATTTATGCAGATTCGTCATCTCGGTGTCTGATTGCTGCTTTTCTTTTTTTTTTTTCCAGGTTTTTAACTGGCAGTTATTTTTGTTGTTAAAATGTCAAAGGTGATTCATTTTTCCCATTCTCTTCATGCAATTAGATGCAAATGCACAACTATTGTTTTACTGTTCCAATAATTCATTAATATTACACTAATAAGGGCTTACGCTCGCTAAACACTGATTAAAGATTCACATTTAAAACCACTGCTTACTTTACATAAAATCAGACAAATGCATTCTACCCTGCATATAGCCATGATAAAATAGACCACCAACCAGCTGAACATGTTCAACGTTTGCACTAAGTACAAATCATTCACAAAATATTTTATTTTATTTTGTTTATTTCAGGTACTTATATAGCGCCTTCAATTTACGCAGCGCTTTACATATATATTGTACCTTCACATCAGTCTCTGCCCTCAAGGAGCTTACAATCTAAGATCCCTATTACACGTTCATACATATACTAGGGTCAATTTAAACAGGCGCCAATTAACCTACAGTACCATCGTGTCTTTGGAGTGTTGGAGGAAACTGAAGTACCCGGAGGAAGCCCACGCAGTCCCAGGGAGAACATGCAAACTTCAGGCAGGTAGTTCCATGGCTGAGATTCAAACCAATGATCCTAGAGCTGCTAGGCGCAAGTGCTAACCACAAATACCAACCATATGTAGCCCTGTTTTTACTAGGTTAGGTACATATCTATTCTAGCTACTACATTCTCTGCACTTACGCGACATGAGCCTCCGCAAAGGTGGGAACATTGGGAAACCCAAAAGCAGTAGCTCTAGTTCTCTGACTGGCAATTCCTAGATAGATACTCAGACTTGCCATGCACACAGCAGGCTAAAGGAACATCCAATGTGCCATCAAATGCGGTTCATCTGATTTCTTTGTACCAGGTAGATGAGTGCAGCAACCACACCATTTGAGGTTCCTGTGTATAGTCCAGTATCCCCAGGTCTCTCTTCTTTAGCAGGATCAGCATGAATGAGATAATCAGTCAGGAGTGTGCCCCAGGGGTTCAACACTGCACATCCACCTCAGGCCATAACTTGCAAAAACTGTCCAACTCAGAAGCCTGCTCTAGGTCAGTATTTCTCAACCAGGGTTCAGTATAAACCTGAGATGCCTCCAGAAAGTGCTAGAGATTCATTGAGCAGTGTATTCATACTACTAAACAGGGAATTCCTTCTACTGACCATCAATGTAAGAGGGCACCTATCCTAATGACCACCAATGTAAAGGTGGTAAAGGTAGTAGACAGGGGAAAGATGGTGGACAAGGGTTGTTGAAAACCAGGAAGAACAGAAATTTGAACACAAACCAGGTTGTTATTAGGAGCAATAGACCTGAAGCCAATGGTCATAACCAAGAGTGAAGTTCCGCAACATAGGAACAAATTTCTGAAAACCAGACAAGTTGTTATGGAAGTAACAGGTTAAAATAACAGTAGGTTACAGTTCTAATGAAAGAATACATAAAGGTTCAGTCACTGTGTTAGTGCACGTATCCAGATTTAAATCTAGTGTTCTAATGATGTCATGAGAACACAGCTCACACCACAGTACCTAGTATGTGCCATGAGATGGCACTGGTGCACACCAAGGAATAGCACATCCACTGTAAGCACAGAAAGGGTTCAAGAAGAAGAAGAGGGAGTGAGGCGATGTTGGAGGTTAACAACTGCCAATGGTTTGTTACATAGTAATTTAAATGTGTAACATATTACATATTGTTTGAAGGGTTGAAAGTACAGGCGAGGTAGACCGTCCATTTAAATCTAAGCAAGATAAAGCAAAAACTTTTCCAATCTTAGTTAATATTAGACAAAGGAAAAAATGTTGCTTTTAGTAAATACAGAATTAATCATTTAAAGAATGAATATGAGCAACAAGTATTCACTGGAGTGCTAATACAAAGCAGGAAATGCTGTATCTGGCTCTGTAAAAAAAAAACACAGCTATAGACATAGGGACAATAATAGCAAACATCTGTAGAAATAAATGATTTATTTAGAAGGTACTTTAATGGTTTGCTTTCTTAAAGTTGGCTTCACATAATGCAGCTCAGCAGGTCCAAAATGTAAAAATTGCCAATATGTGGGACTATATTACAAGCTGGCAAACACAGTTGTCACTGTAGTTTCCCTGAGCAGCCTTCACAGATAAATAATCATATGGGTGTGCACAGATGTTCTCATGTGGGTAGAACCATGAACATCAATAGACATGGTTGTCATGCTGATCTAGTTGCTTCAGTATTTTCTGACTCATTGATCCCCAACAAGTAGGTAGATCAGGAGTTCTGGCTTCATTTTTCATGCTTACTTTGGTTGCTGCATCCCTGTTCTTGGTCAAAGGTTTAAAAAACTGAGGTCAGAGATAGCCAGGTAGCTAGCATTTTCAGAAGAAGGCTGGTGATGGTAGACTATGCTTTCTTCAGTACAGGTTTTCACTAAAGTTGAATGGAAGAGACAAACAATATATATGGAATTAGATAGCCTGTACATACAACATTCATTTTCATAATCTTACCTTCCCTTTTTTGTTACAGCATTTGTGCGGGGTGTCAAAATATGACTTTGAAATCAGCAGTGCACTCTGTAATGTAACAGACCAGGACGGACAGACCCATCCCCAGCAAGGAAATAAAAGTCTATGTGAGGATGCTTGTGATAAGGGGTGTGGCTGCTACTCAGCTCTGTTAGCACAGAGCACAGGCATGTGATAGCAGGGGGCAGCATTTTCACTGACAGGAAAAGGTAGTCACAAGTCATAATGTGGGGGACTATACAAATATAAAAAGGTGTCATACTTCAGATAGGCTTTAAGGACAAATGCAACAGTTTATTAGGTGAACCACATCTTTCTTCATTACAAAGTACTTGGATCTTTGATTGGTGGGCTTTCATTTGTGTCAGCACTGCTTTAATCATTTTGTAGTGCCCAACTAACTTGGAAGAAAAAAACACAAGTTTTCTGTTCATCATAGTGGGTCTGTGACTATTTACTTTCTAAATGATCAGGGGTGCTCATGTCCTGCACAACAACTTGACCAAGAGTCATGGGCAAACCTGCTTGTCATGCTCTATTTCCATCTCTGGTTATTGGGTATTTTCCCCATTAACACGTTTTGTTTTTTTGTTTTTTTCAAAGAATGACATTCATTCTGCAGAGAATATAACTTGAGAACATATGACTTCTCACAGAACGTTTTTGCATGCAGTTTTGATTGACGAACAGCTATGCAAAGATTTTATGAATACCCTGAGAACACCTTTTTCTAAGGCCCATGGTCAAGATTTTCCCATAGACATGCTTGGATAATTGAAGTGAATATTCACACAACGTATCTTGGATCATTCTTTTATCATTTAGTAAATCAGCCTCAACATATTAATTAGTTTATTTATAATGATAATGTGGATAATGGGAAATATTGTATATGGTGATAAGTTTACAGGAAGACGCTCTTTGCTGTTGACATCTATCAGTACATACAGAACCGCTGTGTCTATGGGGAAATCCAATCTTGATCATGGACCTTGGAAAAAGGTGTTCTCAGAGCACCAAAGGGGTATTTATAAAATCTTTGCATAGCAGTTTGTCAATCGAAACTGTATGTAAAAAATGTTTTGTGAGAATGGGGACAAATAAATGTTCTCAGGTTATATTCTCTGCAGAATGAAAGTCATTCTTTGAAAAAAAAAAGTGTTAATGGGCAAAATACCACATTATGAATACTAGATGGCACTGAGTATCATAGGCAATAAGTATGCTCCTCAATGCAATCTAGTCACCATAATTCAATGTTTCCCAATCATGCAGTTTTGTTACAGTGGATAACATTTGATCTGCAGAGAATAACACCTACATTCTACTTTGCCCTATTTACATAGAATTCATTTCCATGCCTTTTTGTTGGACAAACAGCCATGTAAATGTTTTATAAATGCACATTCAAGTTACTGGCGACTTTAAGATTTTACACAGTGGTGTGGCCTAATGTACTCATGTATTACAAGTATATATTACTCCTTGCATATATGTCCATGTTACATTTTCAGTCTGGCTAGAGTGTATTTTAGATACATTTAAATACAATTGTTCATATTTTGTATTCCTGCACCCATGATGCACTGATGTGATTGCGTATAATTATTACACATTATAGCAAACTGTTTTTTTAATACATATAAATATAAAAAGCAGTTGAGTTTTTCCTAAACATGAAACTGTCCTAATGAGTTGTCATGCTATTTTATTCAGTAAGCTTTTAGAGCAATTTGTTACTTAACACTGTCTGCTGTGTCATAAGGTCATCTGACTTTTCAGCAGCAGACATCCCAGACTCACTTGGGAGCCACATGCTCCGTCTTCATGAGATCAAGGTCAATCATTTATTCCTTTGGCTACAGCTATGGAGGCTGCATTGGGGAAAGTAACAGACAGCACGGATTGTACAAAACATGCTTAAGGATGAGCAGAAGATCAAATGTTTTCTGTTGACTTTTTGTCACCACCTGCTTCCCTGTCCTCCCGTCAATTATCCACAAACCTCAGATAGAGGGTTGATAGAAACCAAAACCGTCTGCAGTCTGAGCATTTATTGAAGAAACTGATAAACATCCATGTCACAAGCCACAGAATCAAGAGTCATAAGTCACCCATTGACATGTAGATTCCTATGTTAAAATTGCAGTTCTATTTTTTTTCTTTTTGATTTAATAAATTGTAAGAACGTCCATACACTTGTCAATTTCTTAAAACACTAAGCTTTGCTTGCTGTATCTTGATAGTGTAGGGGCAACGTTGCTGCCTATAAGAAGAAAATAAATGTGTGAAAAGTGTGGCGTGCATTTATATTCAGCCCCCTTTACTCTGATACCACTAACTAAAATCTAGTAGAACCAATTGCCTTCAGAAGTCACCTAATTAGTAAATAGAGTCCACCTGTGTGTAATTTATTCTCAATATTAATACAGCTGTTCTGTGAAGCCCTCAGAGGTTTGTTAAAGAACCTTAGTGAACAAACAGCATCATGAAGGCCAATGAACACACCAGACAGGTCAGGGATGAATAGAAAGGAAAATCTCACCGATGTAGAAGCAAAAATATATATTTATTGAAAAATTAGCATAAAAAGGGGGGATGCAGGCGGGGGGAGGACCGAGGTTGACACGTTTCACACTACCAAGAGTGCTTTGTCATGGTATGGTTTGACAAAGAACTCTTGGTAGTGTGAAACGTGTCAACCTCTTCCCTCCCCCCGCCTGTATGCCCCCTCTTTATGCTCATTTTTCAATAAATATATATTTTTGCTTCTACAATGGTGAGTGCTGCCGCTCCGGATTTTCCTTTCTATGGTTTCACTGTTGCTGTGACAGGGCGTGCACCTCGCCGCATCAAGCATTGTATACACCTGGGATTAGCTAGTCCTGTGTACTCACCTGGAGCTGCTGTTTCTTAGGTCAGGGATTAAGTTGTGGAGAAGTTTAAAGCAGGGTTAGGCTATAAAAAAAAATATCCCAAACTTTGAACATCTCACAGAGCACTGTTCAATGCATCATCCAAAATGGAAAGAGTATGGCACAACTGCAAACCTGCCAAGACATGGCCATCCATCTAAACTGACAGGTCAGGCAAGGAGAGCACTAATCAGAGAAGCAGCCAAGAGGCCCAAGGTAACTCTGGAGGAGTTGCAGAGATCACAATTCAGGTGGGAGAATTAGTCGTGCTCTCCACAAATCTGGCCTTTATGGAAGAGTGGAAAGAAGAAAGTCATCATTGAAAGAAAACCATAAGAAGTCCCGTTTGCAGTTTGTGAGAAGCCATGTGGGGGACACGGCAAACATGTGGAAGAAGGTGCCCTGGTCAGATGAGACCAAAATGGAACTTTTTGACCTAAAAGCAAAACGCTTTGTGGAGGGAAACTAACACTGCACATCACCCTGAACACATCATCCCCACAGTGAAACATGGTGGTGACAGCATCATGTTGTGGGGATGCTTTTCTTCAGCAGGGACAAGGAAGCTGGTCAGAGTTGGGAAAATGGATGGAGCCAAATACAAGGCAATCATAGAAGAAAACCTGCTAGAGTCTGCAAAAAGATGTGAGACTGGGGCAGAGGCTCACCTTCCAGCAGGACAACTACCCTAAACATACAGCCAGAGCTACAATGAAATGGTTTAAAACAAGGCATATTCATGTGTTAGAATGGCCCAGTCAAAGTCCAGACCTAAATCCAATTGAGAATCTGTGACAAGACTTGAACATTGCTGTTCACAGACGCTGTCCAACCTGACAGAACTTGAGCTATTTTGCAAAGAAGAATGGGCAAAAATGTAACTCTAGATGTGCAAAGCTGGTAGAGACATCCCCAAAAAGATTTGCAGCTGTAATTTCAGCGAAAGGTGGGTCTACAAAAAATTGACTCAGGGGGGCTGAATACAAATGCAGGCCTCACTTTTCACATATTTATTTGTAAAAGAAATGTTAAAAACCATTTAATTATTTTCCTTCCACTTCACAGATATGTGCCACTTTGTGTTGGTCTATCACATAAAATCCCAATAAAATACATTTACGTTTTTGGTTATAATATGACAAAATGTGGAAAATTTCAAGGGGTATGAATACTATTTTAAGGTACTGTATATACTGTATATACATACAGTATCCATTTTCCTAGATAGCAGTGACGGCAGTCGGCCTTCTTGCAGCCTGCTAGAAAACCTAATCCCAAGTCTAATGAGAATGTGAGAATGCACACTTACATTTTGCAGACTCCGTTGGTTGTTTGCACTGGGCTCACTGTGTCTTAAATCCTAAATCCAACCAAAACATTTTCTGTTAATTATAAAAAGTAAGAAAAGGTTAAAATATCAGTTGCTAGGGTGGGAAGAAACAGTCAGAAGTAAAAAAGTAGCACTGCACTGCTTTTTGTTTTGGGTCCCCCACGACAAAGCAACCCTTTGAATATGATTCCATAGTAACTGAGATTGCATGTTACAGCAAGATTTATTGATGCCAAATGGCTTTTTATTTAGATCTGTTATTTTAGATCAATGCCCTAAAATTTAAACCACATATTGACTGTTATTTTTTATAGCCTTTCATAAATACATCTTTTCTGCCTATTATAAGCATTCGATTTATAAATGAGTTTATATGGTAAGTTATTTCCCATTTCAATAGAAGCAAATGGGGAAGTAAAATATTTCCTTCTACAGAACAAAGGATAGAATGATTCCATTAATACACAAATATAAAATGGGAATTTACTGAAAGACAACCATAAATTTCCCTGGGAGGAAAAGGAGAAAAAGGAAAAGCAGATATTTCAGCTACTTGATTCTTCTACCTGTTACCATAGGATAATTATGCTGTTGTTAGCTAGGGTTGAAAAATCATACACTATACAGTCCTGGGCAGTAATAACATACTGTTTTTGTGATGTATTGTGTTTTTGTTTTCATTTTCTAATGGTGCACCATCTGACAGGCACAGAATTAATGTTAGGAGGCCACTAGACCTCTACTAGGCATGGTGTTCTTCAGAGGCTTGAGGGGCATTTGTCAAGGAACTAGTCACTTTTTTAATCCCCATAACGACTCACGGGGTAATTACTTACATAGTTGTCATTATTCCTATATATTTTTTTAAAAAATCCTGCAACTTAAAATGGATGTGTGGGGGTGTATGTAGGGGGTACGGGGCAACCTACATAATGGTCAGACGTCCTGCAGAGAACACTAGTCAATCATGGACTCCAACCAAACAGAGGCCAGTGGTGGATATGACATCTAGCAGAAGCCAAAGAGAAGCTTAGATAGTCACAACAAAATAAAGCATGTGCAGCTACAGAGATCAGTGTGCACTAAAGACTGTTTTATAGGCACCAAGGGTGCTGAGGGACACAGTCTAGTGAGCGGTGAAGCACTGTGAAAACAAAGCATAGAATTCATTGCCTTGCTAGCCCATGTTAAGAATAGAGGTGGCACCTTGCAAATTGCCTTGTTCTGGGATGATTTCTTCTGTTCCAGTCTGGAAAAAGTAGAAATCCACAAAATTGTTTGTCATTCAGACGTAGGACTGGTAATTATAAAAATAGCTCTGTTACTTAAACTTCATTAAAAGTGACTGTGCAGAAAAAACTCCCTTACAGCAATGTTTTTAGCCCTATAAAACAACACACACCCTGTTCTCCTATCCATTATGGCTGCACAGTCTGATGTGTATAAAGGGGAGAACAAGTTTAGTATTTACTTGCTTCTAGCTTGAGAAAGAACTTGGTTTTGTGCGAAGAGGACGTGTCTGCAGGAGCCCACAATGCACTGTGATCTACTGATTGCGAGTACATTGCTTTCCAGGTTTCTGCAGGAAAAAATAATAAATGCATATTTTTTTCCCACAGAAATATGTGCATTTATCATTTTTTTCTATAGAGGTGAACTTATCCTTTAAGTATTTTTCTCTCTGAATGCTATGCCTCTCCCCTGACATTTAATTGTCAAAAAACAGAGTTTCATTGGAAGTAGAGTCTTTGGCATTTCATATTTGAAAGACAAAGGATGAGGCTAAAGGGTTGATTTGGCAAATATGTTGTTTACCTTTCAAGGGAATTATCACTTTGCAAGGGAATATTTCTTAGCTTGGTGAATATAGTGAAAATTCATTTAGCAACGAATACCCCAATCATGTGAAAGGAAAATAAAAAAAAGCAGTGTTTTTGCTTGTACATGATTGGATAATGAAACTCAACAGAGCTTCATCTCTAAGGGAAAACATTGTGGAAGTTGAACAGACTATTTGACATTAGTAAATCAAACCCAAGATGTGCCAAGAATGGCAGTTCTCAGTCTCAATTTGGGTAGAAATTGACATCCTATTTAGACCCATTCAAACCCAAGAGATTTGAAGCATGAATTGAAGCTTCAACGATGAACACTGGGCTTTCTATTATTTTCAATGGTGCTAGTTCCCACCTGACTGTAGTGTCTGCTGAAACTCATCACTAGAAAAAGTACATAAGCTTCTTATAAGGCAGAGTGTTGTATTTTGGCCCACAAAAGACTAGATTTTCATTAGCTAAAAATATAAATAAAAAAGATGTTAAAAAAATTGTTATAGCCTGAAAATCTTTCAAAAAAGCTCAAAACTGCCTGTACATATGCTCCAAAAATGCCCAAAGATGATTAGCTCAAGTGTTAATGGAGTGAGTGCCATGAGAGCTGCATGCTATTAGACTATCATCAGAGCTGCAGGTTACCCGAGTGACCGCCATTGTGTTTTTTTCTATATATTTTGTATGTACAGTTGGGGAATTTATTTCTTACCACAAATTATTTTGTTTAAGTGACAATTGTCTTTTTCTTGCAGGTGGTAAAAGTGAACCTGACCTGGCCTAAAACTTTTCTCCGTTAACAAGAGCAGGTGCCTTCTGGTACGGTAGTCTACATATTTGTCCCTTTCCTGAATTTTCTATACTAACATGCGCCAGGCTCTGGTAACGCCTTTGCCAACATGGAAGCTTTCCCTGGAAAAAATGGAGATCTCCTTGGTAATATGGAACCTGTTGCTGGTAAAATGCAGGTCTCCATAATATCACTAAGAGAGAACTTAGAAGGGGCACTGAATAACAGGGAATAAATGCTATTCACCTTAATACAAAATTGTGTATTGTACTAATGCCTTTATAGGGGAAAGCTCTGGTTGGGGGTGACACATTTTTAAATTGGCCTCAGGCAGCAGCATCATGCTTGGAGGATGCCATATACATACAATAATAATAAAACAATTTTGGTCTGACTTGAACAAACTGCCATCTGGATTCTGAAATATACAGTAGGCTTTTTGCCCTAATTTATTTAAAATGTCTTAATATTTGAATGTAAATACCTAAACAATGAGCCTTACTAGCGAAGTTATCCAGATATGTGAACAACTCAAGGTAAATGCAGTAATTCATCTTCTTTATTAGTGAAGTTAGTCATTTGAATATCTGACTTGTTATGTATTGTAACAATAATTTATTAAAACTCAACATTGATAAATGTTATTCTTCCATTTATTGTGTAGATATGAGAGTACTGTAAGAGGAGACTATGGTATACTTGTACTAATGTCCTGTTGTATCACTTCTTTTATTGGAACCAGGCAGTGGGACATAAGCAGAGGTAATCTCCTATTGATTGTACAAAGTTCCTCTAGGACACAATCCACACAATAGCTCAGCAGGCTCTCACTATGATTTTTTATTCTTTCTTGTTCCTTAGTAGCTTTCACATTCTAACGTGAATGATGAAATATTTCTTTATATACATGTGAATTGATCTTGTCAGACATCCCAAATAACATCCCTCAGAAGGTATCTGGAAAGTACCTATCATTTTCTAAGTAGAAAGATTTTCATCTAACTCTATGATCAGATATAAGTCACATATTGGAAATGTACAGATTTTTCTTAAGGGGAAACAACAAAGGTTTTTAATACATTTTACATTTTTGAAAGTTTGTATTAATGTAGAAAAAAAATAATAGCATAATATTCATACATTGAAATATTATGGGGGCCCGGGGGCGTGACCGGAAGAGGATGTGAGGAGGTGTGTGCGAGGCTGTCCCTCCCGCCGCATGGATCCCCGGACCGTTCGTAGCCAGCTGGGAAAGTAGGGAAGGAGAGATGGGGAGGAAGACCCAGCCATAACTGACGCTTCACTGGCATACCCCCGGAGAGCGCGAGATACCGCGGTGGGAGAGCGGTATTAGCGCAAGACCCCCGTACGAGGGCGCCATACGGACGTAGACGGCAGCTGCGAGGACGCCGAAGCTGGGGGGAAGTAAGTCGGTGCGGTGAGAGTGCACCGCGACCTGCCTGACACGGCATAGACGTAATATAAGGTAACCCGGCCGGAAGATACAATAAGAGAAAGGTAAGCTACACTGAGAATCTGAGGAGGAGTGACACGGAAACCCGAGTGGAGGGGAAAGAGAAGCTGGTGAGAGCCTTTTTTTTTTTCTCTCCCTTGTCGGCCCCCTTAATAGCAATAAACGTTGGACTGTTTAACCAGGAGAATGACGCAGTAGTGGGGGTAGTGAGGCACGACAGTGAAGGGGGATGTGAAGTGGTGAGAGCACATGATACATCCGAAGCACGGTGTCTCCAGGGAGCCCACATAAATAAGACAAACAAACAAGCAAAAAGGAGTATAAAGGAGAACAAAGTAGCACACCTAAGAAGCACATGTGATAGAGCTTAAATAGTGCACGGAATAGCAAACAAAAGCGGTCAGGAGCCTTGTTTACCCTTTTTCTTTGTCTGTTAAAACGGATCCGCAGCAGTAGCTGAACAACGGACCATTTAAAAACTGGCTGGGGGGGT
>BLSH010198562.1:277699-303277 GCA_018402905.1 Glandirana rugosa
CACAAACACCTCCGAGTCGTACTAGATAGTCGACAGTAGTACGAATCCATATCCAGTGGTATGTATCCACCTCCACACAGCGTTTAATTGGCATAGACGAAACGGTGACTGTGAGGACCTCGGAAAACTGGAGCCCTCCCGTAAAACTGGAGGATGACTGGTCCCTAAAACCCCGTACAAAACGAAGGTGACTGGTGGTTGTGTCCCAATAAAAATAGAAGGTTACTGGTTTTCAAAATCATAGCCAATTGTGACTACGTCTAAACGTCTCTAAGGACAGACGAGGTCCGAGGGGGGGTTTTTAATTTTCTTATATTAAAAGTTAGCAGCTCCAGTATTTGTAGCTTCAGACTTTTAATTTTTGGGGGGGAGCCTGGAGCAGACAGGAATCTCTGCAAATCTGCATCAGTGTTAACCGATACTAAAACTTTTGGTCATTGGAAGATAAAAATAACCCTGTGTTGGTGGTCAGTGGAAGCAAAACATGCCCCAAAATCCCTGGTCAGTAGGAGGTCAAAATGCCCTCCCGAGGTCAAAAGGCTCCAGGAGTGTCAGTGGCAAAGCAGATACGGTTAATTTGCGACACACCTCCACCTATGTATGGTGACCTATACCTAAGCATGATGACAGCTGATAGATCATGCTGAGCCTCCACAAACACACGCATACTAGTACATGTTACATGAGAGTTTGAGAGGTAGAGTCCAGCTGTCAGAGGACAATGTTGGTGGCGTGACGTAAACGGTAGGAAAGATGCCTTTCTTCTTCCTGCTCCAATAGACTGGTCAATTTTAGTATCAATCCAACACAATTGGACGCCATAGCCACATGAAGCACATCAAGGCTTAAATAAACAGTTGCCAGTTCTGCACCAGTACACTAACCAAAACCTACTACTACAAGAGTAAGTAAAACTATGCTACTCTACTAGTAATTTGGTTCTACATGTATGGAGCTGAAGCGAACTATTAGGCCTCATACACACGGACGTTTTTTGACGCCGGCGTTTTCTGGCGTTTTTTGCAGCTCTCCATGTTAGTCAATGGCCCCATAAAAACGTCGGCGTTTTTGAGCTGTAGGTGGCGTCGGCGTTAGTGAGCAGAAGGTAGAACCCATGACCATCGCGTTCTGAGGCTGTAACGTTTTGACTTTTTTTGACGCCGACGCCACAAAACGCCAACAAATGCCAACTAACGCCAACAAACGCCAACTAATATTGTACCGGCGTTTTCCGGCGTTTTTTGACGCCGACATTTTTAGATTGAAAAATAGCAGAGGGATGATTTTTTTTTAAAAACGCCTATTGACGCCGACGCTCACTAACGCTCAAAAACGCCAATGCATAACCCAGAAAAACGTCGACTTTTTTTCCTTGACGTTGGACCCGACGTTTTGTTTATTTTTTTAGATACGCCCGTGTGTATGAGGCCTTAAAGCACAATTCACTATTTCACCAACACAAAAGCAAAAACTGAGCAGTTTTTTGACAGTAACAATGAGGACCCACATAGATTGCAGTTCCCCTATATTATAACACAAAGAAACAGGTTACTGACTGTGAGCATTTTGGGTGACTGTGTGCTGCCCCTGGGAGCTTTGCAGCCCTGGGCCATGATCTAGAGTATGTTGGCCAATGGGGAAATCTGACTTTGGTGACAGCCTTGTATCACTGCTACTATTGTTTTCTGATATGCCCAGAGCCAAAACTGAATCAGAAGCCCTTGGTTTACAAAAGTCTGTTAACTTGTCATGTCTTTAATGTCTCCCTGGATTCCTTATCAAATACACCACTTGCGTGAAAGCATGTTATCTATGCCTACATACTGTATGTATTCTAGGTTGATATTAAACATACTTTAAGCCAGTTATGCATTTGTTACCTTTTTATTTTTACATAAAACTAACAAATATAAATGCCCCCTGCAAAGCAGCATTAGGCAGGGGCAGCACTATAAGCCCACCAGCACTTTACTGTTTTACACCAGGGTTCTCCAAGCTTTCTAAATAAAGAGCCAGTTTACTGGCCTCTGGGCTTGGGGGGGGTGGACTGTGGCCATTGGGAGTAGAAATTGTCCTGGTTTCAGTTTGAGTAAACAATGCATCCTTGGTATTAAAGGGAGGAATAGTGTCCCATTGTTTGAGTCAGTGGGAGAAATAATGTCCCGTCATTGATGTCAGTGGGAGAAATAGTTCTCCATCTTTGATGTCAGTATAAGGAACAGTGCTCCATCATTAAGGTCAGTGGGAGGAATATTGCCCCATCATTGGTGTCAGTGGGAGGAATATTGCCCCATCATTGGTGTCAGTGGGAGGAATAGTTTCCTATCTTTGATGTCAGTGGAAGGAATAGTGCTCCGTCACTGGGGTCAGTGGCAGGAATATTGCCCCATCATTAGTGTCAGTGGAAGAAATAATGCCCCATCTTTGGTGTGGTGGGAAGAATAGTCTTCCATAATTTATATAAGTGGGAGGAATGATGTCTTATTGTAGGTGTCACTGGTAGGACTAGTGCCCTATCATTGATTTTTGTAGGAGGAGGAATAGTGCCCCATTATTGGTATCAATGGAAATAATATTGCCCCATCTTTGGTGCCAGTGACAGGAATAGTGCCCCATCATCAGTGTCCATGTGAAAAATTGTGCCCCATCATTAGTGTCAGTGGGAGGA
Source organism: Glandirana rugosa (assembly GCA_018402905.1). Classification (NCBI taxonomy): domain Eukaryota; kingdom Metazoa; phylum Chordata; class Amphibia; order Anura; family Ranidae; genus Glandirana; species Glandirana rugosa. The sequence goes on from BLSH010198562.1 coordinate 280,368, forward strand.
ATAGTGCCCCATTGCTGGTGTCAGTTTGAGGAATAGAGCCCCATCATTGGTGTCAATGGGAGAAATAGTGCCCCAGTGTTGATGTCAGTAGCAGGAATATTGCCCTATTGTTGGTTTCGGTGAGAGGAATAATGTCTTGTATCAGTGGAAGGAGAAGCACCCCAAGAGCCAGAGAAAGGCAAGCAGAGGGCCGCAGTTTGGAGATCAATGTTTTACACAATGCCCGCAGTCAACAGTTTGAACATGCTTACAGGAGGAGAGCAGAGAGATAACCTCATTATGTGCTGCACCCCCCATATTGTCCAGTCAAGGGATGGCAGCAGGTTTACAATAAAGGGGTTAGGCAGAAAGGTGAAGTCAGCAACCTGGATGTGCTCTGTGACAGGATATTATTAGATTCATTGACAGGTGTGAGCAAATCACACACTGTATATACAGTATATATTTGTAATTTGCATTTACCTGTTTTCTTAGAGTTCAACTTTTGGATGGAGGGTGGAATGGTTAGAAATATTGTCACCTTCCATTCCTTCCTATAATCCCATTAAGGAGATTTCATATAACTGCAAGCCTGGGCATTATGACAGCAAGTAAGTGCTGTGTCCCCAACCGGTAGCAGATATAGCATTTGCTTTTATTAAAGTGAGGAATTGTTTGCTATTTTTTTTATTGTGTTTTGCGATTATTCCAATCACTTCCTGTGTGGTCATGGCAACCAGGACATTTTTTTGCCTGTACTTGGACTTCAGGCTATAGTTGGCAAACATTCACTGGTTAGCAAATTCAAATATTTCGTACTGAGACCCAATGTAGCAAATCTAGCATTGTGTTTCCATACTGGCACCACACAGTGTTAACTGTCTTCTAAGACCACTTTAGCGCTTAGCAGTTTTTACTGAATAAGACTGTCTTCAAACACAGCAGCTATCTTGAAATCTTTGAGCTGTCTTCTCTGCAAGAACACCACAGTGGCAGAAGGTCAGGCCAATTATTGTGTCCATCTATCTGATATAACGGCTACCAAAATGTAAAAACTTTCTTACAGTGATCAGTGAGACTGAAGAGCGCAGACCTCTTAAGAATTGGAAGTACGGCGGAACAAACATCAAGAAGCAATCTGTAATTATCAAGACATTCTCTTGGAGAGGCTCAGCTAACTGTGAAAAAATAGTATATCTCTCTCCACTATGTACAGGTAAGGCAGTAGGAAGGAGAGGAGATGTGGTTTGCCCTGCATATCTCAAGAAAATAGATCTATTCCCTATTAAAGTGGGCATTCTGAAACATAATTTTTCTGAACCTGCCGAAAAATATCTATTTGATCCCCTGCAGATTTTGTAAGTTTGCCCACTTGCAAAGAAATGAAGGATCTATAATTTTCATCATAGGCGTATTTTAAATAAGAGAGGCAGAATATCAACCAACAATCCAGAAAAAAAACATGATAAAAATGTTATAAATTGAGTTTCAGTTGAGTGAGTAAAGTAAGTATTTTATTCCCAAGCAAAACATCACAGTACTTGGTGGAGAAACCCTTGTTGGCAAGCACAGCGGTAAGATGTTTCCTGTAGTTGGTTACCAGGTTTTGCACACATCTCAGGAGGGATTTTGGTCCACTCTTCTTTACAGATCTACTCTAAATTTTTAAGGTTTTGTGGCAACTCAAAGTTTCAGCTCCCTCCATAAATATTCTATAGGATTAGGTCTGGAGACTGGCCAGGCCACTCCATGATCTTAATGTGCTTCTTCTTGAGCCACTCCTTTGTTGCCTTGACGGTATGTTTTGGGTCATTGTCATGCTGGAAGACCCATCCATGACCCATCTTCAGTGTTCTGGCTGAGAGAAGAAGGTTCTCATCCAAGATTTTACTATACATGGCCTCGTTCATTGGCCCCTCAATAGAGCAATGTCGGCATGTACCTTTAGCAGACAAACATCCCCAAAGTATCATGTTTCCACCCCTGTGCTTGGCTGTAGGGATGGTGTTCTTATGGTCATAGTCAGCATTTTTCTTCCTCTAAACACAGTAAGTCGAGTTAATGCCAAAGAGCTTAATTCTGGTCTCATCTGACTAGTGGCGGCCCGTCCATAGGGGGAGCATGGGTGCCGCCCCACCCATCCATGCATCTGGCCCCCTATTCTGCATGCGGAGCGCTGAACTCATGGATTTCATTTTTTTTTTTTGAAGCACATGATTAGAGCCTGAGGATCTAATTGATTTCAAAAATGGGTGTACTCAGGGTGCAGAGCCCACCCAGTTGTGTGACCATAGTGAATTCACTTTCACTATTGCCTTCCTGATTCTCCTCCTGGCCAATCAGGAAGCAGTTCCTGACACCCGATTGGCCAGGGAGTCTTAGAACTCCCGGCCAATCGGGGCTCAGTCAGGACCCGCTGCCTGTTCGGCCTGGAGGAGAAGCAATGGCCCCGGAGCAGGGAGCTGCAGCCCGAATCCATGTCTACCTGATCTGCTTCCTTCCTAAGGTAAGTAGGCCTCTGATCGCCACTGCATTCCCGTCCGTCTATCGGGGGGATCGCTGCAATCCCGTCCATCTCCCGTAGGGGGTGGGGGGCTGGGGGCAGAGAATCACTGCATTTCTGTCTGTCTCCCGTGGGGGGTTTGGCGTTGGTTTGCCCCCCCCCCAATATTGAGCACCACTGCATCTGACCACAGCACTTTCTCCCAATCATTTTCTGAATCATTTAGATGTTCATTGGCAGACTTCAGACGGGCCTGTACATGTGCCTTTTTGAGGAGGGGACCTTGCGGGCACTGCAGCATTTCAATCCATGGCGGCATATTGTGTTACCGATGGTTTGTTTAGTGACTATAGTCCCAACTGCTTGGGATCATTCACAAGCTCCTGGACTGGACTGATCCCTCGCTTTTCTCATGACCATCCTTACCCCATGAGGCGAAATCTTGCATGGAGCTCCAGACCGAGGGTGAATGATGGTTATTTTGTATTTCTTCCATTTGTGAATAATCACTCCAACACTTGTCTCCTTCTCACCAAGCGTCTTGTTGATGATTTTGTAGCCCATTTCAGCCTTTTGCAGGTCTACAATCTTGTTCCTGACATCCTTTGACAGCTCTTTGGTCTTGCCTGTGATGGTGAGGTTTGAATGGAAGAAATATTCTGTGGACAGGTGTTTTTTATACACATAACGAGTTGTCGTTAGGAGCACCTTCTTAAATTGACAGGACTAATCAGTGTATCACATGAGCACATACTGTAGCCAGTCTGTTGGAGCCAGAATTACTTATTTTACTCACTGAACTGCAACTGAATTTATAACATTTGTTTCATGTGTTGAAATTCTGTATCTATCATTTAAAATACACCTATGATAACAATTATATACCCTTCATTTCTTTGTAAGTGGGCAATCTATCAAACTCTGAAAGGGATCAAATAATTATTTTTGCCACTGTACCTATAGCTAGTAAGTCGGTCACATACACTGCTTTAAAAAAATATTCATACCCCTTGAAATTTTCCACATTTTGTCATGACACAACCAAAAACGTAAATGTATTTTATTGGGATTTTATGTGATAGACCAACAATAAATAGTTATAGTTATATAGTGATAAACAGTTTTCACAAATAAATATGTGAAAAGTGTTCAGCCCCCCTTTACTCTTGATACCCCTAATTAAAATCTAGTGGCACAAATTGCCTTCAGAAGTCCCCTAATTAGTAAATAGAGTCCACCTATGTGTAATTTAATCTCAGTACAGATACGGCTGTTCTGTGAAGCCCTCAGAGGTTTGTAAGATAACCTTAGTGAACAAACAGCATCACGAAGGCCAAGGAACACACCATCATGAAGGCCAAGGAACACACCAGACAGGTCAGGGATAAAGTTGTGGAGAAGTTTAAAGCAGGGTTAGATTATAAAATATCCCAAGCTTTGAACATCTCATGGAACACTGTTAAAGCCATCATCCAAAAATGGAAAGAATATGGCACAACTGCAAACCTACCAAGACATTGCTGTCCACCTAAACTGACAGGCCAGGCAAGAAGAGGCCCATGGTAACTCTGGAGGAGCTGCAGAGAGCCACAGCTCAAATGAGAGCATCTGTCCACAAGATAACTATTAGTCATGCACTCCACAAAACTGGCCTTTATGGAAGAGTGGCAAGAAGAAAGCAATTGTTGAAAGCCATAAGAAGTCCTGTTTGCAGTTTGGGAGAAGCCATGTGGGGGACACAGCAAACAGGTGGAAGAAGGTGCTCTGGTCAGATGAGACCAAAATTGAACTTTTTGGTCTAAAAGCAAAACGCTGTGTGGCGAAAAACTAACACTGCACATCACCCTATACACACAATCCCCACTGTGAAACAGTGGACAGGGAAGCTGGTCAGAGTTTATGGGAAGATGGATGGGGCCACATACAGGGCCATCTTAGAAGAAAACCTGAGCTACAGTGGAATGGTTTAGATCAAAGCATATTCATGTGTTAGAATGGCCCAGTCAAAGTCCAGACCTAAATCCGATTGAGAATCTGTGGCAAGACATGAACATTGTTATTCACAGATGCTCTTCATCCAATCTGACAGAGCTTGCTCTATTTTGCAAAGAAGAATGGGCAAAAATATCACTCTCTAGATGTGCAAAGCTGGTAGAGACATCCCCAAAAAGACTTGCAGCTGTAATTGCAGAGAAAGGCGGTTCTACAAAGTCCTGACTCAGGGGGGCTGAATACAAATGCATGCCTCACTTTTCAGATATTTATTTGTAAAAAAATGTTATAAACCATTTATCATTTTCCTTCCACTTCACTTTGTGTTGGTCTATCAAATAAAATCCCAATACAATTTGGTTGTAACATGACAAAATGTGGAATATTCCAAGGGGTATAAATACTTTTTCAAGGGACTGTAAGTTGTAAAGTACCTACTTTTTCTAAATAAACTGCTATTTCTGTTAGAGCATCAGTCCCATAATCTCATTCAGCGCTGGGGAATTGAGATTTTGGAAGGTGTGACTGCTAAACTGCACATTGGGGCAGCATTTACAGGGCTAAAACTGACGGTAAAGAGGTGACATATTGCCACCACCTGTCAAAATCCTCTGAAAAGCATTTTTACTGCAGATCACTTTTTAGAGGTGTGGCAATGATAGCTGTACGTCTAAACTTACCTTAAGGCTACTTTCACACTGGGGCGGGGAGGGGCGGTAGCTGTAAATCACCTCTAATTAGCAGAGCATTTATCGCTATTATAGCGGCGCTACGGCGCCGCTATGTAGGCGGGAGCGGGGCGCGTTTAACCCCCAAGGAGGGGTTAACAAGGGGTCAAAAGCACCGCCACTCGGGGCTTCCGAGGCGGTGTACAGCCGCTTCAGGAGCGCCGTCCATTGCTTTCAATGGAGGGGGCGGTGTAGGAGCGGTGTACACACCGCTCACCGCACCGCCCCAAAGATGCGGTCTTGTAGGACTTTTCTTACCGTCCTGCAAGAGCACCACCCCAGTGTGAAAGCACTCAGGCTTTCACACTGGGGAGAATAGGGGGAGAGTTTTTCAGGCACTATTTTTAGCACCGCAGCGCCTGTAAAACTTTCCAGTGTGAAAGTAGCCTAAGTGGGAAATTTCTTTCAATTGGAGAGATTTCCTCTCATTTCCTTTTGCATCCCTGGACAGGATGTAAATGAACATTGCCTTAATGGGATACAGATGACAAAATAATAACCTGACGGGTATTTGAACCCATGTTTTACCTCTGTTTTAAAAAAAATTGCTTTAGCTGTAGTATATCTGAATTTTAGCATGTCATGCAAATGTGTTTTCCGTTAACTGGCAGGTACAAATTCCATTGTAAATCAAACTTGAGTCATATAACTGTTTTCCAGATTTGAACATCACTGATCTCACTGAATTCCAAATACATTCGAACAGCGTGTAATTTCCAAATGTATTGTACATGTGCAATCCGCGTAGCAGGAGGTCTTTGAGAAAAGGGCTTCTCTAACCCCCAAAATTCTCTCATTGCACTATTTGGGAGACTAACTTCTTGTATGCATTCTCAATATCAGCTGTTACAGTATATGACTGAGTGGTGCTCACTTTACCCATACAGTATATATATTTTTTGATATAGCTTGGAGATGACAGTGTAGCAAATACTACGTACAGGGGTCATGATTGCTCCAGGGGGCCCGCGCAGCTCTACTGTACACCTTAATAGGAGGGGTGGCGGCATGTAGAGGAACCAATCCCTTCATGCAGCCACCAAATGCCTGCTTCTCCTCCTCTCCCTGCTGCAGACATTTAGCGGTTGCAGGAAGGAAATGGAGGGCATCGGTTGCCGCACCTGCCGCCCCCAATCGCTGTCCTGCTGCCCCCAGCGCCGCTGGGTTTCCCCCTCCCAACTCCCGCCGGCTGCCACAGGGGATACTGTCAGGATGGAGAGTGGGGAAGGAGCTGGTAAATGTGTCACTTACTGGACCCTTACCTTGTTGGTAACGATCACTGACTTGGTTTTTTCTTTTTTCATCCATAGCTGAGGCATAGTAAACTGTGTTTACTATGCTTACGTTTATGAATGAACAAGAAGCTCTGTATAGAGCCATTCCTGTTCATTCATTCTGTGCTGCTGAGGCTGCACATGAAGGAATAGTGTTCCATTATTGGTATTAGTAGGAGGAAGTCCCATCATTGGTGTCATTGGGAAGAATAGTGCCCACCATTGTTATTAGTGCCATGAATAGTGCTCCATCATTGGTATCAGTGGGAGGAATACTGTCCCATAATTGGTGTCGGTGGCAAGAATAGTGCCCATCATTGGTATTAGTGGTATGAATAGTGCCCATCATTGGTGTCAGTGGGAGGAATAGTGTCCCATCATTGGTGTCAATGAAAGGAATAGTGCTCCATCTTTGATGTCAGTGGAAGGAATAGTGCCCCATCATTGATGTCAGTGGGATAAATAGTGCCTCATCTTTAGTGTCAGTGGGAAGAATAGTCTCCCATAATTTATATAAGACTCATTGTAGGTGTTAGTGGAAGGAATAGTGCCCCACCATTCATTTTAGTAGGAGGAGAAATTGTGCCCCATTGTTGGTATCAATCAAAGGAACAGTGCCCCATCTTTGGTGTCAGTGGGGAAAATAGTGTTCCAACATTTGTATATGTTGGAGGAATTATATCTTATTGTTATAGTCAGTGAAAGGAATCTGGGACAGGCTCTGCAGCTGTCTACATGTAATGCCTCATCGTTGGTTTTAATGGGAGGAACCTATGTCCCACTGTTGATGTCAGTGGGAGGAATAGTGCCCCAAATGAAAGCTTGGGCCAAACTTGGGAGACCACTGTACTAGTAGGTTGAAACGCAATGAAGGGGTTTAAACACACTGAAATCTCTTAATGCTAGTTGAAAATTAGTGCTGGTATAGGCTTATCCACATAGCTGTTCATGGTTATACACAGCCAAAACAGGTTATTTCTAATGCGAGTGGGGCCAGGGGTTTACAGTAAGCTGCAGCTGTTCAGCCTGTTCTAATTAATGACAGGCTTTGAGGCTCTGCAGCTGTCCACATGGATCAGTTACCTGCAGTTATAAACAGATAAGTGGCCCTGGATGCAACAATTTGTGTGCAAAGCCACGCAATAGTACCTCCTTGAGCAATTACATGCAAAAAGCCACGGACAGTGTCAGCCTGTCAGTGATCTATACAAACATCCTGTCCGCAGCTGAATGCAAACACCTGGTTGTACTGGCCACAGAAATATACTGTTCTGGGCAGTGTACAGTCATGGGAAGTCATGTCAAGGAGCCCTAATAGGGGTGTTTTTAAGACAAGCCTGGTATGTTTTGGCACAAGAAGACTGCTTCACGCTCATAATTCTGAGCAAAGGCTCACTGCAGGACGTGTAATAGTTTGCACATGCAAACATATTAGCATGCACGCTAAGCGGTGTGTGGCCTTGGCGCCAAACGGCCTTTTTAGACTGGATTGTAATATGAACAGATTGCTGAGTGGTCTCCAGTTAATCCCTGCTTACCTGTGCCCTGCCCCTGTTACATTTGCCTTTCAGTGTATGACCTGGCTTGCCGCTAATCAGTCTTTGAATCCCTGCCTACCTGTTGTGACCTCAGCTTTTACCCCGACCTTGGCTCCTGCTTTACATTCCTGTACCTCGCTGACCATTTGTATACTGATCCCTGCTTGTATCCTTTTTTTCTTTTAGTATTCTTTATTACATTTTCCATCATACAAAACATAACAATCGCTTATCATTCTTATTCGTATCAGTGTATACAAACACACCTCTACGTTTACACCCACTATACCCTCTCCCTCCCCCCAAAGTCCTCCCAAGGTGCACACCTTCTCAGATATATACCATTCCTTCTTTAACCACTAAGGGGGAATCACATTCTATCTAACCAGGGTCTCCACAACTTCCTAATTTTTTTTAAATTGCCTTGTCTGGTATAGACTTGTCTATCTTTCTATATTGTGTCATTTACATTTTGGATCCATTCCTTATATGTGGAAGTTGTCGATGATAGCCACTTTTGCAATAGTCTTTCTTGCTTGAAATAGACATCTTAATACTAGCATTGTCATATTTACTGAGTACTCCTAATTTCCTATATATCCCAAAATACAGAGTCTTGCTTCAGGATCTAGAGATGTACCAAAACCCCATTTATATCTTCTAATATCTCCTCCCAGTATTAAGTTAATTTCGGGCATCTCCATACCATATGGATGAGGTCTCCTGTATCCTGACATCTAGGGCATCTATCATCTTTCTGCTTACCAAATCGACTCATGCTTTTAGGTTTATATTATGCCCTGTGGATCAGAAACAGGTGCGAAGTCTTTTGTGATGGAGAGACCGATACCATAGCACCATGTTTCAATATCCACTCCCATTGATCTGTTGTAAGCTCCCCCATATCCTCCCTCCTTCTCCTCACACTTGGGAGTTCCTCTGGTTCCACAACTACATCAACCCCTGGGGTGTATTTGTATCGATTACTTTTTTAAGTATGTATAGTTCCCTCCATTCCAATTTCTCTGTCCTAAACTGCGCATACAGGGCATGCCTGATCTGCGGGTATACATAAAAGGAGTGTTGTGGGATATTAAACTCTGCCTTAAGTTCTAAGAAGGATTTTAGTGTATTGTCTTTATATAGTTGACTTAGGTATTTTATGCCATGGTCTTCCCACTTAAATTTTAACCATTCTATTAAGTTCGTATAGATTTTTATTGTGTCATAACGGAGAATATTTAGTAAACCCTCTATATTTTAAAATGTTCTTTGTTGTTTCCCAGGCTTTAATCATCATTACTGATGTGGGGTTATTAACTAGGAAGGAATTTGCCTCTAACACTTCCTCTATTGTATCATGAGGCACGTTTTGTAATATTAATTTGCTATTTATATCCTTCCCCTCCACTGCCCCACACCCTCCCATATGTTGCAACTGCGTCGCTAAGAAGTAGTTATGGGGATGTGGCAGGACTAATCCTTCCCATCTATACTAAGTTGTAAGGTTTTTAAAAGAATACTAGCTACTCCCTTTTTCCATAGTAGCTTTCTAAACAGGGTGTTGATTTTATTGAACCATTTTGTGTGTAACCAAACTGGGGAATTATGTAATACATATACTAATTGTGGTTGCCATACCATCTTTACTAAATTACAGCGTCCTACTAGGGACAGCAGCAACCGGCGCCAAATCTCGCATTTGCATTTGAACTTGTCTAACAGGGGAATTATATTATTAGTTATATATTGTTTTGGGTCTCTCGTGAGACAAATCCCCAAATATTCCATTTTTTCTGATATTCTCAACTGGGGAATTTCAATTGGTAATGGGTCCATCAAAGGATCCACTGGTAATAAAGTTGATTTCCCCCAGTTTATTGTTAGCCCTGTGAGTTCTCCAAAATCATTGAGTATACTCAATACTGTCTTTAAGGATAGTTGCATATCTCCCAAAAACAGAACGTCATCCACGCCAGTTTTTCTTCTCCCATTACCCACTTGAGTCCCTGTATGTTGGAAGACCCTCTTACCATACATGCCAGGGGTTCCATCGCTAGGGCAAAGAGCAGGGGCGAAAGCGGGCACCCCTGCCTTGTCCCTCTTCCGAGCTGGAATCTATCGGAGTCCTCGTTATTAATCCTGACCTTGGCGCTAGGAGAATTATATAATGTTGGGATCTGTTTTATAAATTGTGGACCAAATCCAAACTCTTCCAAAACACGCCATAGATAATGCCACTCTAGGCTATGGAAAGCCTTGTTAACATCCAAGACCAACATGGCCCTTGTTCCTTCATTCTCTGTTTGGGCCTGCAGGTTCAAAAAAACCCTCCTAGTGTTTAGGCTTGTTGATTTATTGGGTATAAATCCCGCCTGATCAGGATGAATTAATTTCTGAATAATTTTATTTAACCTGGCCGATATTACCTTTGCTACTATTTTAACATCTGAACATAACAAAGAAGTAGGTTTATATGAAGATGTATCTAACAAATCCTTCCCCTCTTTTGGCAGTACTATTAAGGTGGCTTCTTTCATTGAGGGGTGTAAATCCCCCTCCATGATTGCCCAGTTCACCACCTTCAATAGTTCTGGTAACAAGGCCTCCCATATTGTTTGTACACCTGTACTGGGAGCCCATCCGGGCCTGGCGATTTTTGATTTGACATAGATGCCGCTGCTGATTTTATTTCCTCGTGTTATGGGGGTATCTAACGCTTTCCCTAGTCGAGAGTCTTGGAATCTCCAATTTCTCAAAGAGATTTTCCAGCGCACTCCTGGCTTTTTTTCTTTGCAGTCAATATAGTACTTCATAGTACTCCTTAAAAGCTTTTGTAATCTCTAAGGTGTTAGTAGAGATCCTACCATTTGCTGTCCTATTTGCCGTTATGGACGAGGACGGGAAGGAGTTGGGTCTCACCAAAGAGGCTAATATGCGTCCAACACTTTCCCCTTCACTGAAACAGTTTTGTTTTTGGAATATACCTTTATTTTCTGCTCTTCATATCAATGTTGTTCTGTATTCTTTCTGATTTTCTACCCACATTCTATATTTCCCAGGGGTTGGATCTTCTAAGTATTGTTGTTCGGCTCTCATCACATCCACCTTTATAACTTTTTCCCAGTCATTGGTACGTTTTTTAATTTTAGCTATCTGTTGGATCAATATACCCCTAAGGTACGCTTTCATAGTGCCCCATGTCACCCCTACCGGTGCTGTTCCTTTATTTGTTTTAACAATTTTTTCCAATGCTACCCTCACATCATCAGACTTACCGATAAGCTCCAACCAAAATGGGCTTATATTCCAGGTCCGGTTATTCTTTTCCTCTCCAATTTTTACCTGCACCAGGAGGGGTGAATGGTCTGACAATCTTCTAGGTAGGTATATTACATTTTGTATCATCCCAAATGCTTTCTCGCTTTCCCACGGTTATATCAATTCTTGATAATGCCAAATGTGCCTTTGACAAGCAAGAGTACCGTCTCTCTACAGGGTTCTGTGTTGTCCAAATATCCATCAATCCTACCTCCTCCAAAAATCGGGACAGCCGGCTACCTATATTGCCTTCTCCTTGTTTCCTTGAGGGGAACCTATCTACCTTTTCATCCAACACCATATTAAAATCCCCAACTCTAATTACTGGCAGGTCTTCCTTATCTGCAATAAACTCTATTAATTTATACAGTACGTCCATCTTTGATGGAGGAGGGTTATACACAGTAGAAAAACATAGTGACCATGATCATCCACCTTACTCTGCCTGCAGGAGAAGGCTATCCCCCCACCCACCAGGACACTAATTCCTCTTGAGTACGAGGTATGTACTGCATGATATTGGTGCTGATATTTCCTATGTTTCAATTGTCCCATCGTAGCCCTAGTGAGATGTGTCTCCTGCAGGCAGAGAATATCAGCGTGAAATGTGTCCATTAGTGAAAAAAATGCAGACCTTTTAGCCAGTTCCCTCAATCCCCTAACATTCCATGATCCTATATTAACCTTTTTTAGGTTGCATTTTAAATAATTAAAAAAGTGTTCATGTTCACATTTATCCCTTCAAAGTGATAAACCAAAAAGAAAAATTTAAGGTGTTTTAACGTAGTGCTATTTCTTACCATTTCTGTTTAGTATATTTTCCTTTCAGTGACCTATTTATAAATTTTACCAAAGTATTGTCTTACCAAATTATTGTGTACCCCTCTCTGGTTTTTACTTAAGTGAGTGTTCCCCCATTTTCCTTCCCTATATCTTCCCCCCTTCTCATTCCAGACTTCACTTAATCTCCATAAATTTAGCTCTGCGTTTTTGCAATTGTTATGAAAAGTCTGGGTACATAGATACCTTTGCTCCATTGAAGAGAATAGTACCCATTTCTCTGGCCTTTTGCAAAGTAATACTTTTATCCTTATAATTGAAAAATCTCATAATCATTGGTCTTGGGCGTCCTCCTACTGACAGGGATCTAGTAGGGACTCTATGGGCTCTTTCAATTGAAAAATAAGGGGTATAGGGATCTCTCCAAAAAGTCTCTCTAAGTCTCTCTAAGCCAATTCTCCATAAACTCCTCTGGTCTTGCACCCTCACTCCGTTCGGGTATTTTGGATTCATAAGAATCTATTTTCCACCTTAAGTCATTAACTTCCTTTTTCAATGGCCTTAAGTAATCTTCCACAGTACTAAGTCTCCCCTCCAGGGCTATTGTACGTTCACTAGTTTTTTGCAGATTCTGTTTAACTATAGAGAGATCTTCTTTAATACCTTTTAACTGATCAGAAAATTTACAGGTGTTTACTGCCTGCAAAACTTTTCAGTGAGGTCTCTTCCTTTATTGGTGAACTGCTCTCAACTGGTATATCTGCGTCTGGGCTTCCCCTCTGGTATTGATTCCCTGTGGTGTCTTTCCCTGATGTTGTCTCTATTTATCCTTTTTTTTTTTCCCCCGTTGCCCCCCCCAGATTGACTTTTAGTTTGTGCCTGTTGGCCAGTTTTTACGGGAGATTGGGCAGGGGTATGAGCATAGCGTTCTAATTTTGCAGCGGCTGATTGATTAAGCCTGTCCTTAGGATCCTTCTGCAATTGGGTTCCATTGTTCCCTTGACCCCTCCCTTCCTCTCTCTTCTTACGTACCATTGTATTTAGTTACTTTTCCCTGGTCTTTACAACTTCGCGGGGGGGGGGGGTATTTAAATAATTGTTGAGCCAGGGAGTGTAGAAATGTCTGCAAAGTGTCCAACAAACACAGTGTTTTATAAACAGTGGTGAGTTCCACTCCTACCTTCCTCCAATGTCAGGCAGTGGTTATTATCAAGGCACCGTGTTGTATATCGGCTCAATCTCCCAGTGGAACTGACCATCCAGCCTCGGTAGGCACTTTTGGCTTCTTGATCACGTCTGCTGCAGCCGACTCTTCCTCCCACAGCAAACATCTCTGGTCTGGTCTCTAGCAGGGTATATATAGGCTTCTGGCTTTGTTATATCTGTAGCCGGTCAGCTGGCTGGACACAGCTCCACCGTCCCTTTCTCACACAGCAGCCACCACTGGCGGGTCCAGCTCCCACTGTCTGTGGCTTCAATTCTGCCCAGTTGTGTACTGATCCCTGCTTGTATCCTGACTCTGCCTCTGCCTGATGTTCCCATACCTCGCTGCTCAGTTGTGTACTGATCCCTGCTTGTATCCTGACTCTTCTTCTGCCTGATGTTCCCATACCTCGCTGCCCAGCTGTGTACTGATCCCTGCTTGCATCCTGACTCTGCCTGATGTTCATGTACCTCGCTGCCCAGTTGTGTACTGATCTTTGCTTGTATCGTGCCTCTACCTGATATTCCTATACCTCTCTGCCAAGTTGTGTACTGATCCCTGCTGGTATTCTGACTTTGTCTCTACCTGATGTTCATGTACCTCACTGCCCAGTTCTATACAGATCCTTGCTTGTATCCTGACTCTGCCTTTGTCTGATGTTCCCATACCTCGCTGCCCAGTTGTGTACTGATCCCTGCTTATATCCTGACTCTGCCTCTGCCTGATGTTCATGTACCTCGCTGCCCAGTTGTGTACTGATCCCTGCTTATATCCTGACTCTGCCTCTGCCTGATGTTCATGTACCTCGCTGCCGAGTTGTGTACTGATCCTCGCTTGTATCCTGACTCTGCCTCTGCCTGATGTTTCCGTATATTGCTGCCCAGGTATGTACTGATCCCTGCTTGTATCCTGACTGCCTGATGTTCCCATACCTCGCTGCCCAGTTGTATACAGATCCCTACTTGTATTCTGACTCTGCCTTTGTCTGATGTTCCCGTACCTCGCTGCCCAGTTGTGTACTGATCCCTGCTTATATCCTGACTCTGCCTGATGTTCATGTACCTCACTGCCCAGTTGTGTACTGATCCCTGCTTGTATCCTGACTGCCTGATGTTCTAATACCTCGCTGCCTAGTTGTATACTGATCCCTACTTGTATCCTGGCTCTGCCTTTGTCTAATGTTCCCGTACCTCGTTGCCCAGTTGTGTACTGATCCCTGCTTATATCTTGACTCTGCCTCTGCCTGATATTCACGTACCTCGCTGCTCAGTTGTGTACTGATCCCCGCTTGTATCCTGACTCTGCCTCTGCCTGATGTTTCCGTACCTTGCTGCCCAGTTGTGTACTGATCCCTGCTTGTACCCTGACTCTGCCTGATGTTCATGTACGTCGCTGCCCAGCTGTGTACTGATCCCTGCTTGCATCTTGACTCTGCCTGATGTTCATGTACCTCGCTGCCAAGTTGTGTATTGATCCCTGTATGTATCCTGACTCTGCCTCTGCCTGATATTTCCGTACCTCGCTGTCCAGTTGTGTACTGAACCCTGCTTGTATCTGGACTCTGCCTTATGTTCATGCACCTCGCTGCCTTGTGGACTGATCCCTGTTTGTATCATGCCTCTGCCTCTGCCTGATATTCATATACCTCTTTGCCCAGTTGTGTTATGATCCCTGCTTGTATCCTGACTCTGCCTCTACCTGATGTTCATGTACCTCACTGCCCAGTGTATTGATCCCTGCTTGCATCCTGACTCTGCCTCTGCCTGATGTTCATGTACCTCGCTGCCCAGTTGTGTACTGATCCCTGCTTGTATCCTGACTGCCTGATGTTCCCATACTTTGCTGCCCAGTTGTATACTGATTCCTACTTGTATCCTAACTCTGCCTTTGTCTGATGTTCCCGTACCTCACTGCCCAGTTGTGTACTGATCCCTGCTTATATCCTGACTCTGCCTGATGTTCATGTACCTCGCTGCCCAGTTGTGTACTGATCCCCGCTTGTATCCTGACTCTGCCTGATGTTTCCGTACCTTGCTGCCCAGTTGTGTACTGAACCCTGCTTGTACCCTGACTCTGCCTGATGTTCATGTACATCGCTGCCCAGATGTGTACTGATCCTTGCTTGCATCCTGACTCTGCCTCTGCCTTATGTTTCCGTACCTCGCTGCCCAGTTGGGTACTGATCCTTGCTTGTATCCTGACTCTGCCTGATGTTCATGTACCTTGCTGCCCAGTTGTGCACTGATCCTTGCTTGTATCCTGCCTCTGCCTGATGTTTCGCTGAACGGCTACTGTTGACCTTCTGGCTTGTGTCCTGGCTATGCTCCTGTCTTCTGATCAAGTGGCACCATGTTGCAGTCTCTGCCTCCTATCTGGTTATAGTTAGTTGTATCCTGCAATCAACAGCTGATACTGCACCCTACATCAGCCCTCGTGCCACACTGTGTCCTCACACCTCCTGTCACCACTACCAGGAGTGTTGGACAAGAGGTGAACCAGAAGCCCCCTCTCCAGCCCAGTCTCCACCAGGTACGTGACAGATGTGCATATCTTTATTGCTAATTAAATATATTCCATAATCTCCACAGGAATATACATCCACTTTGTGTGCATCAAATGGCTTTACAAAGCAAATATTACCTCACAAAACAAGGTGTCATGTCCTGTGCAGAGAGAAGAGATGTGAGTGGGATGCAAGTTAAATTACACATGCATCTTAGACAATATTTGTTTAGCTCATATAGTGGGGCAAAAAAGTATTTAGTCAGCCACCAATTGTGCAAGTTCTCCCACTTAAAAAGATGAGAGAGGCCTGTAATTGTCATCATAGGTACACTACAACTATGAGAGACAGAATGAGGAAAAAAAATACAGAAAATCACATTGTCTGATTTTTAAAGAATTTATTTGCAAATTATGGTGGAAAATAAGTATTTGGTCACCTACAAAAAAAGCAAGATTTCTGGCTCTCACAGACCTGTAACTTCTTCTTTAAGAGGCTCCTCTGTCCTCCATTCATTACCTGTATTAATGGCACCTTTTTGAACTCGTTATCAGTATAAAAGACACCTGTCCACAACCTCAAACAGTCAGACTCCAAACTCCACTATGGCCAAGACAAAAGAGCCGTCAAAGGACACCAGAAACAAAATTGTAGACCTGCACCAGGCTGGGAAGACTGAATCTGCAATAGGTAAGCAGCTTGGTGTGAAGAAATCAACTGTGGGAGCAATTATTAGAAAATGGAAGACATACAAGGCCACTGATAATCTCCCTCAATCTGGGGCTCCACGCAAGTTCCCACCCCGTGGGGTCAAAATGATCACAAGACCGGTGAGCAAAAATCCCAGAACCACACGGGGGGACCTAGTGAATGACCTGCAGAGAGCTGGGACCAAAGAAATAAAGGCTACCATCAGTAACACACTATGTCGCCAGGGACTCAAATCCTGCAGTGCCAGACATGTCCCCCTGCTTAAGCCGGTACATGTCCGGGCCCTTCTGAAGTTTGCTAGAGAGCATTTGGATGATCCAGAAGAGGATTGGAAGAATGTCATAAGGTCAGATGAAACCAAAATAGAACTTTTTGGTAAAAACTCAACTTGTCGTGTTTGGAGGAGAAAGAATGCTGAGTTGCATCCAAAGAACACCATACCTACTGTGAAGCATGGGGGTGGAAACATCATGCTTTGGGGCTGTTTTTCTGCGAAGGGACCAGGACAACTGATCCGTGTAATGGAAAGAATGAATGGGGCCATGTATTGTGAGATTTTGAGTAAAAACCTCCTGCCATCAGCAAGGGCATTGAAGATGAAACGTGGCTGGGTCTTTCAGCATGACAATGATCCCAAGTACACCGCCCGGGCAATGAAGGAGTGGCTTTGTAAGAAGAATTTCAAGGTCCTGGAGTGGCCTAGCCAGTCTACAGATCTCAACCCCATAAAAAATCTTTGGAGGGAGTTGAAAATCCGTGTTGCCCAGCGACAGCCCTAAAACATCACTGTTCTAGAAGAGATCTGCATGGAGGAATGGGCCAAACTACCAGCAACCGTGTTTAAAACCTTGTGGAGACTTACAGAAAACATTTGACCTCTGTTATTGCCAACAAAGGGTATATAACAAAGTATTGAGATGAACTTTTGTTATTGACCAAATACTTATTTTCCACCATTATTTACAAATAAATTCTTTAAAAATCAGTTGAATCAATCATTGAAGTGTACCTATGATGACAATTACAGGCCTCTCTCATCTTTTTAAGTGGGAGAACTTGCACAATTGGTGGTTGACTATATACTTTTTTGCCCCACTGTAGTTCAGCTTTTAAAAAGAAGTAGCAGTTCATTTTTTAAATCTTTATTACATTTCCAGAGCAACAAGTACGTGTTGCCCCATGTGCCTTAGAAGCAAATTTTTACTTGTTTGTTCTGTGCTTTAGATCCACCCCAGGCTTAAAGTGGAGCTATATTCACCTTCTGTCCAGCGATGCAGAGTCCCAGAGCTTCCCACAACCTGCTGACATCTTCAGGTACCTGGCTTCCAGGCCTCGATCGCTGCTTTCATTCGCTGGGATGATACTACTCCCACGCATGCATGGAAGTTCCATCAGCTTGGGATTGCCAAATTTGAACAATGACTTGCAGAGCTATTGCTTTAGACTCCCCACTGAAACTTTTGCTGGAGACTTGCCACGCAAATGTGTTACACATTGGAAAAGTGTCAACTAGAACTTGTGCTGCAAGTGCTTTGCAAGTGTACAACTTGCCAGTGAAAATGTTCAGAAAGTTAACAGACTTACAGTTCAACATTTCAACAAATGTGTGTCAATTTATCTTGCTCTCTGGGATGTTACACCCGTATTTAGGGTGTAACATGAAACATGGTCAGCGTGTACAGCCTTCCCCACGTACAGGATTATGGGGTTCTTCTCCCTGCCAGCTCCTGTCCAATCATCTGTGTGTCTGTGCCATTCAATCACATCAATCTAAGTGTAGCGCACCCCCTAAGGAGCTGCAGATGAACTGGGATCCCCCACCCTGCACAGCCAGACACACTGAATTTTCACAGGCACTTCAGAGACAAAGAACAGTTCATGACTTTGTTTTTTTGTGGTTTATTGAGGGTTAATAACTTGGATGGGGATGGAAAATTATGGAATGCCCACTTGACTTCAGCAACAACATTTTAACAACATCTTCAGGGACATCTTTCTATGCACACCTATATACAGCCTCCTTGACACTCTTCCTGCACTTTACTTGCAGGACTCCAGCTAGATAACTGTAAATGAATCTGACAGACACAGTCAGATTTAACAATGGCCTTTTGCAGGCAGGAACTCAAAGCCCCTTGTTGTGTAGCAGTACTCAGTGATCAACTTGCACACTTCCTCCTGTGGCTACTGGTCCCAGCACCATCTCTGCAGGCTCTGCCAACCCACCTGGCAGCAGCTGCCCTTTTCACTAGCCCTCCAGGCTAACTTCTCACAGCAGTCCTTTGACTCACACCAGCCCACCCAGCTGAGGAGATCTCCCAGGGAAGGGATGAAGACTTTGCACAGCGCAGTCTTTGGGGAGAACTGGCTACATATGGCAGTCTCCCCCCTTGTAAGTCCCCAGTAGTGCTGCTCTTCTCACACTGTCCTCCACTTACTCCCATGCCTCCAGGAAGGGCTCCCTCCATGTGTTGTGGCAGCCAACCGGAGCGGGACCCTGTTTGCCTGCCCCCTGAGCCATCAGAGCCAATGACTCTCTGTCATTGGCTGCTGTGGGCGGGGGGCGGGACTGTGGCAGACGTGCTGTCTGAGTGATTATTCACACAGGAGCAGCACTCCACGGGTTTTCAGTCCCGAGCTGCTCAGCATGCTGACCGCAAGCCAAACTCTGCATAGACCTGGCCTGCCTGATATTAGATAGGGTAAGTGCTTCGGGGGGGGGGGGGGCGCGTTCTGTATGCCCTATCTGATGCCCTGCATGCCCTATCTGATGCCCTGTATGCCCTATCTGATGCCCTGTATGCCCTATCTGATGCTCTGTATGCCCTGATGCCCTGTATGCCCTATCTGATGCCCTGTATGCCCTATCTGATGCTCTGTTTGCCCTATCTGATGCCCTGTATGCCCTATCTGATGCTCTGTATGCCCTGATGCCCTATCTGATGCCCTGTATGCCCTATCTGATGCTCTGTTTGCCCTATCTGATGCCCCATATGCCATATCGGATGTCCTGTATGCCCTATCTGATGCTCTGTACGCCCTATCTGATGCCATGTATGCCCTATCTGATGATCTGTGTGCCCTATCTGATGCCCTGTATGCCCTATCTGATGCCCTGTATGCCCTATCTGATGCTCTGTATGCCCTATGTGATGCTCTGTATGCCCTATCTGATGCCCTCTATGCCCTATCTGATGCTCTGTATGACCTCTCTGATGCCCTGTATGCCCTATCTGATGCTCTGTATGCCCTGTCTAATGTTCTGTATGCCCTATCTGATGCCCTGTATTCCCTATCTGGTGCTCTGTATGCCCTATCTGGGACCCTGTATACCCTATCTGATGCCCTGTATGCCCTATCTGGTGCTCTGTATGCCCTATCTGGGACCCTGTATACCCTATCTGATGCCCTGTATGTCCTGTCTGGTGCTCTGTATGCCCTATCTGGAGCTTTGTATACTGCTATACGGTGACTCTGTATACTGCTATCTGGTGATGCTGTATACCCTATCTGGTGATTCTGGGCTGTATACTCCTGACACAAGGGGTGGGAAAAAAATGGCAAATACCACGCTAAAATCCTCTAGGGGAGCAGCAGCCAATATACACAATCAGTATATCGTTCAAAATTATAAATAAAACGCTGCTCTAAATAGTTGAAGGGACAAGTTACAAACCCAAAGAACTATGAAGACTGAAGACGTTACCCAGTCCAATATATTAAAAAATATATATAAAAAAAAATGTGTGAAAAATAAATGAGTAAGTAATGGGATCCTTAAAAAATCCAAATAAAATGCTCAGGCTCTGATAGATCTGTCTGATTCCTCAGAGTCGATCCTCATTCACAGGCAGGCATCTTGAAGCAGCAACTTCACACAAAGTGCTGTATAGGCATGCTGTGTTAACCACCAGCAACATCTGAGAGGCTTACCAGATAACCAAATATATATATCGCCTGTGGCTTAACCCCAGCCAGGGTTGCAGGATGGTGCCCCGCAAAACCTCTGCACAAGGGATCCGCACAATCACAGGCTGCAGTGCGATCACTCAAATGAGGCATTGGTGTCACATGAAACAGAAGGCTATCATAGCATAATACTGTTTTGGTAGACTTTATTTTAGGAATAAAATGCTACTCACATAAAATGAAGCAAACACATGTTAAAGGCCGACATTCGTGTCCCTCAGTACACAGTCAGATAGCGGTGACATCAGCGAGCCCTCCCGACGTACGTTTCGTCATCAACAGACGTCGTCCAGGGGATGGAAACTATAAGGGGTGGGCTTATGAGAAGTGAGAGGGATCAAAAAGGAAGGGCGGGGTCTGGTGCCCCCCCATACTAAAATTTCATCAGCCGCCACTGGGAAGCAGCCTCCAGTGGTGACATTGCATCGCTGGAATGCTATGTTTTCAGGTAAGTTTCACAAAATGTGCTAGCATACGATGCACATTATGCCTTTACCTTGCAGGTAAAAAAAAAAAAAAAAACTCGCCCAGCGGTTTACAATCGCTTTAAGTAGGGTACACACTATAAGGAAATCAGAAGAAAAATTCCATATGAGGAACATTCGTTTGATTTTCGTATAGTGTGTACACAACTTTCGACATCCGATTCAAACAAAAATTTTTGAGGCAGAAACTGAAAATGTTTTCTCGTACATGAACAGAACAAATGATTTTCATTTAATGTGTACTGTTTTTGTACAGTTTTCATACGAGAAAAATCAGATATAAAAAAAAAATGCATGATCAGAGAATTTTTGTACAATTAGTACAATCCTCGGTTGCTGTGAAACATAGAGGAAACTGGATTACAGTTCATCCAATTTACTTATAGTGTGTTCTGGGCATTTTCGTTTTTTGCAATATGAGTGCATTTATTTATTTATTGCAAAAGATGTGCAGCAGGTGCCCTGCTTTTCCCGAAGCCTTGTCAAGCTGGCCGCCGCCAAGTGCATAGGCTCTTCTGAGGGAGAGAGAGCCTGTCAGTGTCTCCCCCCCCCCTTCCTTTTTCTCCTCAATCACTTGCACAGTTATCTGACTGCTCTATGCTCCCTCCCCTGTGTTTCTATTGTCAGCAACAGAGAGAGCCAACTGGGGGAGGAACTAATTACAGGAACCAATGAGAAGGATTTAAGCAGCAGCTGCAAAGGATCCTGGAACATGTAGTCCTGATCTAAAACAGCCTCATAGCCTTGTATGGGGACAGGAACTACAAGAGCCAGCATGCTCTGGGGAAAAAGAACCAAAAAACTCCATCTTGTCTCCAGAGGAAAGTGAGTTACCACAAGGCAGGAGAAGAGACTGGAACCAGGGGAAACATGCCGCCTCCCAGGTCAGGTCATTGTTCTAGGTATTCACAGCCGGTCGGGATATCCAGTCTGAAAGAGGGGGATTTCCAGGTGCACATCCAGGCGCACCTGCACCGAGGAGGCATTCCAGTGTGAGGTGACCAGTCGGGTCACCAGAAGAGCCTGCTTGTTCCAGAATGTTTCTTGGGCCTTGATTGTAGGATTGGTGAGAAGGCACTTGCCCATCTGCAGGAAACAAGGACACTGCACATAGACAGAGTTGCCTCACTTTTGCCTACTCTTACCAGAACCTGGGTCCTGTTAATGGCCTGTTAAGCAGTCACAGTGTCCACCTTGTTATCTGGATACTTTCAGCATACCACAGATACACTTTGCTAAGCAGGAATTTAAATGCACCAACTAAAGTGGTTTCTGAATATCCAAGGCCTCATCTTCCTTCCAAGGGACTGAAATTACACACATACTCAGGGCTCTGTATATGTACTGGGTGTGTGGGACAGTTTCCCTTGGGAGTAGAGTTGAGCGAACCTCTGGAAGTTCGGGTTCTGCTGGTCCGTCCGAACTTCGGGACAAAGTCCGGGTCCGGACGGAACCCGAACGATGGCACGGACAACGAACCCCATTGAAATCAATGGGGACCTGAACTTTTAGGCACAAAAATGGCTGTAACAAAGTCCTGGAAAGCCCTAGAGGGCTGCAAAAGGAAGTAAAATGGGGGTAAGGGTAGGGCAAGTGCCCTACAAAAAATGGGGACAGGGAAATAACTTTAAATATTTAAAAAAAAATAAAAACATAAAAAAAGCAAAAATGGAGGTGAATGTGGATCATCTTCAAACTGTGTCTGAAAAGTATTAATTAACGGTAGAAGCCATATAACTGTTCTAAAATCATCTTCAAACTAGGGCAAGTGCCCTACAAATAAATGGGGATAGGGAAAATAAATTAAAATCAAGTAAAAAAATGGGAAGGGGGGGTGGATGTGGAGTAGGAGCCTAGAGGTTGACTAGGCCGTGACCGTGGCAGTGTAGGTGGAAGTGGCGGTGGTAGAGGAGTAGGAGGAGG
>BLSH010198562.1:317256-333164 GCA_018402905.1 Glandirana rugosa
TCTTCCTAATGAAATAAAATTTGATTTCGTATGAACGGTTGTCAGGGCTTAAAGGACCCTGTAAAGTAGTGGAGACCCCTGTGTCTCCCTAGTGGTAGGGGTGACCCCTGTGTCTCCCTGGTGGTAGAGGGGACCCCTGTGTCTCCCTGGTGGTAGAGGGGGCCCCTCGTGGTATAGGGGACCCCTGTGTCTCCCTGGTGGTAGGCTCTCTGTGTCCCTGGGGGGGATGGTGGTCCCTCTGTGTCCCCAGGGGGGATGGTGGTCCCTCTGTGTCCCCAAGAGGGATGGTGGTCCCTCTGTGTCCCCGGGGGGTGGTGGTCCCTCTGTTTCCCCAGGGGGGATGGTGGTCCCTCTGTGTCCCCAGGGGATATGGTGCTCCCCGGGGGAGATGGTGGTCCCTCTGTGTCCCCAGGGGAGATGGTGGTCCCTCTGTGTCCCCAGTGGGGATGGTGATCCCTCTGTGTCCCCAGAGGTGATGAAATGTCCCAGGAAATTCGGGACTGTTGGCAAGTATGCTTTAGTTTAAAATAAAGTAATCCTTCTTTCAGTCCAATGATATGAATATGTGGTAATAGGTGGAAACAGACTTGGTATAGAAATCAAACACTGGGGTGTTTTTGTGAAACGTTAAAATGGCAGAAAGCAGGGGCAGAAGTCGCCTGCCCCTGATCCAGGGCCCAGGGCCAATGTTGTAGCTGTGTGTGTATCCTAGTAGCTGTGTGTGTATCTTAGTAGCTGTGTGTGTATCCTAGTAGCTGTGTGTACTGGTATCAGCCATCTGCTGAGAGAAAGCCCAGTTTTATCCCGAGAAGAAGGGCACAAATATCTTTGTAAATACCAGGGAAGCCTGCACAGACCATGCGTCCAGCAGGGGGCCACATCCTCCCGATCCGCTCTCCACTAGACATTCCCTCCTCCCCTCCTCCCCTCCTCGCACTTTCCCACACTCTGCAGTCTTGAATGAATCCCTGCTGGCGCCCCGCCCCTCTGCCCCACAGCGATTGGCTGCCTTGGTAGCCGTCTGCTTCTAGCTGAATCCATGATTTGATGGTGGAGCTGGCATTCAAAGCGGCGTCTCCGCCCCCTCCCCAGCAGGTCAATGAATTGACAGAGCTCAGGCAGCTGTGAGAGCTGGAAGTCAGTGCTCAGGATCTGCTTGTGCTGCTGCATTCTTCTGATCTCTGGAGGACTCTGGGAGGAGGGGATCTATAGATCCTGCACTGTATATGTGCATTTACTATGGTGAGTTGATGTGTGGATTGCATGCTTAGTGCTGGAGTGACATGTGTGTGCATGGTGCTGAATTCTTCATATGTTGTCTCCTGAGCTGCTCCCATCACACATAATGATGGGTGTCATGTTCCCTTCCTGCTGATGGCACAGCTGTGATCTGCTGCAGTTGACTGTTCATCTTGAACTTCTGCTATGAATGGGCTCAGGAGGGGGTCTGGTCTTTGTTGGTGTCTGTTGTCTTGTCTTTAAACTTTATGATCGCCCATGCAGATTCCTCACTGCCATTGCTGAAGCTTTACAAGGCAGTCAGACCCATCTGTTAAAACATAACATTGAAAGGAGCCAGACAATCCTGGAAAATACTTTGACTGCCTTCTGTTTTTTATTCTGTGATGTGCAAATGGATTCCACCTTATGACAGATGATCACACTGGAGGAGACATGGATCTCTGGCAGGGCTCATTAAATTGCTGCCTCCATACCTGAAAAGTTTTGCAGACGTTGCTGTAAAATGTCACTTGTATGCGTTTACATGTTAAAGATGATTTGCGCTACACGTTGGTAGATTAACATTTTGTGCAAGTGTCAAATGGTTTTGGTGATGCTGTAGAATGCAGTGGCTGTCAGATATCGTTGGCACCATCTGCAGTCCTGTGTGTGACAAGAGATAGCCAAGTGCCCATAGTGGATCTGGATGATGTCCCATTTAGACCCCATGGCTCGTCTCATCAAGTAGGTAAGGCTGGTGATTACGTCTAATTAAACTGTGATGGGCGATAGTTTGTTTAAATGTTCATGCTGATTTTAAATGGTTTATCAGTCTATGGGTATTGTGGATGAATGGTGAAGATGTGCATTGTATATTCACCTGGGAGGTGAGCATAATTCTTCTAGACCAGCCAATCTCAAGCAGGGTTCCTCCAGAGGTTACTAGGGGTCCTGGTGCTGTGTGTAATTGACCTCCAGTCTGATGGTGCCTGCATTGTTCTGGGACTAGCACCACTTGGCAGAGCCCACAGCATGTCATCCGTGATCCTTTTTAGCTGCCTGTAAGAGTGGCATTCTGACCACTGCTATAAGTAGGGCATTCTTCTTACGAACAATGTAAGAGGCACTGCCCCCACTCACCACCGGTGTAAAGAGCATTCTTTTCACTGACCACCAATGTAAGGGGCCATTCTTCCCAGTGGCCGCCACTGTAAGAGCCATTCTTCCCAGTGGCAGCCACTGTAAGAGCCAATCTTCCCAGTAGCCGCCACTGTAAGAGCCAATCTTCCCGGTGGCCGCCACTGTAAGAGCCAATCTTCCCGGTGGCCGCCACTGTAAGAGCCAATCTTCCCGGTGGCCGCCACTGTAAGAGCCAATCTTCCCGGTGGCCGCCACTGTAAGAGCCAATCTTCCCGGTGGCCGCCACTGTAAGGCGCATTCTTCCCACTGGCCTCCGGTGTAAGGGGACATTCTCCCCACTGGCCTCCGGTGTAAGGGGACATTCTCCCCACTGGCCTCCGGTGTAAGGGGACATTCTCCCCACTGGCCTCCGGTGTAAGGGGTCATTCTCCCCACTGGCCTCCGGTGTAAGGGGTCATTCTCCCCACTGGCCTCCGGTGTAAGGGGACATTCTCCCCACTGGCCTCCGGTGTAAGGGGACATTCTCCCCACTGGCAGCCAATTAATTGGTTTTAGCAGAGGTTTCCAGAGGCTTGAAAATGATTGTAAGGTTTCCTCTGGGATAAGAAGGTTGAGAAATACTGGTCTATATAGTGAAAAGGGGAATTACATCAATTTAAATCACTTGACATTCTCATCACTGGAAAATGTTAACATATAGTTTACATACATATTAAATCTTATCTTTTAAATCCACACAGAAGCATTTGTAGACAGCATAGTTCCTTCATCACTCCCATTGCCCTTGATAAATGACTGATAAAGAGTGAAATAAGAAAACATAAGGCCCTCATCTATCTTATTACCTGCATAGTCTACTTTCTGTCATAAGGGTAATTTGCTGGAAAATATCATCTAATACTTTGATAGAAAGGATACCCCATGCAGCTAGATTGTAGTGCTAGCTTCATTCCAAGCTTCTGCAAGTCATACATACAAACCGCTCATTATCAATGCTCTCATGCACATGACAGATTAGCCATGGAGCTCTGCCAAGTGTGACTTCGTTCTATCTCACAATATAAACTTCAAACATTTGCACATAGGAGTAATTTGTGAGTGCATAAAGTATGAATGCCAGTCACACATCAATATGCTGGGCTGATGACCTTGAGAGCTTGATTAACAGTTTCCAGGCCAGCGCTATACACAGTGCATTGAGTAGCATACGAGGATGTGCCAGTGCCAGGCTGGGTATAAAAAGCAGGCTTGGCATATACGGTAAATCACAACAGCCCTGGTTTGTGCATGTGACCAAATGACACAGCCCATCGGGGCAGTAATGTTTTTGGAATTGGAACCAGTTTCAGCCAAGGGTCAAGTGCAGCATTTGTCTTTTTTTTTAGTAAAACAGGACATGTATGGGATGAGCACGTCAAATGGGCTCCTAAATACTCTACACAAGTCTTTCTCAACCTTTTCAACACCAAGGAACCCTTGAAATAATTCTGCGGTCTCGGGGAACCCCTGCTAAAAATTATCAATCTACAACTCATGATACATTGGTGTGATGGTCATTGGGAAGAATTCTCCTTACACTTGTGGTCATTGGGAAGAATTATCCCCTTACAGATGGCTAAAAAAAACAATGATGTCATAGGGACTTTATCTGAGAGGTAGAAATTGCTCATTGCTCAAGGAACCCCTAGCAACCTCTGGAGGAACCCTAGGGTTCCATGAAACCCTGCTCTACACCATTCAGTACTGGTCATATCACTTTACATACTAGTACTGTCCTTAATGTAACAAAATAAATATTCTGTTGATCAACAAATATATAAGTTGCGTTTTATTTGTTATGTCTATTTTTGGTTCCTGCAGAGGAGGTATGGGCTATAAATATAACTCCTAATTGTCTCCAGAGGTGGAGTTCTTTGAAGCAATGAATAATACTGCCTGTGAAAAGAGGTTATGTATGAGTGTCACCAAGATTTATTGTAGATGTAAACATCGGGTTTAATTGAGTTTCCCGTGACAACATAATCTTGACGTTTGGTCAAGTTTCCTGATTTGTTTGTCTCTTTGATTGATCCATCAATGTGCATAGAATATTTATCCACTCTGAATGGTAACATTAGAACAGTGCAAGATATTATTTATGCAGGTTAATTGGAGACTAGATGAATACAAATGAACTCAGACTTTTTTTTATTTAGAAAGGTTCGACAAATACTTTGATTTTAGTCACTAATTATAATTATTATTATTATTATTTACTTGTTTACATTTAGGTTATCTTAACACTTGTTCAGTTTTTAATGCTAAAATGCATTGGGGAGGGGGGTCAATAAAATGTTTGACACCTTTCTGCTACTATTGGCCCATCAGAAAGTGCTCCACCTAATTCACTAAGCTTGTGATAGTTTCCTTAACTACTTTGCCTACTGGGCACTTTTACCCATCCCTGCCCCGGACTGATGAGGAGGCACTGATAGGTGGCATTGACAAAGCTGCACTGATAGGTGACGCTGATGAGAAGGCACTGATAGGTGGCACTGACAATGCTGCACTGATAGGTGACGCTGATGAGAAGGCACTGATAGGTGGCACTGACAAAGTTGCACTGATGGGTGATGCTGATGAGAAGGCACTGGTGGTCACAGATTTGCAGCACTGCTGGGCACTGTTGGGGCTGCACTGATAATCAGGACACTGAATCAGTGCCATGATTATCAGTGTACATGTCTTTCACACAAGCCGGTTACTGGCTCTCGTGAGGAAAGGAGTGCCGATAACCGGCTTGTGTTTACATTGTGATCAGCTGTGATTGGACACAGATGATCACGTGGTAAAAAGCCGCTAATTGGCTCTTTACTGCAATCTGTGATCAGCTGTGTCTAGAGGATACAGCGATCCCAGAGCATGCCGCAGTGGTGTGCCATCAGGAGAGGACATCATGTGATGCCATCCCAGAACTGGCCGGCTGCGCTGTAGCCTTCATTTGGCAAGTGGTTAAAGCATGAAAGCCAAATGCAAACATTAATTATATTGTAGCTTACCAATACTTATATATGATGGCTTCACTAGTTTTCTTTTTTTAACCTTTCTTCTATTTTCATGTGGTGATCCAGCCAGTAAGTCAGTTTTCCAAAACAAATAAGCTCTCTTGCAGATATTTCAGTTACAGGAAGGAGACAAACCATTTACTGCTGACTAAGGGGTGCTTACAGTGATCAGCTTTCATTTATTTGTGTAAATCCTTTATCCCAAAAGGAACAGGAAAAATGTTGATATAACTGCTTATAAAGGGTTAGCTGGAGTTTGGCTTTATTTTTTTTTTATTTTTTTTTAGTGTATTTTAATCTGCTAGTACAACTAAGACTCCCCTCCCCCCAGACTGACAATGCTGCTGTCCAAATGTGCTCCCAGTGCTCCTTCATCCAGAGTGCAGGCACTCTAATATAGAAGGTGTGTTACTGGCCAGATCACCAGGTGAGAATAGAAGGGGGGAAAAAAAGCTTAATAAAAGAAATTTGATGCAGCCACCACATCTAATGATTGTTAAAGCGGTAGTAAACCCGCACAAAAAAAAAAAAACCTGAAAGACAATAGCATAATGTGTTAGTATGCATCGCATACTTAGAACGAGACCCCTTGATGCCTGACTCGGTCAGCGCTGAGGGAGCTGACATGATGTCCATCTTCTTTCTTCAGGCGTTGTGAGTGGCCGTAGCCGCGAGACGTCACTCCTGCGCATGCTCCCTGGAGTTCTCCTTTCCGGCAAGGAGCTCCGATTTTCCGGCAGCCTCCGCCGGATCTTCAGAGCACAAGCACCGCTGACTTTAGCGGCTGCATGCAGAGCGAATATCTCCTAAACCATGCAGATTTAGGAGATCTGCATTTTACCTACAGTTAAGGCTTATCATAGGCTTACCTGTAGGTGAAAATCACATTTCAGGGTATACAACTGCTTTAAGTTGCAATAGATTACATACCGCTTGAAGTCTGTATTCACACCTGAGCAGAGTGCATGATTTTTATTTTTTTATTTTATTTTCAGGCCTTTTAACAATGTTTCCAAGTGTTTTTTTTTTTTGCACTTGTATCAATCTTTAGGCATATGTTTTGTGGGCTGGGCGAGGAGGGCAGAGCAATTCTAGAGGAGAGGAGTTCATCAGGCACAAAAGCTCTTTTAAGGTTTACAGGCTTTCCCATTGGGCCCTCTTTCACATGGGGTAAACTCTGTTTTGATCAGCAGGGGATCTGTCTGCTGATCAGAGCAGAGCGGGGCAGATGACAGTCCGTGCCCGCTCAGTTTATGCAGAGTGGACACAGACACAGCCAGGTGTAAATAGACTTCACTGTCCGTTTACACCAGGCTAGGGTTGCCACCTCATCCCTTTAAACCTGAACACATATGAATTACACAGGTTCTGAGGCTAATTTAATACAGATAAGGCACCAAAAGAGTTTAATTACCACCTTAATCAACCACAGAACCTGTGTAATTAATGTGTTCGGTTTTAAAGGGATGAGGTGGCAACCCTACACCAGGCTACCTCTGGACTGATCCACCTAGATGGAGGAGGATGTATCGGATTGGAGTAAGGCAGGTGTAAATGGAAACAAGTCTGATTTATACTTGCCAGTCCATAGGGGTGAATACAGCTCTGCCTGAAAAACTGACAGGCGCAATGTGATCGCCATGGTTGTGTGAAAGGGGCCTAAAAGTCTATGTGACCAAAAATGCCTGGAAAAAAAGTGTGAACCGGACAAGCTGCATTCACAACTGAGAAAGCATTTTAGAAGCGTTTTACAGCTTCAGGCGCATTTGATTAGCGGTTAGGGTAGAAAATGTGCACTGAAACGCTTGTGAAACCCTCATGGTGCACATTGTTAGGCATTCCCATTGAAGTCTATGGAGCCCAATCTGCCTCTGGTCTGCCAAAAATAAGCTTGTCTACTTTTTTGAGTGTCAAGCTTTTTTCTTCAAACGAAAGAATGCTCAGATGTGAGCAGGGGCCATTAAAATGAATTGGAAATTGCTTGTTGAGCGTTTTATAGCTTCAAGCAGAAAATCACTCCTGTGAACGGGGCTGTGGGATTCTGCATGTTGGGCATAGTCATGTGTAGGGAAACAAGCAGAAAAACGCTCATGTGTGAATGGGGGCTAACCCCTGCAACAGATTCAGGTAGTTCTTATTTGTGCCACTTTGTGATATATTGTGACCCATTAGAAAAGAGTTATAGCCAGTTCATAAGTAGCAAAAATGGAGGTTCTTAAAAGGGAACTCTAAATTTGTGTACAGAGGCAGGCCAGAGTTATCGATGGTGCTTGGGTGATTGTGTGTTTGTTTTTTTGCCTCATTGCTTGCAAAAACTCAGGCTGCCACGGTCCTAACTACCAATGACGAAGGGCTGAACCTGATAAAGATGCAGAGAGACTGGATCCCTATCAGGTAGACATCCTTATGAATGACCTCTGATGGCTGTGGGCAGATTCCATAGCAGTATTGGGCTATCTAATAACAATCTGGCCAGTGGTGTCCATTGTCAATCTCAAGGGAGATGGACCTGATGGAGAACTAGTCTCCTAAGAGTTTTTTGTTTCCGGCTCTGCCTACCAGACAACTAAACTCCTTGGCCAGTGCACCCAGCTGTGTGACGGCTTCCCTGGCCAAACAAGGAGCTCACTAACGCTAAGCCTCAGTGCTGGCCGCCTTCTGTGACAAAGTGATGTGCCTGTTCCCGACAAGTACATGAATCTGTTTCAAGAACTGGCAATTGTGGTGCGGAGTTGCGAATGAATTCATCGTTTTTCTATTACTCTTTATGAATTCCAAGGATCAATTTACCAAATGAAAATGCCTTTCAAGTATGCGTTTCTTTCCTTTGGTTCATGCCAATGCTCTGACGTATGATGTGTTTTAGAAGGAACCTATAAGTGGACATTTTACACTGTTATCACCCATGCACTCGCCATCCTTTAACACTTTTCACACTTTCTAGTTACTTAAAACCTAGACTATTTTGATTAACATTTTTTTGTCTCTAATCTGTAAAAGAATAGTTCATAATGTCAAAGTAGGGCATAATTTCACATGTTTTTTCCAAATTTTATGCAAATAAATCATGCAAAGTTCTCACAATCTCCATAAAATACACCTCTTTCTGGAAGGCCTGATAATTTGTTAGGAGAAAAAAAGAAACATCTGGGGGACCGTGGAGCCATCAGACAAGACCTGGGTTAATATTCTGGAGAAGCACTAATTAATGTGGTTGTAAACCTCAGACATGAAATATGAACAAAGCATATCGCTCTGTAGTGTGTACTTGTCTCTATCCAGAGCACTAGAGTAATTGTCAGTTCTGTCTGCTGCTTTGTTCCTCTCCTATCAGCATGATTCTGACTCGTTTTTCTGACACCAAGAGAAAAAAGGTGACCGGAGGGATCCCCCGTTGATTGACAGCCTCAGCTCTGTTCCTGTGTGCTGTATGAAGGGGGAGTGTCCCTCCCCTCCAATAAGCTATCTCCTCACTGAGCTCTACAGTGTGTAATTTCAGTTCTCCACCCCCTTTTTTCTGGCCGCTCAGACAAACTTTATAAATTCTGGACTTTGAATGGCTGTGGATAAGAGATGCAGATAAACAGGTACAACTTATGCAGGAGGATTTGTTTCATCTCTGTGCATCACTGAGGCCAGTAACATTACTGAGTTTATGTAAGGGTTTACAACCACTTTAACCACTTCAGCCCCGGAAGGATTTCCAGCTTTAGGACCGGAGCCCTTTTTGCGATTCGGCACTGCGTCACTTTAACTGACAATTGCGCGGTCGTGCGACGTTGTACCCAAACGAAATTTGCGTCCTTTTTTTCCCACAAATAGAGCTTTCTTTTGGTGGTATTTGATCACCGCTGCGTCATTTTTGATCGCCGCTATAAACAAAAGAGCGACAATTTTGCAAAAAAACCCAAATTTCTTACTTTTTGCTAACATACAAATCCAAAAAAAATATATAAAAAAACATTTTTTTCATTGGTTTTGGCCGATTTATATTCTTCCTCATATTTGTGATAAAAAAAAAAAGGCAATCGGCGTTCATTGATTGGTTTGCGCAAAAGTGATCGCGTTTACGGATGATGAGAATTCATTTTTGGGGTTTTTATTTATTTTATTTTTTTTACTAGTAATGGCGGCGATCTGCGATTTTTAGTGGTACTGCGATATTGCGGCGGACATGTCGGACCATTTTGACACTTTTTTGGGACCATTGGCAATTATACAGCGATCAGTGCTATAAAAATGCACTGATTACTGTGTAAATGCCATTGGCAGTGAAGGGGTTAACCTGCAGGGGGCGCTCTAAGGGTTAACAGTGTTCCCTGGGCGTGTTCTTACTGTGGGGGGACTGCCCTAGCTGGGGAAGGGAAGTGGTCACAGCCTCCGTATACAGGAAGGCTGTGATCACAGCCCTTCCCCCTTCACAGAACGGAGGTCCGTGTTTACATACACAGACCTCCGTTCCTTCGCTCCGGGGGGGCCATCGCGGGTAGCCGGCGGCAATCGAAGCCGCCGCACCCGCTCCCTGGCCCTCCCCGAACACAGTGAGCGCGCGGGCGCGCGCTCGGTCTCGCAGCCGCCGTCATATGACGGCGATTTGCGCTCACCAGCCACCTTGTCGCCGTCAGATGCCGATCGGCGGTCGGCAAGGGGTTAAAGTGTTACTAAACCCCAGTGTTGTGTGTTTTTTTTTTTTTTATACATTAAAATAACAAACATGTTATACTTACCTGTTCTGTGCAGTGGTTTTGCACAGAGCAGCCCAGATCCTCCTATTCCCTTGGTCCCACGGCGACGCTCCTGGCTTCTCCCTCCTGTCGGGTGCCCCCAGAGCAAACCTCTATCCCTGGGGACACCCAAGCAGGCGCGCTCCCGAACCGCCCCCTCCATCTCCTGATTGGCTCACTGGCTGTGATTGACAGCATAGTCCGTTCTCGTGGACATCGATGGAATGAGAGAGGGGTCAGGTAAGTATTAGGAGGGCAGGGGGCTGCTGCACACAGAAGGCTTTTTACCTTCATGCATAGAATGCATGAAAGTAAAAAAAAAAATGTGCCTTTACAATCAGTTTAAAGTTGGATTAAAAAAAAAAAAAGTAGAAAATACTTTTGTGCATGGAAAGGATTAAGGCATAACTGCTGCCTGGCCTTGATATGGCCCATCGGCAGAACTTGGTGACTGGGTATTTAAGGCATTAGTCAAAGACAGTATTTCTCAACTCCAGTCCTCAAGGCGCACCAACAGGTCATGTTTTCAGGATTTCCATTATTTTGTACAGGTGATTTGATCAGTTTCACTGCCTTATTAATTACCGCAGCCGTTTCATCTGAGGGAAATCCTGAAAACATGACCTGTTGGTGTGCCTTGAGGACTGGAGTTGAGAAACACTGATAAAAGAAATAGCTAAGATGCCAGTGGTAATGCTGAAGGAGAGATCCGCAGCTGAGATAGCAGTAAAACTTCTTGGGACAAGTATAACCCATAGTGAAAAGACACACATTGCTGAAACATCATGTCCTATCCCATGGCATGCTAAACTGCAAAGATGTGGGAAAAGTGTCTTTGGTCATCCTGCAAAATGCTGCATGATGGCCACCACTACTTGTCACCTCAAGAACACCAGCATGTCGTGGGGGTGATTCTGATTAGCAGAGGCTGAACACATTGCTCAGGCTTAATGGAAATTGATTGATCCAAATACTGGGAAAACCTGAGGCTGGAGCCTCCAGTTGGACAATAACCCTATATGCAGCCAAGCTACCTTTTGTGTGCTTTATAACCGGAATGTCTTAGAATGGCCAACTCAAATTCCTACATCTATTCAATTGAAAGTCTGTGGGAAGTCTTGAAAATTACTTTAATGATCGCATTTAGTATTTGAATACAGTTTTTTTTTTTTTTATATGTATTTACTTGTAGAAAATCTCATATTTACATGCAGACCAATCCATCCAACAAGACTTGAAATTGCTTTAATGATCGCATTCAGTACATGAATACATTTTTATGTGCATGGCTTTACTTATATTGTTCTTTATATTTTACATGCAGACCAACCAATTCAGCAAAAGTGGCAGTGACAGAGGTTTTCAAAATTGCGTATTATTGTCCTGCTATTGTTTTCCCAAACCCCTGCTGCAGGTACTTTTTGGACAGCTTGGTCTGAATATGAAAAAAATGAATTCATATGCAGAATACTTTGATTGCATGTATTAAATACAAAAGCAAACCTTTATTTATATTGCAGCTTACCATTTCTTAGATCTGATTGCTGCATTCATTCTCTTCTTTATTTAGGCTTTATTTCTTCTATTTTCATAAGGTGATCCATTTTAATTTTAGGCAGAGTGTGGGAAAAAAAAGAAAGGGGTGTGAACAGTAATTTTTGTTTTGTAAATAAGCGTTAGACCCCTTTAACACTACCGCGTCTTGAAAGTCGTGCAATTTTACAGCGATTTCAGTGAATGCCTGTGTAAACTTGAGGCATCAAAGTCGGACCAAAGTAGTACAGGGACTACTTTGAAGTTGGTGCGACTTGAAGTGGCATCGATATGAATTTTACTCATTAAAAATCATGGGGTACGACTTGTCATGTGACTTTGCAGTGCCAAGTCGCAGGACAAGTCGCACAAGTGTGAAAAGGGCCTTACATGTTGATAAATGATAAGGATCTGCGAAACTTGATGTGTTTTAAATTCTGTTCCCTTTTCTCTTTCTCATAAAACCTGTGGGTTTGGTAGTTCCTTATTTTGTTATACATGTGACACAACTTTCTTTATGATGACAAAGGAAAGGAAGTTGTGTCCGAGAATGTTGAGTCAGAGTACATGACCTGGGTCACCATAGAGGAGAGTCCCTGCAGGCCACAAATGTCACCTGCACTTTGCAAACTGTGGGGAGTGTCAACAGAAAGCTAATGACGCCCCCAAATCAGTTGGCATAAAACAAAAAATGGGTCCTGTACGAGTTTGGTCTGAATGCGATGTGATTTCAGTCATACTATCTGTATGGCTGCAATTGCATTGCATAGAGATCGCAAGTGATCACACTGAATCACATCTGATCTCCGGGATCGCACCAGTGTGAACCGGCCCTAAAATTCACGGCACTCCATACCATTGGTCTACGTGACTGTACTTTCGATGGTTCTCTTCCTACTTATCCAATTTAACCTTTAGAGATCGTTCCAACTCTTCTTCTTCCTCTCCTCTTCCTTTGTCTGTTGGGGTCCCCCAAGGTTCTGTTCTTGGGCCGCTCCTATTTTCAATCTACAGCTCCTCCCTGGGTCAGCTGATAGCCTCCCATGGCTTCCAATACCATCTGTATGCTGATCTATCTCTCTACCCCTCAGCTCACTCCCTCCGTCTCCTCACGTATCACTAATTTTCTAACAGATATATGAGTCTGGATGGCACACCACTTCCTCAAGCTCAATCTATCCAAACCGAACTTATCATTTTTCCTCCACCAAGTGCCCCTTCCCCTGATCTCTGTCATAATCAATGGCACAATCCCATCCCTGCATGCCAAGGTCCTAGGCATAGTCCTGGACTCTGAACTCTCCTTTAAGCCCCACATCCAATCACTGTCCAAATTTTGCTGCCTAAACCTCTGCAACATCTCCAAAATACGCCCCTTTCTAACCAATGACACAATAAAGCTCTTGATCCACTCCCTGGTCATCTCTCGTCTCGACTACTGCAACTCCTTCCTCATTGGCTTACCTCTACACAGGCTATCCCCTCTTCAATTCATCATGAATACTGCTGCCAGACTCATCCACCTTACCAATCGCTCTGTGTCTGCTACTCCTCTCTGTCAATCCCTCCACTGGCTTCCACTCACCCAACAAATTAAATTCAAAATACTAACAACTACTTACAAAGCCATCCACAATTTAGCCCCCAACTACAACACTAACCTAGTCTCGAAATACCAACCTAATCATTCTCTTCATTCCTTTCAAGACCTCCTGCTCTCTAGCTCCCTCGTCACCTCCTCCTTTGCTCGTCTCCAGGACTTTTCCAGAGCTTCTCCAATCCTACGGAACTCCTTGCCCCAACCTGTCCGAGTATCTCCTACTCTACTAGCTTTTAGACGATCCCTGAAAACCCCCCTCTTCAGAGAAGCTTATTCTACCCACACCTAACTAATGTATTTTTTTTTTCTTCAGTTCATCCCCCACACTTATTACCTTTTTTGTTTCACTTGACCCTCCCTTCTAGATTGTAAGCTCTAACGAGCAGGACCCTCTGATTCCTCCTGTATTGAATTGCATTGTATTGTAATTGTACTGTCTGCCCTCATATTGTAATGAGCTGCGCAAACTGTTGGCGCTATATAAATCCTGTATAATAATAATCTCCATATTTATATGATATAAAAGGTAAAAAGATGTCCTACTACATTATACATGCTGGCAAGTAGCAGAAATGGTAAAAACTCCATTCCATACATTTGTCCAGCAGACGTGGCCGCTTTTAGCAGTCAGATGTTATAATGAACATTGATATCTCAGTAGACTCTGGATTGCAGATGACCGAATCAATCCATCAAGTTCATCTGATACGGATTTGCTTTGTTTGGTATTGTATTTTATAGCCCAGTCTGTGTTTACTCCACAAGATATGTATTTTATTTATTTCTAACACTTTGACTGAAACACGCATGCTTTTTTGATGCTTCAGTGATATTTTTCTGAAGCTTTAATAAAGCTTGGCAATTGCCCTGTGTGTGTGTTTTTTTGATTTGTTTTAAAGGGGTCCAGTAGAATCCCTGCTATGACTAAGCACCAGTGCTCTGTGAGATGTTCAAAGCTTGGGATATTTTTTTATGACCTAACCCTGCTTTAAACTTCTCCACAACTTTATCCCTGACCTGTCTGGTGTGTTCTTTGGGCTTCATAATGTTGTTTGTTCACTAAGATGACAGTCCTCTGAGGGCTTCACAGAACAGCTGTACTTATACTGAGATTAAATTACACACAGGTGGACTTTATTTACTAATTAGGTGACTTCCGAAGGCAATTGGTTCCACTACATTTTAGTTAGGGTATCAGAGTAAAGGGGGCTGAATACAAAAGCACACCACACTTTTTTCAGACATTCATTTGTAAAAAAAATTGGAAAACCATTTATCATTTTCCTTCCACTTCACAATTTTGTGCCACTTTGTGTTGGTCTATCACATAAAATCCCTATAAAATATATTTACCTTTTTGGTTGTAATGTGGAACATTTCAAGAGGTATAAATACTTTTTCAAGGTACTGTATGTTGTCTGTAAACAAACACTTTTATGGGTATCCTCATGACTGTAGGGCCATAGGTGTAGGTGCTTCTTACCATGTTTATACCAGCCTTTTGTGTTCAACAAAGTCTACAAGCAAAAAGCCTCCTGTCCTTGAGGGCTGGCTAAGCAACCAATAGGATACCTGGTAGCACCGCATATGGGATGAATGCTGGAGGTGCCAGTATTGCTACATTCCAGCTGGAAAAAAATGCCCTGCATATACTGTATAATGGAGATGCGTGATTAATAGTTAACAGAACGCGATCTTGATTCAACCCCCCTGACAGTCTCAACCTGACATTTCCTCGATTCTATGTGACAAGTGCAGAGCGGCTCTGAGCTGTCAAAAAAAAAACAGGCACTCTGCCTAGTTTCAAAACATTCCAGGCCGTCACTTACCTGGTGGACGAGTCTGACTTATGCAGGGGACAACCTCTCTTGCGGCCCTGGTTCGAGAACCCCTGGTAGTGTAGACAGGGAGTTCTGGAGCACGGGGGGGGGGCACGAGGGCTGAACTTGATCACTGGTGGTAGGTGAGGGTCCACTGAAGCTCGTGCTTGGCAGAAGGGTGGTAGTGCAGTCAGGGTCGGTAACAGGCTGGAAGTGCCATGCAGGCAGGGTCGGCAACTTGCGGGCAGCAGAGGTACAAGAGGATCAGGCAGAAGAATAGACGTAGACAGGCCGGGGGTCAGGGCAGGCAGAAAGCAACAAAGTCCAAGTAAAGCCGGGGTCACAAACACAGCAAAGTCTTCTCAGAGTAAACACAGGGGTCACAAGTCACTGGAACGCTGTAGAACGGACAGCACCGAGTGCAGGGTGCTAGCAGCTTAAATGGCTGTCTTTGGTGCCATTGCCAGCACATATACACGCACCAATACGCATGGGTACACGCTACATGCGCCCGTGCATAGGTCTGCCAATGGCCCCGGATGGTTCTTTACATTGCCCCCCCAGGAGCAGGCTCCGGATGCCCAGACGGGCTCTCTTTGCCAGGTGTCTTCTCCAGAAGGCCCTAATTAACTCTCTGGCATGCAAATTGTTTTCTGGCTCCCAAGAGCTCTCTTTGGGCCCAGAGCCCTTCCATTTCACCAGGATTTGGATGTTTCCTCCTCCTTTTTCTGCAGTCGAGGATGGTTTCTATGTCGAACTCCTCCTCTCCGTCCACCAAGACCGGTTCTGGTGGGGCTGTACTGCGCCCAGGGAAGAGGTCCTTGAC
>BLSH010198562.1:333174-349001 GCA_018402905.1 Glandirana rugosa
CAGTCGTTGCCCCCCCCCCCCCCCCAGGAGCAGGCTCCGGATGCCCAGCCGGGCTCTCTTTCCCAGGTGTCTTCTCCAGAAGGCCCTAATTAACTCCCTGGCATGCAAATTGTTTTCTGGCTCCCAAGAGCTCTCTTTGGGCCCATAGCCCTTCCATTTCACCAGGAATTGGATGTTTCCTCCTCTTTTTCTGCAGTCGAGGATGGTTTCTACGTCAAACTCCTCCTCTCCGTCCACCAAGACCGGTTCTGGTGGGGCTGTACTGCGCCCAGGGAAGAGGTCCTTGACCACAGGCTTGAGCAAACTCACATGGAAGACTGGGTGGATGCGCAGTGAAGGAGGTAGATCCAGCTCATAAGCCACTAAGTTAATCCTTTCCTTAATTGGGAAAGGCCTGATGAACCTTGGCCCAAGTTTTTTTGAAGGACAGGACAGTTTCAGGTTTCTTGTGGACAACCAGACCTGCTGACTAGGTTGGAGTTCTAGTTCTCCTCGTCTCCCTTTGTCGAAATTTCTTTTATTGGCAGCCTGAGTCTGGGAGATAGTCTCCTGAAGGAGCTTGTTGTTCTTTTTCAAGAATTGAGTGATTTTCCAGAACAGCAGGTACGGTACTCTTCGTTAATAGGTCAGGCATAAAGGTAGGATGATAGCCGAGGTTTGCCCAGAACGGGGATTGTTTGGTAGCTGAGTGAACTGAGTTGTTATAAGCAAACTCCGCTACCGGCAACAGGGAAATCCAATCATCCTGGGAGTATGAAGAGTAGCAACGGAGGTACTGCTCGAGGGTCTGGTTGGCCCTCTCCGTTTGACCATTAGACTGTGGGTGGTAGGCTGAGGAAAAGGCCAGCTCCATTCCCAGAGGAGCATAGAGCTTTCAAAAAACGGGATGTAAATTGCACCCCTCGATCCAACAATATGTTAGCAGGGATTCCATGCAAACGGACCACCTCCCTAATGAAAACCTCTGCCGTTTTGGCCGCTGAGGGGGTGTCCTTCATAGGTATGAAGTGGGCCATCTTCGTGAGGCGACCTACCACCACAAGAATAGTGTTGAAGCCTGCAGATGGGGGTGGCTGGACTATAAAGTCTATTGAGATCTAGGGCCATGGTCATTCGGGAATGGCTAGTGGGTTAAGTAGCCCCCATGCCTTGAATTTTTCCGTTTTATTCTTGGCACAGACAGGACAAGTGGCCACGTAGTCTTTGCAATCTTCCTTTAAGCAAGGATACCAGAATAAGTGGGAAAGCAGTTCTGCTGTGTTGCGACCACCAAAGTGCCCAGCCAACTTGCAATCATGGCAGAGATTAAGTGCTGTTAAGCGTAGCTCCTGTGGAATGTAAAGTCGGTTATTGAGCCACCACAGCCGTTCCTTGATGTGAGCCCAAAGTCTGGTGGCACGGGATTGCCTGATCCGGGTAAGAAGGTCTTCCTGGGTTAGGAGGAAGCTGTGAGCAGGTAGGATTGTATCTGGAGGCGGGTGGTCTTCCGAGACATGAAAAATTCTGGATAAAGCGTCTGGCTTCACATTTCTAGAACCGGTCCTGTATGTTATGTGCAACTGGAAGCATGAGAAGACTAATGCCCACCTTGCCTGCCGAGATTTGAGCCTCTTGGCCGTCCATAGATACTCCAAGTTCTTTTGGTCCATAAAGACCAAGATAGGATCTGAGGCTCCTTCCAGAAGGTACCGCCACTCCTCTAGAGCTGATTTGATTGCCAGTAATTCCCTGTCACCCTCATCATAGTTTTTCTCTGGTGGTGAAGGTTTCTGGGAGAAGAAAGCGATGGGGGTGAAGCAAGGCTTTTGGGCCTCGTCCCTGCAAGAGGACTGCTGTCTCTGAGGCGTCCACTTCTAGGGTGTAGGGTAAAGCAGGATCAGGGTGCTTGAGAACAGGAGTGGAAGTAAACAGTTTTTTGAGATTTGAGAAGGCCTCTTGGGCCTCAGGAGTCTAGCGGAAGCGTGAGTCTTGCTTGGTAAGCTGGGTTATGGGCGTGATGACTACCGAGAACCCCCTTATGAATTTCCGATAGAAATTTGCGAAGCCGACTAAGCGCTGGACTCCTTTCTTGTCGACTGGTGCTGGCCAGTCCAGGATGGCTGAGACCTTCTGTGGGTCCATGGTGATTCCAGAGGGGGAGATGTTAAACCCCAGAAAGGAGATGCTGGTGCACTCAAAGGTGCATTTTTCTGCCTTAGCGTACAGGCCATGTTGCCGGAGGCGGGCAAGCATGCATTTCACATGCCGGCGGTGCTCTTCCAGTGAGGGGGAAAAAATTAGAATGTCGTCCAGATAGACAACTATGAACTGGTCTAGATAGTCGTGAAAGATGTCGTTCACCAAGTGCTGGAATGTAGCAGGGGCGTTTCACAGTCCAAACGGCATCACAAGATATTCGTAATGACCAAACCGAGTTCGGAATGCCGTTTTTCCACTCATCCCCCTCAGGGATGCGGATAAGGTTGTACACCCCACAGAGGTCCAGCTTGGTGAAGATCGTTGCTATTCCAAGCCTCTGAAAAAGCTCGGGGACCAGAGGCAGGGGGTACCGGTTCTTGACGGTGATCCGATTGAGATCCCGGTAATCTATGCAGGGCCTAAGGGAATGGTCCTTCTTCTCCTCAAAGAAGATTCCTGCCCCTGCTGGTGAGGTAGAGGGTCTGATGAACCATTTCTTTAGGTTTTCATCCAGGTATGCCTTGAAGGCTACTAACTCCACCTCGGACAAGGGGAAAAACCCGACCGAACGGAACCTCAGTCCCTGGTAGGAGGTCAATCGGATAGTCGTAGGGCCTGTGCGGTGGGAGGACGTCAGCCCCCTTCTTAGTAAACACATCCAGGAAGTCGTTGTAGGGTACTGGAAAGGCCAGGTGGGCATCCTGGTCGTTGTCAGTATCCAGACAAGGTACAGACGGGGTATTTTCCTGGGGCTGCAGCAAGCAGTGGTGGAGACAGTAGAGTAGGGAGTGCTGAAGCGTACCTCTCCAGTTGCCCAGTTAATGTGGGGGTTATGAGTCCGGAGCCAGGGGAGGCCTAGGATGACTGGAAATAGTGGGGTCCAGTAGCAGAAACTCCAGGTGGCCTCCGTCTGTCATGGTGAGCACAGGGATAGTTGCCTGGGTAATGGTGCCCGACTTAATGGTTGACCCATCGGCAAGCCGGACCACCTTGGGATGGTCCTTGGGTCGGACAGGTATCTGGTGGTGCGCTGCGAAGGTGGCATCAACAAAGCGGTTGCACGCGCCTGAGTCAAGGATGGCCTACACTGGATATCCCCGCCGGGAAGTTGCAGAAAAATAGAAAGCACAAGATGAGCTTTGTCACTTGGCGGTTACATCAGTCTCTCAGGGGTAGAAGAGGTGCACTTACTGGCCTTGGCAGGGCACAATTCCTCACCAGGTTCCCGGGACCTCCATAGTACAGGCCTCCTGACGTTCCTCTGGGGTTAATGACGGGCAAAGAAGGCTGATTTGCATTGGCTCCAGGTGGTCTGGTGGAACGGAGGAGGAGGTAGCTGGATTGGGACCAGGATAGCTGCGAACTCTGGGCATCATCCAGGTGAGATGTGCAGGCCCTGCGAATCTCTCAGCTCTGCGTTCCCGCAGACGATGATCTATCTGGATGGCCAGATTGATCAGCGCGTCGAGGGAGTGTGGTGCCCCGACGCGGGCCAGCTCGTCCTTGAGCGGCTCTGAGAGACCCAGCCTGAATTGATAACAGAGGGCTGTGTCATTCCAGGCGGTGTCTGCGCTCCAGAGCTGGAACTCAGACACATAGTCTTATGCCATGCGGCGACCTTGCTGTAAGGCATGAAGAGCTGCTTCCGTAGTGGCTGCCTGATGGGGATCCTCATATAGCTGGGCCATTGCTTGGAAGAAGCGGTCTAGGCTGGTAGTCTCCGGGGCCTTTTGTTCCAGAAGGCGATGAGCCCAAGCTTGGGGTTCTTCCAGAAGAAGGGAGATTACTAATCCCACCTTTAGTAGTCTCCAATGAAAAAGTCAGCGGCTGGAGGGCAAAGTATAGCAGGATTTATGAAAGGCCCGGAACTTCCTGCGGTCCCCTGAAAACCGCTCAGGCATAGGGACCTTGGGCTCAGTTGGCAAGGCCACAATGGTGCGGGGCACAGACTGGCCAAGACTGGCTGGGGCTGGCATGGAAAGCTCCTGAACTCTTCCTTCCAGACGGGTGTACCCTTCCTGCAGATTCTTTATTGCTTGGGTTAATCCTGCAAGTTGTGCGCATAAATCATCCATGGGAGAGGTCCCCTGCGCAGTTCGGACATGGCTGTCTGTTGCTGTTGCATACCTGGTGGACCAGTCTGACTTATACAGGGGACAACCTCTCTTACGGCCCTGGTTCGAGAACCCCTGGTAGTGTAGACAGGTAGTTCTGGAGCACAGGGGGGGCATGAGGGCTGGACTTGATCACTGGTGGTAGGTGAGGGTCCACTGAAGCTCGTACTTAGCAGAAGGATGGTAGTACAGTCAGGGTCGGTAACAGGCTGGCGGTGCAGTACAGGAGGAGCAGGCAGGCGGATGGTCAGGTGCAGGCAGGGTCGACAACGTGCGGGCAGCAGAGGTACAAGAGGATTAGGCAGAAGAATAGTCGTAGACAGGCCTGGGGGTCAGGAAAGGCAGAAAGCAACAAAGTCCAAGTAAAGCCGGGGTCACAGGAAAGTCTTCTCAGAGTAAACACAGGGGTCACAAGGCACCGGACCGTTGTAGAATGGACAGCACCGAGTGCAGGGTGCTAGCAGCTTAAATGGCCATCTTTGCACCATTGCCGGCACACGCGCACGAACGCGCACAAGCGCGCGCACAGGTCTGACAATGGCCCCGGATGGTTCCTTACACAGGCACTCTGCCAAGTTTCAATACATTCTAGGCACTCTGCCAAGTTTCAAAACATTCTAGGCACTCTAACACTCTAACAATGAGGAAAAATTACACTTTCAAAAAAAAAAAATTAAATAATGAAGTTGGCTCAATTTTTTTGTATAATATGAAAGATGATGTTACGCCACGAGAATTGTGATCGTTATTCTAAGCAAAAAAATTGTGATTCTCATTTTGGCCAGAATCTTGCAGCTTTACTGTACAAACACACTGT
This sequence comes from Glandirana rugosa, assembly GCA_018402905.1. Taxonomy (NCBI): domain Eukaryota; kingdom Metazoa; phylum Chordata; class Amphibia; order Anura; family Ranidae; genus Glandirana; species Glandirana rugosa. The sequence goes on from BLSH010198562.1 coordinate 338,284, forward strand.
ATGTCGTATTTATAGTACTGACTACCAATGTGCAAACGCCTCACTTTACAGGTTTTGTGTAATGGCAAGTCCCAGCACACTACAGCGTGTGTGTGGTGTCAGGTAGGTTCTCTTGCCAAACAGTGAGTGCATAACAGGAAATCTAACATTGCCAGGATCTGCATGACAGAGCAAAATGTCAACACACCCATCATGTCTGACATGGGGACACCAGATATTCTAGCTGGGTTTGTACTGTAACCTCTCTCCTTGTGACTTGCTACCAAGGTGCAGTGCTCCAGTGTGATCGCTGTAGGAGAGGAGAGCGAGGGAATGCCTTCTTCTGCCTGCAGCAGACTGAAGGTATCATCCAGCTCGGAGCAAATTCCCAGGAATGCAACTTCTTAATGACAAAAGGAAGAGCTTTTATTTATTTATTTTTTTAAATGATACTGTTCTATGAAGTGACATGTCAGCTGTGTGTAAGAGTGCTGTTAATGAACAAAGTTTTTTTGGGGGCCATATTGTTGCTTAAAGGATTCTAAATCCATGAATAAAACTGGAATATATTGCAGCTTTCCAGTTCTTGGATGTGGCGGCTGCATTTTTTTTTTTTTTTCGAGGCTAAGTATTTTTCCTGAAAGGAAAGAAAACACATGTTGATCTTACCAGAAGTTCATTGTCCTTCCTGTGAACTGAACAAAATTCCCCAGCTCTCTGTAAACTACAGCACACTGCCTCCCTATGTTATGAGGAGGAGGAGGAGGTGGTGGTGTGTGCAGTCCAAATCAGGAGAGCGGCTTTGTGTGACAACGCTCCTCCATTGATACCGTGTGGTGAGTGAATGTTGTCACTCTAGGACAAGAAGTGTGTTCCTGGCAGGATCACCAGATAAAATAAAGTGGTGGTGGGGGGGGGCTGAAAATAGAAAACAAATGCAGCCTCCACATCTAAGGACAGGTGAACTGCAATATATTACATTCTAGTTCTTGGGTTTAGATAGACTTTTTAAATCCTGGTTATGGGGGGGGGGGGGGTTGCGGGGGGAGGGGCAGTGCCTTAATGATAAAATACAGGGGTCTACAGTCTGTATGTCAACTCTTCAGTGCTGCAGATTAATGACTCTTGAACTGAATTGTGATATTTTATGCATGAGCCCAAATATTGTATAATGAAAGTGGTTCTAAAAGCACATGTGTTTTTTTTTTTTTTTTTTATCTTCATGCATTCTATGCCTAAAGATAAAAAAACCTTCTGTGTGCATCAGCCCTCACCTAACACTAACCTCGATCCAGCAATGTTACACGAGAGACTTGGCTGTCAGGGACTAACCCTTCTGATTGGCTGAGACACAATGGTGCCCACTGCTGTCAATAAGCCAATGAGGAGAGAGAGGGGCTGAGCCGCGACTCCATGTCTGAATAGACACAGGCCAGCGACTTGGCTCGGGTGCCCCCATAGCAAGCCGCACTCGGCAGGAGGGAGGAGCCAGGAGTGCCAACAGGAGACGCGAGAAGAGGAGGATCTGGGCTGCTTTGTGCAAAACCATTACACAGAGCAGGTAAGTATAATCTGTTTGTTATTTTTAACCCCCCAAAAAATGACTTTAGTATAACTATAATAAGCATGCACAATAAAAAGGAGCATTTTACTGTGCACACCAGTGCAGAATCGGTTCCGACAGGGAGCTGTGCGATGTGTTTGTTACTGCTTCCTTTTTTTAGTATTTATTTATTTGTTTATTTTTTTATTTTCTTAACTTTATTTGAAGTGTTACACCATATTACTGCACAGCAATGCGCAGACGCATGCAATGCCATCCAGTGCAGTGACGAAAAATGCAAACACGTTGAATTTTTTCCACATTGCAAGGCACCACACACCAGCGTTTCAGTTGAGCACATAGGCAATATATAGTTTTCTATGTGCTGTAGCAGTGACCTGCGACCATAGGTGTGCGCAACCTATTGCATTAGGGTGTGCACCCCAAAGCTCAAAACACACATTCCCTTCTCTGCAGCCTCAGCTGCACTGGACAGTGAATGGATGGGAAGTGCTCTGTGCTGAGAGGCTTCCTGTTCATTCACAAACTGAAGCACAGTAAACAGTTTACTATGCTTCCGTTATGAATGAACACAGTGAGCGTGTTCATTTAGAAAAGGAAAGGGGCAGGTAAATGACATATTGTGATTAACCCCTTCCCCCACTCTCCATCCTGAAACATCCCCCCGCAGCAGCCAGGGGAGAGGAGGGAAGCCAGCAGCACTGCGGTGGGGGGCACAACACAGGGGAAGCCAGAGCGGTAGGGGGAATCGGCACCGCACAGAGTGATTAAGGTGTGCCCAGGTGCACCCCCTGCGCACGCCTATGCCTGCGATTATCTAGTGCTGAAAAACGCAGGTCACTTCACACATTGTGAACGAACCCTCCAATGAAGGCTTGGCGTTCTGTTCTAATGAAACATTATTACCCTCACAAATTTCACCAATGTCATCGGCAAGCTCTGTGCATACATGTAGTATCATGTAGCATGCATGTAGTACTGAATGATGAGACCATAGAAGCTGGCCATTGTCAGATCAGGAATTTATAGCTGTCTGATTTGACCTCGGAATTAAACGAAAAGGAGAAGACGTGCATGAGCTGTGTTTTCGTATCTCCCAATTCTACCATTTGACTCATGAGATTGTAGAAAACATTCTGCTGCCTCCACTTGTCTAGTGCGCTGTATCTGCCCGATAAGTGCAATGTGAAGATGACGTGACGTGATAGGAAAAGAGAGGTCTTTGAACAGGAAGGAAGGGACCTTCCCCTTCATTATCAGCCATGGTCAGGTCATGTGCCACCTAAGCAAGTTTTTACATCACAGACCCACAAAAGTCTATGTGTACATAATGTTGTTGCATTTGCAATGTGACTGTAAATTTAACTGCTATACATAGCAAACATACGTAAATAAATTAGAATATAATGTGATAAACAAGGAGAACTGTTTAATCAGTTTTATACCTGATTTCTTCATCTGTATCAGTCTTAAAGCTGACCTTTAAAGGGGAGGTCTGCCCAGAGCTGAAAAAAATAAGTCAGCAGCTATATACAGTAGCTGCTGACTTTTAATAATAGGACACTTACATGTCCCGGAGTCCACCAATGTCGGCACCCGCTGCCGATCTTCAGATCGGGGGTCGGTGCAGCCGCGTCCATTGCGGGTAAGGGAACCCGGATGTGTAGCATTACAGCTTCACTTCGGGCACCTTACTGCGCAAGGCTCTGCTGTGCTCTGCTATTGGCCAGGTGGCCAGTAGCAGAGCGAGGAGGGAGCTGGGCTGCTGACGCTGGCAGCCGCGGCCGCGAGGCCTGAGCTCCCAGATGTGTGGAAAAGACAGGTGTCCTCTTCCCCCTTTCCCCCGAAAGGTGCCAAATGTGACACCTGAGGGGCGGAAGAATCCAACCAGCGGAAGTTCCACTTTTGGATAGAACTTCACTTTAAGGCAAACAACTACAAAGGTGAAATGCATATAAGGAAGCTGTTTTATTTGCCAATGGATTTGTATTTCTGTCCATCCCGTTCTGAAATTTACAGCTAAGAATGTAGGAGTATAGTGGTGTCTTCTCGCCATCCCCATGCTTACTCCTGGATGATGAAAAAGCAGCAGCAGACTGATGGGGTAATCTCTCTGCTCTTTTCTTCAATCAGCATTATCCTTGTCAGCACATTTGCATGCAACAATACCTGATTGGCTCACAGTCCTACTCTTCCCTCTCCCTGCCTTAGGCCTCATGCACACTGGATGTTTTTACAGCTGCTGTTTTTAGCGACAGTCAATAAACTCCCCATCATGTTATCCTATGTGTTCATGAACACATAGGCTGTTATCAACTGTTTTTAGCTGGGGCATTTTTGAGCTGTAAAAAAACCCAACTAGTGGGTTCTGAAAGACGTTTTCAGAACCTAAAAACGCTCAGAAATGTACAAAAGCACTGCTCACCAACATTTTTGGACGTTTCAGATCCATTGAGGGGAAAAAAAAAACGTTACTGCTCAAAAAACGCTAGTGCAAAATGCGGAAAAATGCTGAAGAACTCACTGCGAAGCTGCTGACATTTCTAGAACATTTTTTTTTAACATCCTGTGTGCCTATAATAAGGCTTACCTGTAGGTTTCATGCAGATCTCCCAAACCTGCACGGTTCAGGAGATATGCAGTGTACTCGCATGTGCCCACGTCATCGGGCACATGCGCAGTGCCGTTCCTTCACTGACATTGTGCCGTGACTGGAGGCTCCTGCACGCATTCGCAGGAGTGACGTCACGCGACTCCGGCCAGTCACAGAGCCGGAGATCGCGGCCCTGGAAGGAAGAGGGGCAGAAGATGGATGCGGCCTGGAGCGGGGACATCACTGGCTTCCAATGCAGGTAAGTGGTACATAATGGGCTAATATGCAATGCATAGTAGCCCATTATTCTTTTACATTCCAGGGTAACATAGGTTTACTTCCTCCTTTAGTGGTAATGCACACAGGATTGCAAGAAGCTGATGTGATGTAAAATTCAGGTACTCAACCAAGCTGCATTTAAAAAAAAGACATATTTAAAGTGACCTTAAAGTAATTTTGAAGAAAGAAGGTTTTTTTTTTTTTTTTTTTTTAATCTTCATTCATTTTATGCATTAAGATAAAAAACCTTCTGTGTGTACAAGCCCCCGTAATACTTACCTCAGCCCCATCTCGATCCAGCAATGTTGCACGAAAGCTGTCCAGGACTCTCTCTCCTTATTGGCTCCCGCTGCTGTCAATCAAAGTCAGAGAGCCAATGAGGGGGGGGGGGGGGCTGAGCAGGGGCTCTAAGTCTGATTGGACACACAGAGCAGCAGCTCTGCTAAGGTGTCCTCATAGCAAGCTGGTTGCTGTGGGGGCACTCGGCAGGAAGGAGGGGCCAGGAGCACCCGCAAGGGACCCGAGAAGAGGAGGTTCTGGGCTGCTCTGTGCAAATCCACTGCAATGAGCAGGTAAGTATAACATGTTTGTTATTTGTAAACAAACAAAAAAAAAAGACTTTAATATCACTTAAAAGGCTATTTTTTTATTTATTCATTTTCAGCAATATGTACTTCTGATTTGAAGATTTACTGTGTTCACCGATTCTTCATCCTTCAAAGTTTTGCCTTTCCCTGTTTCTGGTTTAAGTCCCATGAAAGTCAGACCAAAGTAGTGCATGAACTACTTCAAATTAGCTGCAACTTTAAGTTGCACTTATATGAATGGTTATCATTGGAGAACATGGGGTATGACTTGTCATGTGACTTTGATGACCAAAATCACATGACAAGTTGCACAAGTGTGAGGAAGTGTAAGGGCTGACCCCAACTTTGGTGACACCTTTCCCTTGCAGGGCCCTACAGAGCCACTCTTGTGTGAGCTCTCGGCCAGCTGTGTCCTACCATTAGAAGTGTGCGTTCATTAAAACACACAGCCTCATGGCAAGCCACCCCCTTTCTCCCTCCCCCAGTCTCATTGAGGGGTAGCAGCTTGCACCTCCTTATGTTCCTTTGTAAAAGCCGGTTCACACTGGAACGGCGCGACTTGCAGGGAGAAGCAAGTCGCCCCGCTCAAGGCGACCTCAGCGAGGCTTGCAAGGAGACTTCTATCCATAGAAGTCAATGCAAGTTGCGCTGAGGTCGCCCCGAAAATAGTGCAGGAACCTTTTTCTAAGTACCAGCGACCTGAGTCGCTCCCATTAGAACGGTTCCATTGCACTGCATGGAGACGACTTGTCAGGCGACTGAAGTCGCCTGACAAGTCGCCTCATTGTGAACCGGCTCTTACTGATGGTAAACACAAAGGAAAAAATACAGTACTAGTGTCTAGGACATAAGAAAAAGCAGCCAGCACAGCAATAGACAATATTGCATAAAATGTGGAAAAAAATAAAACCGTGCAGTGCTAAAAAAGTGAAAATAAACCTTGTAAAAGGTAAAAATGGTAAGTATAGCTCAGGCAACTGGGCCTGGTTGACTCATTAGCCTCTTTCATATTGGTGGCAGATCCTTTTATGCACGGGTGCTTTGCTGCTGATATTGGGACTCCATGCTCCTCCTTGGAACATATATAAGAACATTGTCTTTACATTTTGGCACTTCAGCAAGGAATCCATTGGACATCTTTCCTTTACACACTTATTGATTGGACAGTTTTTAGCACTTCTATAATTGTGTTTACATTTATGCACTATGTGATATACACATACTTCTGCACTATTGCACTTTATCATTATTTTTCTATTTCGGATTATCATGGTTTTTTTATAATTATGTTGATTGTAGTTTACATATAGCACAGTGAACATTCAGTTGCCGGAGCTATACTTACCATTTTTACCTTTTTACAAGGTTTGTTTTTACTTTTTTAGCGCTGTACTGTTTATTATTTTTTCATTTTATTACTGATACTCAGTGTCCGCTCCCCCAGAGGACATTCAGAGAAGCTGCACTGAGGGGCCCAGAGCTGGTGGCGGCGTTTGAGGGGAAAAAATTATGTGTTTTTGCCCCATATGAAGAAAATTATGTGCTGGAGAATGTTACCAAAGGTGCTCAGGGTCCATTATTTAACCTAATTGAGAGCATTTAATCTACTTTAATGTTTTTTTTGTTAGCAAATACCTAGCTGCATCTATTAGTGTCCTTTAAAACCTGAACTTTAGGCAGATAGTAAACATGGCTGAAAGTTTCAGACATGGTTATTGGACTTCTGTACCAAGGAAATTATTTTTGCAGACATTGTCTGAAATCACAGGATATTAAATATACAGACGTCTTTTCCTATTTTCATGTCAGATGTGGTTGTCGGAGGTATGCAGCATGTGCACTGTGATTGTCAACACAACAATGACCTTTTCACTCTTTAACTATATAAAGGTAAATCCGAAACATGTGCATAAACATTTTTGAAGTCAATTTAATATATAATGCATTTAGGTTGCTAATTTTTCATTCTGCCTTCACGGCACACAGTATATTTGTCACTTGTTATTATCTTGCAGTGCTCTTCTCTGTATATCCTCCTCACATTGCGTGTTATACAGCTACAGAGAGCAGAATATTAGTCAGTATCTTCATTTTTGTCTCCCCATGGAACTTCAATAAATACATGGACTGCATGGCATGGATTTGAAATGGCCATAGCATCCTTTTTCTTTAACCTATGAAACAATTGGCACTAACCAAAACAAAGTACACTATTCCCAATAAATAACATGACAACTGTTGGATTTCAGAAAGGGTTCTTTGGTGTTCTCTAGCTTAAGTATTGACTATGATCCAACCCTGTCCCCAGCTGCACCCCTCCAACTCAAGGACAGCTTATTTGTACAGTTTTCTGACTTTCCAATGGTTTAAGCCCTAGTAAAGGCAACCAATACCAAAAGGGGAAGCACCATACCATCAGATGGACCCTACATTTTGTAATTCCTACCAGACTTCCAAAACAAATCTTCCTAAAATCTGACCCAGAAGACTTATAAAAAATTATAGCAGGTGGGCACAGCAACTTTGAATCAACCTTCTGAAATGATCTTGCAGCAAAAAAAACAATGCTCCTACCCCTGCAAAGTGAAAATTCCCTTGTAAAGTGAACAGCTTATTTGCCTTTAGTAAGTCAACCCCAAATACTCCAACATGTTTGCTTTAAAGTAGAGCTATAGGCAAAACCTTTTTTTTTTTGCCTGTACACATATTGTACAGTGGCTTTACAGTATGTAAGCAGTTTGGTTAGGCCACAATATAAGAGGGAGAAATGAGGCAGGTTTTATCTTGAAATAAACATGAGAGTTTACAGTATTCTCTGAGAGGGAATAGCCACAAATATTGTTCAGTGGCTAGACTGTATTTAACCACTTGCCGACCACCCGCCATGGCTTGATGGTGGCAAAGTGGTTTGTTATTGTGAAATGCCGCCACCTGGCGGCGGCCGCGATAACGAATATTGTGAGTGCGCCGCCGGAGGCATGCTCACTGTTTTCCGGGGCGGGGGGGGGCGGGGAATGGGTAGGGCGGACTCGGTCTCCGCCGGCTACCCGCGATGGGCCCCCCCCCCCGCAGTGAGAGAATGGAGGTCCGTGTATGTAAACACGGATCTCCGTTCTGACAGAGGGGGAAGGGCTGTGATCACAGGCTTCCTGTATTCTGTGATCACTCCCCTCCCCCAGCCAGCCCAGCCCACATAGTTAGAACACACTGAGGGAACACAATTAACCCTTAGAGCACCCCTTCCAGGTTAACCCCTTCACTGCCAATGGCATTTACACAATAATCAGTGCATTTTCATAGCACTGATCGGTGTATAGATGTCAATGGTCCCAAAAAAGTGTCAAAATGGTTCGACATGTCCACCGCAATATCGCAGTGCCGCTAAAAATCGTAAACACCGCAGATCGCCGCCATTACTATTAACAAAAAAATAAAATAAACCCCAGAAATGAATTCTCATCATTCGTAAACGCGGCAACTTTTGCACAAACCAATCAATAAATGCCAATTGCGATTCTTTTTTTTTTTTTTTTTTACCAAAAATATGAGGAATATAAATCGGCCAAAACCGATGAAAAAAAAATGTGTGTGTGTGTGTATATATATATATATATATATATATATATATATATATATATATATATATATATATATATATAATTTTTTTTTTTTTTTTTTTTGTATTTTAGCAAAAAGTAAGAAATATTTTTTTTTTTTTTTTTTTTTTTTTTTTTTGTTATAAAGAATGAAAAACGATTTTATGTTTTTTTTTTTTTTTTTTTTTTTTTTTTTTTTTTTTTTTTTTTTGCAAAATTGTCTCCCTTTTTATGTTTTATAGCAGTGATCAGAAATGACGTAGAGGGGATCAAATACCACCAAAAGAAAACTGTATTTGTGGGGAAAAAAGGACTCAAATTTCGTTTGGGTACAAGGTCTCACGACCGCGCAATTGTCAGTTAAAGCAATGCAGTGCCGAATCGCAAAAAGTGCTCTGGTCCTAAACTGGGAAATCCTTCCGGGGCTGAAGTGGTTGAGCAGCTTGTTTAGGTTGCACTATAAAAGGGAGAGAACAGATAGGTTTTATCTTGAAATAATATTTGTACCTTTTGAAATAACTCCAAATTATATACAGTGGGTGGATAGTATTTAACCCCAGAAGACCCAAATATAGAAAAAAACTTCAAAAACATGTTTTCACCTTTTTAGATATTATTGTAGGAGGCCTCTAATGCAGAAATCACTGGGTTTTAACCTTTTTGAAATTTTAGAACGTGTTTAGAAGAACGTTGTGATTTTCCAACATTGGGCCTGTTTGGTAGCAGAATTTCAGTAATTTTACTCACTGTCAGAACAAATGTAGAGACTAACAAAAGGTTTATTTCAAGGGCTTTCTGTTTATTAAGTTATGCAACAGTAGCCTATATATCTATACACTAATTATCACAAAATAATAATGATGCAGGTCATATTTTTTATTAATAATCATTTATTATAAAACTATGTTCAGACTGTTTTTACAAAACCTACTGCATTGAATGAAAACGTTGACATTTATTATGTTTAGCTATGTTTATAGCCATGCTTAGTTATGATAGTCCCAAAGGCAGTTCTTGTCCTCAGAGAAGCAGAGGTGGACATTGAACTTGCTGCAAAGTGTGTTGGTATATCGTAGAAATGGTAGAAATTAGTGGTGGTAATGGCGCCATTACCACCACTAATTTCTACCATATTATCAACTACACATATTGTGGAGTTCTGGTGGGGGCAGCAGCTCTCAGAGTAAAAGTTTTTATCCGTTTGCATGGAACACACAACACCCATGTGTTGGTATATCCTTTACCACATTGTCTGCAGCATCCTCTACTTCAGTGGTTCTCAACTCCAGTCCTCGGGACCCACCAACAGGCCAGATTTTAAGTATTACCTTGGGGAGATGCAGACTAGAATACTGCAATCACTGAGCAGCAAATTATATTACCTGTGATGTATTTCAGTTATCCTGCAAACCTGACCTGTTAGTGGGTCCCGAGGACCGGAGTTGAGAACCACTGCTCTACTTGTTTTTGTAGGGAAATGCCCATACAAATGTTTTTTGGTGGATGTACAGTTGACCTTTTGGCTGGGATGCCATTTGAAGGACTCCCTTTTTCTGTGGATGGTCCCTTCCTGTCATTTAACAGGCTCCCTGTCTCTGGAATTGGCCTCCCATGGATTGAACCTGGTCGTTCTCTCTTTGATTTTATAACAGTTGTGCAGACTAGGATGAGAGATGATGTTAACGGGGCTTGAAACCGCCTCCTGTTTAGTATCTTTTTCTTGGGAGCATTTAGTGCTTTGTAGTCCCATTTTTACAGCAGCCATGCATTGATCACAGCTAGGATGATTGTGTGCCAGAAGACGAAAATGTACCAGTGGTGGGATTTCAAAGGAAACTTATATTTTGCTGCAAATAAGTACAACATAACCACACCACCCATGAATTTGTTAGACACCCACAATGTTCACACCCTCAACTTCAACATATCTTTTGGTGGCTTTGTCCCAGCATTGAATCTTCTCCACCGGTTCTGGGTCAGCAAAGGATGACACAAGTGTGACCTCCCTGTTGTCATACCATTTCACTGCACAGATGTTGTGGCTCACCTCCACTCTGACATCAAATTTTCCTCTGCCCTTTTTTTTTAGACTTTTCTCACTTTCAAGTTTACAGTTGGGA
>BLSH010198562.1:371990-382947 GCA_018402905.1 Glandirana rugosa
ACATCTACAAGCTGGCAAGAGTGAAGCAACCGCTTCAACCTATTCAAGCGGGTGCCGGAGATATGTTGTTTTCCCGAAGAGGTGTCCATTGCGGGGTCCAAAGTTACATTCAGGTCCCCTCCCAGGACTAGTACTCCCCCCTGGAATTCTCTTAGTTTATCTAGTACTGAGCTCAGCATATATCCTTGTCCTTGATTTGGTGCATAAATATTGGCCAACGTAAATAGCTGGTTAAAAATTTTACATTTAACAAATATATATCTTCCCTCCTCATCAGCTAGCTTTTGAACATCAGAGACAACAATTGACGAGTGCACACCGATCGCCACTCCTTTTACCACTTGGGTTATGACTCATAAACCAAGATGAGTAGTACCTGGTAGGCATTATTGGTGCTGATGAGCATTTAAAATGGGTTTCTTGTAAGAAAAGAATGCTTACCTTTTGCTTATGCATGTCATATATAATTTGTGATCTTTTTTGCGGTGTGTTCAACCCTCTGGCATTCAAAGTGCAGAACCTCACCATTCTCATTGCGATTGGAGAAGAGTCCTGAATGGACCAAGCATCCGGCCGCTAGTCACACAGGTGGCTCCCCAGAGAAGCACAAATACCAACACAGTACATATACACACACCCACATAACAAGACAATGAACGAAAAACACAGAATATGCCTCCCGACAGAAGCAGGGATACGTTGGATAGTACCGTGTATCCACATTTCACGGTATCTCCAAGGGGATTTGTAACCCTGCAGAATAGACATAAATCCATTGGGTAAAAAGAAAAATGAAAAAAAAAAAGGAAAAAATTCCTTTCCCTTCCTTTTTCCCTTTTAGGACCAGGGACTTCCCTTGTAGGTCCACACCCCGGGTCTAGGTCAAGGGGTGTTCCCAATGAAAAAGTAAAAAAGCAAGCAGGGAAAAAAACAAAAAACAAAAAAAAAAAACGTCAAAAATGAAAAAAGGGAGAGAAAAAAAAAAAGATGAAATCCCGCGCCCCAACCCACTCCCCACTGCACCCAAGCCTAATAGACTTTTCAAGCTAATGCTTTTTCACGGCGATCGCCGTTATTGTGAACAGATGGCCATTTATAACTGGGCTCATGTTTTTGAATCACACGCAGCGATGGGGGTTTACTCCGCCACCAAACCACGTAGTCTCGATCCTTGCCCATGGGCCCTTGAATATACAAAAAAGAAAAGCAGAAAAAAACACAAAAAAATTAATAACCAAGCATTCAAATTGAAAAAAACATTGTGGTTCTCTTCTAGAGGCACTTGCGCATATGTTCCATCACGCATGCATCCACGTGCCTCTACATAAACAAAAAGAGGAAAAAAAAAAAGGGAATACAGTACAGACAGTCATTTTCCTCTCCCCTTTTCTCTTCCTTCTTCCCTTTTCTCTTTCCCCTTCCTTTCCATTCCCGATCCTCCTCTCGCCTCTCCTCCTCCCTAATAATACACCCATAGACCAACTGTCAAGCAGATATAACGTTTGAATGTTGATTTAGCCGCTAGTTACTGCTACTTTGAAGATTTCACTTCATTCCAGGGTTCCCAAGATGGTGACTCTGAGAAAGGCCTCGTTGGAGGATCCGGCCATGGCTCTAATTCCACTGGCTTAATGCCCAAGTTTTTTATAAAGGCTGGAAGGTCAGCTGGTACACGAAGAATAGATGAGCGGCCATTTTTGCACGCCCATGGATGAAACGGGTATCTCCAGTTGTAGGTTATATCAGCCTCGGCGAGAGCTCTTGTTAACGGCTGTAAAGCTCTACGTTTTGCAAGAGTTCGGCTGGAGAGGTCAGAATACAGTGTGATTTGGGCCCCATTTGATTCAATTGGGCCATGGTTCCGAGCTTTATTCATAAGTTCCTCCTTACATTTAAAGTGCACCCGACATAACACATCTCTAGGTCGGGTGCTAGCGCGATTCATGGTAGCTGTTATTCGATGTAGCCGGTCGATTTCGATATGTTCCTCAGCTGGTTTGCCTAATAAAGAATTGAAAATCCCTTTAACCAGGGGCAGGAGTTCTTCTGTAGTTATTGTCTCTGGGAGGCCTCTCAGACGAATGTATATGTCAATAAACCAAAAAGATTTCAAAAAATAAAAAGATGGAGCATTGTTTTTTTCCAGTTATGTTGGGACCTTTTCTATTCTTGACTCGGCAGAAATTAACACACAGTGCAGGGTTCAGGAGCATGTAAAGCATGCAGCACAAGGTTTAGGCATGTAAAATGCAGAGGTCAGAAGGGTGTAACGCATGGAACGCTGAGCTGAGGAATGCATAACACGTGTAGTGCGGAACTCAGGAGTGGGTAATGCATGGAATGCAGGTGTCAGGAGTGGATAATGCATGGAGGTCAGGAGTAGGTAAAGCACAGGGGTCAGGAGGGCATAAGGTGCAGGCCCCCTCAGTATAGACCTCCCTGAAGTCGAGATACCAAACTACTAAGTAAAATAATTTGTAATAACAAAAAAATACTCTGGTATTTTTTACGGATTGTTTTTGACCTAGATATTATATTCAGTTGTGTTTTGGCTTCTCACACTGTACACATGGCTGTTGTATAGTCCAGTCTTTCTGCAGTACATGACCTGCATCGTGAATCACTTTTTCTCATTTGACAGTGTTGGTCTGTAGTGCTCTGATTCTTGTGTTCTCTGCAATAAATGTGATGGGGCGGAATGAATTTACGCTTGGCTGTGAAGCAATCAGATAAGGCTGGCTATAACCAGGTGCTGATATGATGGAGCACTGTGAACCAAGCTTTATGCGACTTCTAATTCTTTTTCCTGTAAGAACTGCGTAACTTGCTTTGCTGATTTGCCTGATACCACAGTCATGGCTAAATGGACCATGTGATAACTGATGATAGGAATCAAGGCAGATCTTTTATTTGATATGATAATATCAAGATCTGGTAATTTTCCTTTTAATTTTAAAATTACCATAGAGGAACAATGGCACAGCCATTAACTCAACGAATTCCTATTTTTAATGTCTGAGAAAAGATTGTCAGATCTTACCAGCTTTGAGTTAATGCCTGCATTTTGCAACAACTGATCATGTGACTTGGTCAACTGCAAGTTTTGTACAAGATTTATACAAGTTGGTTAAATTGTGTCCTTAAATTAATCTCTAGAATAAGTACATTGTCTATTAAAATACAGGATTTGTGTCAGCAATGATTGCAAGTCAATACTACAGGGTTTATTGTGTTCCCTCCACATACTCCACAAATGGGGGAACTATTAATGGGATCCAATGAACCTTGCTTGTGGCAATAATTGAGATCTCTTTGTCTTATAGTAAATTAATCAGGCATAATGCAGTGGAAAATGTAAGTACACTGCTAAGTTTACTAGTACTTCAAATCTGTGAAATTAAAATTGGGTGTTTCAGATTAGATACACGTGAAAGTTGTCTTTCTTTAAACCTCAGATATCTATGGTCTGGTGTTTTCTTTGCTATTGACATGTGTGGTATCATCATACCAAGAACAATAGAGGCCCTCAGAAAGAGAGCCTTGGATGCATAGGAGTCTGTCAAGGGTTAAAAAGAAACCTGCCAAATAATTTGAAATCAACCATTCCACTGTAAGAAAAATAACCGACAAATTTTGTAGAGTTCAACCAACTGTGAATTGTTCTAGGACTGGTCGGCCCAGAAACCTCAACCTAAAAGCAAACCATTTCATGGTAAAAAAAAGTCTCTGAGATTCCCAAAATGTCATTGGGAGTTGTTCACGTAACTGTTAAAAGAGAGGGTAAAACTAGTGGGACTTTAAATGAGGGATGTCACTGCAGACTGATATTGCATAGAGTATACACATAAATTTTATTGATCAAATACAGGTACATTTGAACATTCCATAAACTGGGGATACACAATACGTTTGTAGCTGGTAATAAACCATATGCACAAGAGCTGCTATGTGCAAGAATACACATACATAACATTGAACAGGATAAAATCTTGGTACACAGGTAATATATATTCTACATGGGCCAATTAATTGGGTAGATATTGGGCCGACCTTATCAGAGCACCCTAAAAAAAACTCTACGCGTTTCATGACTCTTTACCATTTGTCAGGAGTTAGGTATAAAGATGAAGCTATAAATACAGAAGATCTTGTAACAGACGCGTCAAAGTGCATGCAAAGTGCTAGAAACATTAGAGCAAGGATAGTTTTCTATTGAACATAGACAATGAACAGGCATTCTGGAACATTGTACAGAAGACTGATTAATCAGAGATAGAGTTGTTTGGTCACATGAACAGTGGGCATGTTTGCCGCAAACCAAAGACAGTATTTCAGTGAGGAACAGCTGTGAAGCATGGTCATGGAAATGTTGTGGTTTGGGCTTACTTTCAGGGCCTGGGCAGCTTACAGTCTTTTGAATCAACTATACAATCTGCATCAAGTGTGCTTGATCAAAATGTAAAGCCATCTGTCTAAGATGAACCAGAGATGAGTTTTTAAACATGAAAATGATCAGAAGCACTCCAAAAATTCCCACCGGATTGGCTCAAAAAGAAGAAACCTGAGTTAGACTACCCTAGTCAAAGTCTTGATTTGATTCCGAATGAAATTTTACAGGGGGATTTTGAAATGGAAAGTTCAGACACTGGGGTTGATTTACTAAAACTGGAGGGTGCAAAATCTGGTGCAGCTGTGCATGGTAGCCAATCAGCTTCTAACTTCAGCTTGTTCAATTAAGCTTTGACAAAAAAAAACCTGGAAGCTGATTGGTTTCTATGTAGAGCTGCACCAAATTCTGCACTCTCCAGTTTTTTTTAAATCAACCCCACTGGGCTGTACAAAATGCTTAGAAGAGATCATTTCTGCTAAAGATGGCAATACCAGCTTTTGATGTCAAGGGTGTACTTTACTATAGTACATCTTTATATTATTTGATATGTTGTTTAATAAATGATTGAAAACAAATAATCTTTTACCTTTTTAGGCAATGTTTAAATAAAGATCTAATATTTGTCTGCCCAAATATGTTAGTCAACTACCACAGGGTGTATTTAAAGCGGAGTTCCTCCGTTCCACACGCATTTGTAAGTTTATTAAAAGTCAGCAGCTACAAAAAGTGTAGCTACTGACTTTTAATAAACAGCCACTCACCTGTCCACCGGTCCAGCGATGGGGGCCCCCCCCCCCGACATTACTACTGTGGGCGCCCGGAGGTAATAGCTTTCAGCTTCACGCCGGGCACACCCGAGTCGCGTTGTGCAATCCTAGTGGTCAGGCAATCTTCTGGGACCTGTGACGTGTCCCAGAAGATTGCCAGGAAGAAGGGGCCTCCCAGGAGGAGAGGAGGAGTCTCCCAGAGACGGAAGGAGGAAGAGGGACAGGAAGTACCTGTCAAAACCAGGTACACCCCCCCCCAAAAAAAATGACATGCCAAATGTGGCATGTAAGGGGGTAAGGAGTGCTTATAACGGTTATTCCACTTTTGGGCGGAGCTCCGCTTTAAGTTTTAACATGTTTGTATATATCAACTTAAATTTATGATTATTTATCATATACCTAAGGAAAAGAGGATTGGAGACTGTAAATGACCTCTCAGGGAGCCTAAAATACAATGGATACGTTGCCTTAATACACACAAGTTACAGGTTTTGAACTCTGGATCTACATTTATTTCTCTAAACTTAGACCTTGTTGATATTTGTGATGCTTCATTTTGTTTCAGGTCTCAGTGGAAGAATAAACTGTTGTTAACATTGATGCATTATTTCATTTATATTTTATGTTGTCAATATATGTTATAATATGTACTTAGATTACAGTTATATTGTGTTGCCTTCTTGGTTTTATGCTGATTGACTGAAACCTGTTTGACCAGTTAGCCCTCATACACACGGGCCCCACACGTTTTTGGCATTTTTTGCAGCTCTCAATGTTATTCAATGGCCCCATAAAAACGCCAACGTCTTTAAGCTGTAGAAGCGTCGGCATTAGTGAGCTGTATGTAGAACACGGGACCAGCGCATTCCGAGGCTGTAGCGTTTTGGCATTTTTGACACTAAGCTGGCAAAATGCTCACTAACGCCGTATCGATGTTAACTGGCGTTTATAGGTTAAAAAATAGCAGAGGACTTTTTTTTTTTTTAAACGCCTATTTACGCCAATGCTCACTAACGTCATTAACGCCGAAAAAAACGCAGATTTTTCACTGACGTTGGGCCCGACGTTTTGATAATTTTTTTGCCTACGCTCGTGTGTATGAGGCCTTAATATGGCAATTTGCGGTTTCTGGTTCCGGTTCGTATACATTTTAAGTTTGTTTCTTTTTGTTATGTTTCCTAGCCTAATTAAATATATCATTTCAAGTATTATTTTTTTTTTTTGTAATTGAAGTTGAAAACCCTGAGCAAATTGTGAAGAATGAAAAAAGAGAAAAATATTCAAGTGTAGTAGAATAGGGCTATGCTGTGTAGTCAAGTATAGTTCTGTATGCATTTATGAATTTAAGATTTGCTTTACATATTTTTTCATAATTTTAAAAGTGTTGCATCCTCTATGAGTTTCAGACCGCATTAATCATTACGCTAGTACTCAAAATCAGTGTGGTCTTGGTTCCTCTAAAAATAAAACTATGTAGTCCATTAACCCGAGCTGAAACTGCAATTGATTTTCCTATGGTTTCTTTCCATTTGGATGAGCAAACAAGGATGTGCTGGTTTTACTAATAGTCTTTTTATCTGAGACATATATAAGGTTGTTATCTGTAGATTTGAATTAGCCATACAAGGTTGTTATCTGTGGATCTGAATTAGGCATACAAGATGACATCTTTACAAGTAGAATTATATTTAGCAGTCTCTGTGTATTTAAAGGGGCATCACACTCTTAAAATAGCTTTTTTGGTTTAAATTACTTTAAACCTGTACAAAAAAATAAAGATGCTTTATAGCTCTGGAAGATCCTAAAATATTTACTGGAATTGATCTGAAGAAGTGAAGCATGAAAATGACACTGTGTAATGCAGTATGAACAAAAATACTGTCAATTCAATAATTTACTGAGGTCACCATTGTGCTAATAATGCAGTTTCTATATAAAGAACTGATTAAAGTATTTCAGTGGCACATTTTCATACCACGGTGCTTAAGCTACGGTGGACTAAACATACTAGATGGTGTAATTTTGGTGCAGCCATCTATGAGGCCAGCTTTAAGTAGACCACTGACCACTGGTATGCCTGGAAAGAAAAACCCGGCAAACTATTAAACATTTTTTCCAGAAAATAGCAGTTCCCTTTAAGATTTTGATTTACTTAAAGGGTCCTGGTCACATGCACTGTCACAGCACAGAGGTGTTTTAATCATCACTGGACATCGTGTGGAGGTGTTGAACTTTACAATTCCACCCAGATGGGTTTTTTTCTTGGATAGAAAACTGGCTACAGGGGGGCATCCAAAGGGTGGTGATAAATAACATAACGTGTACTCAAAATGATCTAGAGTGGTAAATGGGGTACCCCAAAGCTCTGTCCTGGGACCAATTCTGTTTCATTTATTTATAAATTATATAGAGGATGGGATAAATGGCTCAATCTCCGTGTTTGCTGATGACACAAAAATAAGTAGGGCAATAACATCACAGCAAGATATAGAAACCTTACAAGAGTACCTGAATAAATGAATGGAGTGGGCAACTACATGGCAAATGAGGTTTAATATTGAAAAATATAAAGTAATGCACTTTGGGGTTAAAAATATAAACGCAATTACTCACTAGGGGGAGAACCTCTGGGGGATTCCATGATGGAGAAGGATTTCGGGGTCCTAGGAGAAGACAGACTGAGCAATAGCATGCAATGTCAAGCTACAGCAACCAAACCCAGCAGAATATTGGCACTCATTAAATAGGGGGTTTACTTCAGAGCTAAAAGGATAATCCTGCCACTTTACAAAACTCTGGTTAGGCCACATCTGGAGTATTCTGTCCAATCCTTTTCACCAATCCTCAGGATGTGCTGAAGCTGGAGAGAGTCCAGAAAAGGGCAACAAAATGAATAAGGTGACTTGAGGACCTGAATAATGAGGAACGTCTACAAGCACTAAATGTATTCTCTCAAGAGACGCTTGAGAGGAGATATGATAGTGCTATACAAATATCTCAATGATGAACTCAGCGTAGGTAGGAAACTATTCAGTCTTAGGGAGTGTAAGAAGACACTGGGCCACACGATGAGCCTGGAAGAGAAGCGGTTTAACCTTAAAGCGGAGTTCCACCCAAAAGTGGAACTTCCGCTTTAATGGAAGGTGACCCCCCTACATGCCTCAATTGGCATGTCTTTTTTTGGGGGGGGGCGTGACCAGGGACCCTGTTCCCAGGTCCACTTCCTCCCCTGGCGCTGCGGCTCCAGGAAGGAAGTCCACCTTCCCCTCTCCCTCACGGCGATCTTCTGGGACACGTCACAGGTCCCAGAAGATACGCCAGCCAGTCACAAGCCAAAGCCGGGTGCCCACACCTGTGATTCCAGCGCTGCCGAGGGGAGGGGGCGAAGAGCGAGCACTTGGGCGACCGCATCGCTGGAGCGAGGGACAGGTGAGTGTCCGATTTATTTTACATGGGTGGAACTCCACTTTAAGCGGTGTAGGGAGTTTTTCACTGTCAGGGCGGTAACCATGTGGAACACACAATCGATTTGGTGTGAACAGGAAGTATAGATCGTTCTAAAACACACTTTTGATGTGCATCTTAGCGAGCACAATATACAGGGATATAGGAAATTATTATTTATACGAACACACCCACACAGGTCAAACTGAATGGACTATTGTCTTTATTCAACCTTGCCAACTATGTAACTATGGACTGTCATTGCAAAACCAGCTTTAAGCGGACATTCCTGGTGGCCAGCGGATGCCCTAAAGCAGCATATGGGAAGGTCACTGTAATGCTTTCCTCATCTTTTGGTCTAATTCACCCTTTGCTGAAGGCAACTCCTACCAAGGAAAAAGTTCAGTGAGTGCGACAATTGAGTCCTTGGGACTGGCCACAGATAAACCCTGGTAATTGTGGGCCATATGTTATGAATTTCTTTGGTAAAAGAACATGCATAAAAAGGAGATGGCAAGAGGAGCTTCAGTCTGCTGGTTTCAAATACAGTGACTCCAGAGCTAAATGTACATGGGTGTTGTTCGCTTCTGTCAAATTTAAGTGGGACTCCAGATGATTTTAATTTCTATTTTGGGTTTTTAAACGAGAAGAGATAACCTCTTAAAACCTCATATAGGCTATAATTGCTCTCTCTGCCCCCTCTGGGGATAATTTTACTTACTGGCTGTGCGAAAAGTCTCTCAAATGCCAAATGGGGCATTGACAGTAATGACCAACTTTTTTATTTTTGGAAGTGAACAAGATGGTTATAGTCGCTATCATTTCCATTGCTTACTGTGTTGCCAATGAGGTGAGCACCCACACTTCCTGTATGGTGACTGTGACAAATAGGGTAAAATCGGTGTATGGTCAGTTTAAGACCAGGGAAGGTGTGCAAGTTTTGTTAGTCTATGGCTGTCTGTGTGTTGGGGAGATTTTCCTCTCTTCCTATCTGGATAGAAAGTACTGTAAACTGGACAAAAGTACATTTTTATTGGCGTAGGGAAAGGTTAGAACTTCTAACGATGTATTAATTTCTGTCCTGCTGACCACCCTGATGTCTTGTACAGTGTTACAATTACAAAAAGTGATGGAAAGTCTCCCAAAAGAAGATAGAAGTTTACCTTCAAATCATTCTATCCAATCTAAAATGAAACTCTTTTGGTTGAAGTTAGGCATTAATAACTTTAAAGAGTAACTCCAATTTCGTGGTGGGAAAAAATAGCAAATAAAGAAAAAATAATATAGCGTATACAATTGTGACACAAGTCCTATTGTAATTGAATGTTCTTAAAAATTACCTTCCCTTTTTAATCTGCAGCCGCTGTAATTTTCTGAAAATGCAATGCAATGCAATATGGCTACCTGGAGGTGTTCTGTACAGAATGCCCCCCGGAAACATAATTTCCTGCTTGTGTGATTGGCTGTCTGATTTTCCCAGAAGTCTGCACTAAGATACAAATCAGATATCAGGCATCCCCTAGAACAAAAATGTAATTTTTAGTGAGATGCTCCCTTTAGGAACACATCTAAAGGGATGCAGGCCCAGCAGCTTTCCTCATTAGTGCCCTGTCAGGTGCACAGCTGATTGATAATATGAAACCACTCCCATTAGACTCACTTTCCCACATGGTCACAGAGAAAAACACAGTGATTTTCTATAGAATAACAAATCTGCAGGTAGGAATCTGCAACGTTTTTTTGTTAACATCCTTGTAATGTACATAGATCACCCAGAGGGGAATGCTTTTTTCTTAACAAAAGTGGAGCTACGCTTTAAATGCAGTGCTGTTCTGTTGACACATTGTGGTATGAACAGAATCTGACAAATGATAAATGGTCCACAACATAACAGTCAGATTCTGTCCTTTTCCAGCATCATCCCATATTTTCTGCAGATGCACAGTACCACTGATTACCCTTAGTTAGGCATATCTGTCATTTCTAGCCATGAGAGAAGCAGTTATGAAATGGAAAGAGCCCACACCTACATAAGAAATAAACCCCATAGCAGCTGTCCTGCCAGCTGTTTCTTATTGTCAGTTTGATAAGAATGGAAGAAAAGAGCTTTTATCTCAGACGTTTAGGTTGATTTCAGATTCCATCCTAAAAATACCTTTTCTTGCAATCTCCATTTCACAAATTATATAAATGTTTCAATTTCTTTAGCTTAATGGCAGGTACTATGCAGTAGGCTGCACAGCCAAAATGTCAAATATCTAAATTTTTAACAGGATGCCCCTTGAGACTAACCTCGATTGCGCTCATCTGGTGTGATGGAAATTGTCTTGATTGTTGATGTGCTGGTAAACACACA
>BLSH010198562.1:424134-435509 GCA_018402905.1 Glandirana rugosa
GTTATTTTTTTACAACCCCCCCCCCCCCTTTCCTCCATGAGGGTCACCGGGACACAAAGTGTGGGAAAATATCACAAATCAGGTCATTGACAAAAATTAAGATCTAATAGCAAGCAAACCTGCAATCATGTTTAGACTCCTCCTTCAATGTGCCAACTTCCTTGAATCCTTGAGTGTTGTGACATGCACATTTTTACCTTCCCTGCTAGTTTTTACCAAACCTCTAATGTCTCATACACAGCTGGTTTGAGATGAAAGATTGTTCATTTGAGACATGGGCCAATAGAAATGTGTGGGTGAAGGCAAGCTGGAAAGGACCATAAATAAGAACTAAAAAAAAAACTGCGCTAGGGCTCTATTGGATATTAAAAACCATAGCAGCTAGCACAATACCATAATACAGAGCAAAATAAACCTCACAAAACAATAGTGTAGCACTAAGATAAATTAAATAGTATGTGCAATGCAAATATATCAAACTATTATGTCATCACAAATTTAAAAAATAAAACAAATAAATCCAAATGTGAAGCCAAAAAATTGTGAATTCAGTGATTCTTCAATTATGAAGGAAATGACAGATGTGGATACCAAACGCCACCAAACTTCTTAATGATGAACCATACAGCACCTCAATGTGCAACAAAGGGAGGCTTACCAGAATCACATGGACCCCCCCCCAATTAAGACTGGTCAATCAGCACTTTGTGTATCAATCCAAGATATCTAGCTTTCCTCAAAACCACATGTTAAGAGATGGTACTGCTGCCTTATAATAGATAGCTGTGCATACATACTCGGTTGGAGATAGTATCATGAAAAAGACTAGCTCTCCATAATGTAATCCCGATTTAAAACACCAGTTTAATGCGGTAAATGCACTTACAATGAAGAGATGACAACCAGGCACTTCATATTATATAAACAACTCTAATTCCAGAATCCAAGATGGCCATGGTGGGATTGCATATGTGTATTGGTGTGTTTTGTCTCTGCCCTACTAGTTTTGTCAAAGATGACACCATCAGAAGCACCAAGCTGGAAAGGATACCTGGAACGCTGGAGAGGACATTAAAGTTATGTTCCTACATTGTAGTGTTGTAGCATTATCTGTTCCATTGGAGTACTAACAGGTTAACTTTAAAAGGTCCTGCAGGTTTCAAGGATCCTCTTCATCACTGGATTTAGGGGATCTGAGTGATCCAAAAGCAGGGTCATAACTGGATGTGACCAATTAATATTTTGAGATTGAAATATAGCCTTTGGTGGGATGGTCCACCTGTTCATTTTATACTGAGATCACTTCTTTGTGGGTGTGCGGGTTCTACGTACGTGCACACATGCCTAATTTGAAAACTAACTTCTTTTCAAATTTCTGTTGTTTACACAGCAAATGAAGCGTAGAGCTTTGTGTTTCCCCGTTACCAGACAAAATAGTTATTTTCAGTCTGGGGTTATTCAATTGAAAGATCTTGCTAGAGTCGAACCAGATGACTTGATGTGCTCATACAAGCAGCATTCTTACCCATCAGATGAAAAGAATCTTAAAGCTTCTTAATAACGTAATCGTCTTCATTAGGCAGCTTCAGTCGCCATTAAGCAGGTTATTTGATTTCCTGTAGGCAGAAAATGTATACTGGGCTATGCATAGGTCATATAAAATGGAATCCTAACAAAAAAATGCTTTGCTGTAATGTTTTTAACATGGTAACACAATAAAAGGAAAATAAATTAAATGGAATTCATTAAATTACAGGCATGGTGCACAGCTGGCAATAAGAGTAAGAAATGTGCTCCCTGCTTGTGGAAGGAGATTAAATTGTTGTGACTTCCGGACACATAGACTGACTAGAAAGGATGCTACAAAGCCTGTAATTGCCAACATTTTAAAATCATTTTCAGAGACATTCTGCACTGAGTGGTTATGACCTATGAGTCTGTCGCATAGAACCCCAGAACAATACATACCAATCTATGGCACATCTCTATCATTAGAAAGAATATGTATGTTATACTATTTAAAACAACCCTGTCTCTACAGCGTGTGTGCACAACCTGTGGATCCTCCAGCTGTTGTGGAACTACAAGTACCATGAGGTATTATTGCAAGGCACAAGCATGACTCCCAAAAGCAGAGGCATGACGGGACTTGTACTTTCACAACAGTTGGAGGGCCACAGGTTGACCACCCATGCTCTACAGCTTAGAAATAAAACCAAAAGCAGCCTGTAAAAGAAGATTAGTCTGGTGGGTAATCTTTGTTCGCTATGACTACTGCTGATATCCAATACCACCAGTTTTGTTGGTTGTCACGTCCCCTGCTGCTTCAGAGCCTCCGAAGAAGAGGGTTCGCCCTGGAAACACGTTAGCCTGGCCATTATGGACACTACCTGGTCTCCTTGCTGAGTTGGAGTTCCCCAGTAGTCCAGGAGGCGTCTTGTTAGTTTTAAGGCCTCATACACACGGGCTTATCTTTAAAAATAAACAAAACGTCGGGCCCGACGTCAAGGAAAAAAAATCGGCGTTTATCGGCGTTATGCATCGGCGTTAGTGAGCGTCGGCGTCAATAGGCGTTTTTTAAAAAAAATCATCCCTCTACTATTTTTCAACCTAAAAACGTTGGCGTCAAAAAACGCCGGAAAACGCCGGTACATTATTAGTTGGCGTTTGTTGGCATTTTTCGGAGTCAGAAAATGCAAAAACGTTACAGCCTCAGAACGCGATGGCCGTGGGTTCTACTTTCAGCTCACTAACGCCGACGCCATCTACAGTTCAAAAACGCCGACGTTTTTATGGGGTCATTGACTAACATGGAGAGCTGCAAAAAACGCCAGAACACGCCGGCGTCAAAAAACGTCCGTGTGTATGAGGCCTAAGACTTTGATATGCCAGTTTTCTGCTCTGTTTTGTGAGTATACATCTATTTTAATTTACTTTGAATAAACTTTTTAAACTGTATTGCACTTGGTCGGTGCGCCCTTCTCTTGTTTCTTTGCTCTTTAATCTAGGAAGAGGAGACTTGTTAATGATGAGGCTTATTTAAAGATGGTGTCGGGGTCTATGGAGCAGGGAACGATATGCAGGGCTCATGGTTCAGAACAAAGCAGGCTTGGAGGAGATTCGTTATATCAAAATATTCATAGACAATTATTCCGAAATAGGATATTTTTGAATTTTATCATTTCTGCTTAAACTCCAAGGTTGCTTCAAACAATGGGTAACCAGTTTGTTTATCTAAAGGTAAATCCTTTACCTTGCAAGGATTTCATCTCACTTCCTGTTTTGGCTATGGGATAGGAAGTGAAGGGAAATCTCCCCAATGTGACATAGATGGCAAAAGAAACCGAGGAGGGTTCCAAAATAAAAAAAAAAATCCAAAATAATCAAATAATATCCAAAAATAAATAAAAAATGTTTTGCCTATATTTCTACTATCCTATATTTGATTATTTTTATTTAAAATAAGCTTTTACATGATGATTGTTTCCTAGTATTATGCATTTACCTTTCATACAAATGTATTTTTCCATGTGTAATGTCTCGGGGTCCATTTGATCACAGCAATCCTGGCAGATCTAAATAAGAATTTCTTCCCCTCTGTTGCCAAGTACAGAATCCAAACTGAATCTCCGCCAGCCGTAGCCAAGCCTTCTGTTGGTTTACGCTTGTTTCTACAGTTGCAGTCCAGGCACGGGCAGGGACTAATCATATCTGAGGTTAAGATGTTAAAATATTAAATAGCACATTGATTTAAAAAGAGTAGCAAGGGTGCGTCACGCACACTTCTTATTTTAGTTCAGTGTTATCTTGGCTGTTACTAGGATTGTGTTATTGTTGTAGCTGTTTTTACAATTACGGGTGTTATTTTTAGTGTCATATGGTTCGATACAGACTAAATCCTCAACCGTGTAATTTAAGGGAATTAGGCGCAGGTAAAAACGGTAAACATGAGGATTTTATGAAGTAATGTCTGCCTTGTAATTATAATATTAATGAAAAGAATTTGCTTGGCACTGTATGACAATACAAAGGGCTAAGACATGTATTCACTCTGAGAAACCAGACAGATTCCAGCTTGCATCAGTTTAGTGCTGTCCTACAAGTGAAAAATCCTTTCTGGCAGGTGTGTCCAGGTTGTACTATATGAGCACCTTGCAAAGTATAGAATGTAATCACTCATTATCTTTCCTTCCTACCATGAACTGATGAAAGCTGGAGATGAATTGGTTACTGTGGCCCTTCGTTGATATGTGTTTTTATGCTATACTAGCAAAAGTGTGTCCATTCATATACTGTCAGCGGACAATATGTGCAGAAAGCAGTACAGAGGGCATGACAGCAGGCAGTATGTGCCAGAGAGAAATTCAGGGGAAGGGGGTATGGCAGCAGCATTTTGTGCAGGAGAGGAGTGCAGAGGATAGCCCTGGGGGCAGTATGTGCAGGAGAGGAGTGCAGAGGATAGCCCTGGGGGCAGTATGTGCAGGAGAGGAGTGCAGAGGATAGCCATGTGGGCAGTATGTGCAGGAGAGGAGTGCAGAGGATAGCCCTGGGGGCAGCATGTGCAAGAGAGAAGTGCAGAGGATAGCCATGTGGGCAGTATGTGCAGGAGAGGAGTGCAGAGGATAGCCCCGGGGGCAGCATGTGCAGGAGAGGAGTGCAGAGGATAGCCCCGGGGGCAGCATGTGCAGGAGAGGAGTGCATAGGATAGCCATGTGGGCAGTATGTGCAGGAGAGGAGTGCAGAGGATAGCCCTGGGGGCAGTATGTGCAGGAGAGGAGTGCAGAGGATAGCCATGGGGGCAGTATGTGCAGGAGAGGAGTGCAGAGGATAGCCATGTGGGCAGTATGTGCAGGAGAGGAGTGCAGAGGATAGCCTTGGGGGCAGCATGTGCAGGAGAGGAGTGCAGAGGATAGCCTTGGGGGCAGTATGTGCAGGAGAGGAGTGCAGAGGATAGCCCTGGGGGGGGGGGGGGGGGGGGGGGCAGTATGTGCAGGAGTGCTGTGGGTATGGCAGTAGCCAGTATGTGCAGGGAAGGAATTAAGGGGAAGGTGGGTAGGGCACCAGACATTATGTGCAGGAGAGGAGTGCAGAGGATATAGGCACAAAGCTAGAGGAACACTGTGCAGGTCCTGACATTGCACCCGCAATCTGCTGTTCATGAGTGCAATGCTCTGCAAGCTCCAGTAAAAAAGAAAATCAATGCACATTGCAAAAATAAATGTAAAAATATGTGTATTTATTTATTTTGAAAGGTGAACTTTAATCAGGTTATTGGCTGTATGACCATGTCATGGAATCCAGGAACAGCGGCAGTAGTGCTGGGAATATGGGAGATGGGCAGGGTTTTGATATGGGGGAATGGTTTAACAGGAAATGAGGCAGTAGAACTGAGATTCCCATTGGACCAGAGTTTGTGACGATAAAAGTGATAGAAGGAAATTGGCTGGGAAGGGGGTCAGTGTACTGTTGCTTCTCTTCCCCCAGCTCTTATTGCAGTTGACAACCGAGGGAATGAGAGGGGGAAAAAGGTATTTACATTTTTTTTTATATCTGTACACAAATGTTTTGCCTTTCATTTCTATTTTAAACTGGTTGTTTTTGCAAGGTGATCATTTACAATCACTTTAATGCACATAAACAGAAGAATATGCTACTGAAAGAATAGAGTACATATTTTGGGTATGGAGTGCTGAGCGTTTAACCTACATGAGCTGGGTAGTGTTGAGAGGTTAACATACTTGCCAGGGAGCTGAGGAGATAATGTAAATGGCTAAGGACTGGATTTGCGGGGTTATCAAAAATACACAGAGGAATGGGCTCTGAGTTACGGCACCTGAGCTAGCTCTGGGCACTAAGGCTACTTTCACACTGAAGTGGTTTTCAGGCACTTTAGCTCTAGAAACAGCCTCTAAAAGGCACCTGAAAACTGCCTCTCATACATCGCAGTATGGATCTTCACACTGGGGCGGTGCGCTTGCGGGACGTTAAGAAAAGTCCTTCAAGCAGCATCTTTGGGGTGGGTTGGGAGCGCTCCCAAAACGCCCCTGGCCATTGCAATGAATGGGCAGCGATTCAAAAGCGCTTTGAAAGTGCCACAAAATGGGACTTTTTAACATTATTTATTTTTTTTTGGTAGAAAGCACCCCGCTAGTGGCCGAAAAGTGCAGCTAATGCTCTGCTAAAACAGTTCTAACGTGCCGCAAAAATGGCCGTCACTTTAGCGTGAACGGTACGGGTGCTGCAATGTGAAAGGGGTTTAAATGCGAGGGTCAAGTCATTGAGCATTTAAGGCACACCCAATGAAAATTCAGAGACTGCTGATGGACTGAGCTTCACTTTGAGTGTAGAACCTCTAGTGTGTCTGTCTTGGTTCAGCAAGCAATGTCTGTGGGGGCATGGATAGTGTATAAAGTGAATAGCTGCTGACTTGGCCACACAGTTACAGATTAGACGCAGGGGTAGAGAACCTGCGGCTCTCCAGCTGTTGTAGAACTATATTTCCCATGAGGCACTGCAAGGCTGATGGATACAATTACTCCCAGAAACATGATGGGAAATGTAGTTCTACAACAGCTGGAGAGCCGCAGGTTCCCTACCCCTGGAAGAGTAATATTTGAATGTGCACATTACTATCATACCGTGGTAGGAAATATTATATTTACAGAGTGTGCAGCCGAACTTGGAGTCCATGCTGCACTCTAGGAGGTTTCGGTTACTGAGGCTCCTGGTGGCAAGCAATGATGTTCTAGCATGGTTTGTTGTGTATCTACTTTATTATTATTGCTGCATTTGGCGATAGTATAGCCAGACATTTACCTCTTTCCTGAATTTTTTTTTTTTTTTTTTGTGAAATGTGAATAATATAATATCTGGCAGTTAAAACACAAGGGTTAACAGAAATAAAATACAGATCCAACCATTTAACTGGATTCTTTAAACCATTCCTAGTGATTTAGAATGCAGGTCATACTGCCCCCCCCATGTGACTTACTGGCTCGTGTTCTACATTCCCAATGGAACAGACAGTGGTGTTTAAAGTACACAGACATAGCTCGTTCCCTACAGTTTTCTACAGTCACCAAATTCCGGAGGCCTGCTACATAGTAGTAATTGAGTTGTTCTTCCTATGACGGGTTCACTTCTAGCCCCTACAAGAGTAGAGAATGAAATCCTTGCTGAATTTTCTAATTAGTCTTTTGGCTTACATGTGAATTTTGAAGAGCTTTAGAGCCTACAGCTTGTATTCTACTCGTGTAGCTGCCAAGTGTGTGCCACTGGATGTGAATGTGTCCACACTTCTTGATTTTCAGGTACGATCGCAAGACAGCATGAGGGAGCTTGCTACTCTTTGTCAGAGTGGAATGTATCAAAGAAGCACAGTGTGCTATTTTATTTCTGCTATAAGCAGAACCACTGCTGAGATTCTGTTGCTGAGGCAGAACTATTCAATCAAGTTACCTATTATTTTAAGTGCTTTCAGCTTTTTGGTCTAGTTTGTCACTTTAGCTGATTTTCTTTTAGATACAAAAGGCAATGCGTCACTCTTGTGGGCATTTTCTGCATTTTACCACCTTCCAGTTTTCTTTTAGTTCCTGGAATAATAGTGTGCACAATGTAGCCAAGGATCCTTTTTTTTTTTTTTTTTTTTTTTTTTTTTTTTTTTTTTTCCGATGGGATACATTACATATATTCTGTGAATAAATATCTATGTGTGAGCCCAATAGAATGTGAATCGGTAACACAAATAAATACAAAAAATATTAAAAATTCTGCAAATGTTTAAGATAGCATACAATCAACATTTTAAATCCCCATTATTGTTCGTGCTATAAACAAAAATCCATAGAAATCTGTCTTGTGCTCCTGTTCAAGAGAAGTCCCAAAATGTAAATTTCTACCAAAACTCCTTCTCCAATACATTTATAAATGATTTAATGTGACACTACCACCTTGCAAGGGTGCTCCCACCACCTTCACTACAATGCGCTTACCTTAAAGTGGAGTTCCACCCACATTTTTCACTCCTCACTATGCAGCACTAATGTGCATCCTTAAGATGAATTGGCAATTTATGATATTTTTTTCTGTTCACTTACCTGATTTATGTCTATATTTAATTTCACTTCCTCCTTTAGGGGCTAAGGCGCTGTACATCCTTTCCGGCTTTGCATTGGCTCCTCGGAGATTGTGGTCAGCTTGACATAGCACAGCTCCAGTAACATTTAACATGGGCATCTATGGAAAATCTTGGTCAGCTTGACATAGCACTGTCAAGCTGACCAATATTTTCCATAGAAGCCCATGTTAAATGTTACTGGAGCCTTGCTATGTCAAGCTGACCAAGATTGCACCGCACTGCACACATGCGAGGTGGGTGCATGCTGGGTAGCCAGCATGCACGGAATCCAGGAAGAAGGACACTGCGGCTTCAGTTGCCCACACTGGAGATGGCCGTGCTGTGCAGGAACTTCAGAGTAAGAAAATTATGCTGCACAAATAGAAAACTGGGCATAGTTTACAGCATACCTTTGTTAAATTGCATGAGGCATGAGTATTCTAGGGGTTTTGTTATCTTAGAAGTCATATTTTGGCCAGAACTCTGTTTTAAGAAATGGACCTAAGAAACATATGTTTGTTGGGTCAGATACTCATAGACCCTCTAGGGGTATGTATAAATCTATTGTCCCTCCAATGCTAGTATCCTCTATGGTGAGAACTTCCCTCAGTGGTGTTTGATGGGCTTACGTCTCTTTAAAGTGGAGTTCAACCCAAAAAAGGAACCTCCACTTATTTTCTTCCCCCCCCCCCCCCGGTGCATTTGGCACCTTTCAGGGGGGAGGAGGGAATGGGGATCTTTAATTAGCTGGGGTGCCCACATCGCAGGCTCCCTGGACAGGTAAGTGTCCATATATTCTAAGTCAGCAGCTACAGTATTTGTAGCTGCTGACTTTTAATTTTTTTTTTTCCCCTAGGCGGAACTCCTCTTTAAGGGACCCTCTGTCTCCTCTCCTTGGCTCCTAATCACTCAAATAAACACAGGTGGGGTTTCTTGTTAAAAAAAAAACACAGGTGGTTATCCATAATATAGCATGTATAACAAACCAACTTTTATTAAAAGAAATGGACTTACATTTAAAACAAGTAAATGGGCCTTTAAACTGGATAATGCAGCCGCAAACAGGTACTTGGCGGCATCGGCATTACCCTGCTTTTCCTGTGTTTATTTGAGTGACTGGGAGCCAGCTAGAGGAGAAGGAGGGTCCCTTAAAGAGACATAAGCACCATGCGTATCTGACCTAACAAACATATATTTCTTAAGGTGAGTGCATTGGAGAAAAGGTGTTGGAAGCATCCTTGCATGGCTGTGGTGTCACCTCATTTATACACGAATTGAAGGAGGTTTGGTGGAAATTTAATTTTGGGACTTCCCTTGAACAGGAGCATAAGACAGATTTCTATGGACTTTTGTTTATATCACCGACACTAATGGTGATTTAAAATGTTGATTGTATGATTTCTATAAAGTTTGCAGAATTTTTAATATTTTTGTATTTATTTGTGTAACCTATTCACACTTTATTCAGCTCACACATAGATATTTATTCAGGTAATTCACAGAATATTGAAAGGGAGTACCGCATTATCTTTTATTATTTATCATTATCTTCACTTGCAGGAATGCATTTGAATGTGAGCAGCACCCTAAACACAGTTCTATGTACATTAGACACGATTGTTAATGATAGCGTGGGAGTAATCACATTATATACGTGTCTATGATGTGCAGGAGGCAATGCAAGAGTACTGATATGCATGGTAAGGCAGGCTTATTAGCATCATCAGTAAAGGTCCTGGGGATTCATTCAACATGATGACAGCATTATATGATGCAAAATGCCAACACCTATTTTCATTCAGAATTTGACAGGTGCTTTTGACTTGCCGTTGGTCTCCTCTTGACTTGCTTCAACAGGCGCACAGACATAGTCTGATTGGCTGCCCTGAGCCTGCGGCTCAGTATGATTGGATGCGGTGGGCGGGTCACCGTGGCGGCAGACGCTCCCACAGAGACCCTGACCGGTGACCGACGAGCGACGGACTGATGGGGACAGCCGCTCTCCGCATGTCGATCTCTGCAACACTCCTGCCTGTCTGCCTATTAGATGGGGTAAGTGCAGGACTTGTCCCGACTTCGGGGGGGGGGGGGGGTTTGCAATGTACCCCACCTGTGTTACTGGCTGCAAGGTGCCCCCACCTGTGATTCTGGCTGCAAAGTGTCCCCGCCTGTGATTCTGGCTGCAAAGTGCCCCCGCCTGTGATTCTGGCTGCAAAGTGCCCCCGCCTGTGATTCTGGCTGCAAAGTGCCCCCACCTGTGATTCTGGCTGCAATTTACCCCCACCTGTGATTCTGGCTGCAATTTACCCCCACCTGTGTTATTGACTGCAATTTGCCCCCACCTGTGATATTGGCTGCGATTTGCCCCCACCTGTGATATCGGCTGCGATTTGCCCCCACCTGTGATATTGGCTGCAATTTGCCCATACCTGTGATATTGGCTGCAATTTACCCCACCTGTGATACTGGCTGCTATATACCCTACCTGTGATGCTGAGCTGTATACTGTGCCCTGTGATGCTGAGCTGTATACTGTGTCCTGTGATGCTGAGCTGTATACTGTGTCCTGTGAGGCTGAGCTGTATACTGTGTCCTGTGAGACTGAGCTGTATACTTTGTCCTGTGATGCTGGGGCTGTATACTGTGTCCTGTGATGCTGGGGCTGTATACTGTGTCCTGTGATGCTGGGGCTGTATACTGTGTCCTGTGATGCTGGGACTGTATCCTGTGATGCTGGGGCTGTATACCGTGTCCTGTGATGCTGGGGCTGTATACCGTGTCCTGTGATGCTGGGGCTGTATACCGTGTTCTGTGATGCTGAGCTGTATACTGTGTCCTGTGATGCTGAGCTGTATACCGTGTACTGTGATGCTGAGCTGTATACCATGTCCTGTGATGCTGGGGCTGTATACTGTGCCCTGTGATGCTTGGGCTGTATACCGTGTCCTGTGATGCTGAGCTGTATACCGTGTCCTGTGATGCTGAGCTGTATACTGTGTCCTGTGATGCTGGGGCTGTATACTGTGCCCTGTGATGCTTGGGCTGTATACCATGTCCTGTGATGCTGAGCTGTATACTGTGCCCTGTGATGCTGAGCTGTATACTGTGCCCTGTGATGCTGAGCTGCATACTGTGCCCTGTGATGCTGAGCTGCATACTGTGCCCTGTGATGCTGAGCTGTGTACTTCTGACACAATGAGGGGAGTCTAAAAGGAAAGGCGGGGCCTGGCGCCCCCCATCCTAAAACTTCACCAGCCGC
>BLSH010198562.1:452735-483127 GCA_018402905.1 Glandirana rugosa
CGAAGTTAGTGGACGTTATTTATATAACAATACTAGGTTTCGTTGTCATACCTTCGGTATACCACTTTAAGAGATCTGTACATTTCCCTACTAATTAGTTCTAATCTCAACTCGCTTGTGGACCTTCAAACCCAAGACGACCAGGCAGGCTTGAAGCCCTGTTTCAGGCCCAGGCCCAGGCCTGCCTTGGGCTTGCTAGCGTGCCTGTTGCTTGGGGTAACTTTAGTTACCCCTGGGCTTGAAAATCCGTGTTTTTACCGACATCCTTTCAGGAACTTTCGGGGTCTCCCGACGTTTTCCTTCATTTTACCCCCATTCCCATCCCGTTCTGTCCGTGCGATCGTTCGGGTTCCGTCCGGACCCGGACCCGGACTTTGTCCCGAAGTTCGGACGGACCAGCAGAACCCAAACTTCCAGGTGTTCGCTCAACTCTAATCTTGATTAATCATCCCTTTACATGTCTAGAGAATTTCACCATATGGCTTCCATACTGTTGCTTTGGATCATAACAATATATTTATTGCAGGTGATTGAAGCATTTATGTTTAAAGTCATGTTCCTAGTCATTACCAATACCCAGATAGGTTTGATCCCTCAAATGCAGTGATTTGAGGACTGTGTAATTTAGTCAGCCATCTGGCAATGATTGACATGTTTTCATACTTGCAATGTATTGAAAGCAAAAATGATATGCAGAATAGGAAATGTGTTGAGATAAAGTAAATGACAGCATTTTAATGTGGAAGGATCGGACTAACATGTTCAGAGGGCAGTGGTTCCATTGTAGATAACTGGACAGCAAACTGATAAAACCTTTTTGGAATACAGAATGATCTCTATCATTTGAAGTGGAGACAGCAAGCAAATCACAATGGAATAGTACGACAGCACATACAAAATGAAAATAATAGTTTTTTATTTTTTTTTTACTGCGGTACTTTAAATAGCCAGCACAATAGAAAGTTGATTGTTGGGAAAGACCTTAAAGATGTGGTTCACATTAGTCGGCCGGATGAATGTGACTTGTAATCATTGTTCTCTGTTAGAAACCAACCAACGTTATTTAGAAATTATTTTGAGAATGTTAACAACTGTGTTAGTTAGACGGAAACAACAAAAACGAGAACAATCTGAATTATTTCCAACTTAGTGCTTATCACTTCCTTTGTGCCTGGCAATCTTCCAGCTCAGACATTTGCTTTTAATGGTAACTTGGATGATGATCAAGAACTAGTCAACCAGCCTTCAAGCAGCTTTCTTGACAGGTCTAAAGGTAAAGCAAATTCCGTGTTCTATTGCTGCTTCTTGGCTCAATGGTATGCTTCAAGATGTTATTAGCATGGTTGGACCTTTTAAGCATGGTTGGACTTTTATTGATGCTGGATTGTTTTTATTAAACCCTCCTAATTTAGCTAAAATGGTGCACTGATAAAAGAAACGCTTTTGATAGTATATTTTGAGACCTTCATCCATTTCCATATGCCACTTACAATAAACACTTACATACTTACAAGCCCAGCAATTCCTGCATTGTTCTTTTTCTCCCTGCTGCTCTTTTGCTGTATGTCCTGTGCTATACCACCATCTTTGTTTTTTTAGGGAGCCAGCTGTCTCTTTCTAGTTCTTGCAGTCGGCCCCCTGATGGAGCGGAGTCCGATGCATTTTCCTTTGCTGGGGGAATGTGTCCTGGGATATGTGATCCAGGAGGCTGTAGAAGGAGGCTGACGTAATTTTCACCTAGGCAAAAATTGAGATGGGGGTGGGTCGAATGAGGGGGAAAGAAAAGAAGGCATAAAAATCATTAAACTGATTAGAATAGTGCAGTGTGTATTAATTACCCTCTTTAATAGATAAAAAGAAAAGTTTACTGTTAAGGTTTACATGCACAGTTGTATATGAAGCCTGTACAGTTTTGCATAGGGAACAAAAGATCCCTTTACTCTCTCCATGTACTTCTATATACTAATAGTTCTTTCTGGTTAAACTACTATGCTACTGTTTACTCATACCTGATTAAGTTACATATACTGTAAGACGAAGAAAATTCCTTTTTCTGCAACCATGGGTTGCAGGAAAGAAATTCAATCAATTCCCCCATAAGCACAGACAGTGTTGACAGGAGAATCCCTCCTGTGGAGCCATTGTGTTTTCCCAGTGGGGGAAGCCATCCCTGCCAGGAGAACACAGTGAGAAATCTCTTGTAAAATCCAGCAGGCTGGTTGTACCCATTTTTAATCAATCAACTTTGGTACATTGAGCCTGCCAATATATGGTTTGAATCTCAGCTGGTTGCTGCTGAATGGCCTAGATTTGAACCATCTAGTGGCCGGCTTAAGACATCTGTCATCCAGCACCCACATCATCACACATTGGCTCTTGTTCAGTATTTATGTCTATATCAGGGAGGAGCAATCTTTTCCATTCTAGCCCCTATTATATCAGTTGTATGGGACGATGGAAGCTGAAAGCAAAAATAGGACTGGGGTGGACTGGCACAGGAAAGCAAAGTCTGGATAAAAACCTGAAGTTGTTATTAAATTGTAAGTAAAACCCTAACGATTTGGTTTGCTACAGTTTTTGCTATAACTGTTCCAGAAGTGTTTTAAAGTTGATTTTGCCAGAAAACTAGTCAGCTGATTACCTTACTGTGCTCTCTGCCTATGCAAAGAAGCCTGCAATCTTTGTAATGCATCAGAAATGAAGTAGGCAGGGCTGACAGCACATGCTTTGAAATTAAGAGCTAGAAAAATACCATGTTATGTCAAACCGCAAAATCAAGAGCACACTATATTTCTAGTACCTCAACCGTTGTTCTGTATGTGCAGTGTATTTAAAGAGATGAAACACTGGAAAATATGTTGCAGATCTATAGTTTTAAAAAAATTTGACTGGAGCCTACCATTGCTATGGGTAATGATTTTGCAAATAATAAAAAAAAAAAACTTGTAGCACTAGCCTTTGTACTGGTAGGATGTAGACAAAGGTAAAAAAAAACTGTGGACTCAGTACGGTGATGAGCTCCCCTCTTTTTCACTTTGCTTTTTCATCCTATAAGCATGCTCCTTGTCAGCACATGAACTGGTTGGCTTGTTGTGCTGTTTCTCCCCCTCAAACTTTAGCCCTGATGTTCAGGGACTGCAAGGGACTGATGCCAGAATCAATTCAGGTACTTACACTACTTGCCTTTAAACAATATAATTAATGGTGTATTAATGATTAAATTGCATTTATCTTTTATGTCTGAATTAGTTTATCTTTTAATATGGACCAATGAACTTCTCTTATTGGGTACATTTTGGTCTGTTATAGCAAAACAATTTCAATGGCATGTTTATCTGTTTATTAACTGCAAAAAAATACCTGTTGATCTTGTCGAAAATCTTGACAGCAATTCTATGTGCTCTGCCTGTCCTGTGATGACTTTAGCATTGTTCTCAGCTTTTTATGTCGATAAAAGAACAACCTAAGTTATGGAAATAAGCAGAAGAGGAGGTATTCTGTCCTATGGTGACAATGCTGCTCCTCCATAAAGTATGTTGAGTGAATGTTGTCACCCTACAGAAATTCTGTGACTTGACAAAATCACCACGTGAAAAAAACTGATAAAAGAAAACTAAATGCATCATGAAAAAAAAGAAAATGATTGCAGGCAACACGTCTAAAGACTAGTAAGCTGTAATATGACATTTTGTTCTTGGGTTTAGGTAGGCTTTTAATAAGATTTCACAATCCTGAGTATCCGGATTTAATAATGAGTCTGAGTTATTACTGAGGCTACCTAGGTAATATGCAAGGTAGGAGCAGGCATATTCGTGAAGTAGTAATTGTCAGGTTATTCTATTGTTTGGCATGGCAGTAAGCTTAGCAGGTTCAGTAACCCCCAATAAATGCAAGAGGGGTAAACTGCTGCAATACTGGTTACTTTCTAAGCATAATGCTCTATTAAGAATACTTTGACACTTTGAGGCCTTTTTAATAAATAAGGTAATTTTGTTCCAGTAGTCTTGTGATTCTGGCACCCCTGGTAAACATCATAGCCAGATCTGTGACCTCAATAATGCAGCTGAGTTGGTCACTCACTAGTTATAAAAGTATAGGTTCTGGGACTGTCCTCCTGATCCTGGCTTTACTAACAAGTCTGATGTCTCTGTCCTCAAATGATTACTTTAAGTTGACTTTAAGGCTAGCCATTATTGCTATCCCCATTTTAAATAATATTTCACAGCATACATTCTAGATCCTGCCTGTCTGGAGTTTTGAAGACACAGGTCTGTAAATGCCAGCTTCTTTTAGTATTATAGCTATACATCTACTAACTTACAGAATTTATACCCGGAAAGCATTGAACCTTCAAAGTGACACTTGCACACAAATTATGGAGAATGTTCCCTGGAACACAACAGTTAATAAGATAATTTCTGGAGTTACTACTGAGTGCTTATAGCCATCAACTGTTATTATGACACCCAGTGACAGTTAACATGGGAAAAAAGTTTATAAAAAAAAAAAAGGGAATAGCTACCCAGTGTCCCCAGTCACAGTGCTGTCACCATATTTCCTTGTCAGGCAAGATTAATGTTCCATCCAGTGACAAGAAAATGGCTTATGGGACTGGTGCATAATGCGGTGAATGGATAATGTAATAAGAACTCAGAAGCTCACGTGTTTTAACTTTATTATTTTTATTTTACAGGCTGTTACCAACTATCTTGAATGGTTTGTGTCATTTAGCTTAGTGCAGGTAACGCAGAAAACGCAATACTCCATTTTCACATACAATCTATTTACAGGCAAAAACACATCTGAAAGCAGCTGTATTATAAAAAGCTTCCATTTCAAAAGATCTACAGACTTCATAGTGGCACCATCTGTTTAATAAGCTAGCCTGGTTTTTCCAACTGTGTATGACTGCCTTTTATGGTTCATGGAGCTGAGCTTTGTTTTTTTTCATCAAATCACATATTTTACTCATATTGACAATTTTATTAAAAGTCGTCTTCATTATCAACCCCCTCATTAAGTTATAGCGACAATATTCGTAACATCTTACCACATACCTGGGTGTCAGACTAATGTTCTGTTCTTTAGATCTACCAACAACTATGAAGTATAAAGACTTTATCTGTAAATAATATAAAGTACACTGGCCTCATGCATTATCTTCAGTAAAACAGAACTCTCATACTCACAAAGTTGCTTGGTAAACGAATGTACATAGAAAACATGACCTCAATCCAAGTAGAGTCTCCGATGACCAAGTATAGGATCCATTCAGATGCTGCCTCGGTTTTTGCATAGTGCTGATGTGTTTTGATGACAAAACCCTTCTTCCTCGGAGTGCTGGCAGTTTGTGCATGTGTACAGTATACAGATGGTACTCCAAAAAAAAAGTTTATTCCTAATTTTTCAGGGTAGTAGTCAGAGCCATGCAAAAAATTCCTTTATGCTCCAATGGAACACATACAGAGTCAATGGCATACAGTACAAATATAGGCTAATATTATAGATCCATTTTTTTCCACGCTGATTACAGGTTTTTTAGGCTTTTTGGCCATCATAGGTACAGTGTATGGAAACCAAGACTTCAATGGAGTAGGGCTTGGGACATAGCCACACAGTACAACCATACTTGTTATGGTGAGAAGGGACTTCAAAAGTTTCAACTGAATCAGTGCATAACACAGTAAAGTCTTCATATAACAAAAGGTATCCACATGTCCCAAAGATAATTGTACAGAGGGCAGAGACATACATACGTAGACTATGTGGGAAAGATTTAGCTGTGCAGTGCTGAGTAGGCCTCCCAGCTGAGATCTTGCTAGATCTGAGACAAGTAAGCATAATGGCTTGCCATGATAGCCATGAGGTGGGGGTACTGCAATGGATGTATCAAAATGATAGTCCTGGGTCTGTTCAGTGCTGAGAGATGAACAAGGTACAGCAATGGAGATTCCTGCTCCAACCACTCATAAGCAGATAGGCAACATCATGCATTTTTGGTCATCAGTCTAACCTCATAGGGCTACCCACTTCTTAGAACCCTTGTCAGGTTTTAGGTTCTGTAGTTCTACCTGTTGTCCCCTTGGGGGAATCATCCTTCATTTTCTGGTTCCTGTTGGTGCTGTTAAGCACTTTGGTATTTTATTTTATGTATCCTGGTAGTGATTCTGGTATCAACCCTGGGCTGTTCACTTTTTATTTATTTTCTGCTTCCTGCCCTGGTGGCTGTGGTGGCTTTGGCAGTTGTATTAATGATGTCAGTTGTTATTCCCCTATAATAGGGATATGCAATTAGCGGACCTCCAGCTGTTGCAAAAATACAAGTCCCATCATGCCTCTGCCTCTGGGTGTCATGTTTGTGGCTGTTAGAGTCTTGCTATGCCTCATGGGACTTGTAGTTCTGCAACAGTTTGGGTCCGCTAATTGCATATC
Source organism: Glandirana rugosa (assembly GCA_018402905.1). Lineage (NCBI taxonomy): Eukaryota > Metazoa > Chordata > Amphibia > Anura > Ranidae > Glandirana > Glandirana rugosa. The sequence continues at coordinate 459,168 of BLSH010198562.1, forward strand.
CCTGCCCTATAACTTTCATAAAATCTAGAGAAGAAGAATTCTTTTGGGTTTATTATTGGGATTTCAATTCAGTTTTCACAATGTTTTTTTCAAAAGTTGTAATCTATTATTTTATTTTTGTTTGCTCTTTTTTGCTAGACTGTCTTTATTGGTAAAAAAAAAATCCTTTAATTACCTGTGATACACAGCCAACGTTTTAAACATTTATTTGTTTAATTTTTGTAACCCTCCCCTGTTGTCTCAATCATTAGGGTGCTCCACTATGGTTTGGTTGCAGCGCAGTGTATGCACGGTTTCCCGTAGACCTCTAATATGTCCTGTGTTTTTGATGCATTTTCTGAAAGTGCATCAAGGGGTTGATTTACTAAAACTGGAGAGTGCAAAATCTGGTGAAGCTGTGCATGGTAGCCAATCAGCTTCTATCTTCAGCTTGGTCAATTAGGCTTTGACAATAAAAGCTGATTGGTTTCTTTGCACAGCTGCACAAGATTTTGCACAATCCAGTTTTAGTAAATCTCCCCCAAAAGTCCTGCATGCTGCATCTTTGATGTGCTTTCAGAAAACGCACCATACATTTGGGACATAATAGAAGTCTATGGGAAAGCGTGGGTAACCTGCACCAAAAACATGTGTAAACTACAGCCAAACTGCAATGGGGCAGTATGACATTTTTTTTGTTACGCCTGCCCCTGACAGTGACTTCTCCTTCACCATAGCCAATGATGTAGCTTGTGACCCAAAACCCGCATCGTGTGCCGCTCAGGCTCTCTGGAAGGGGTACAAGTCCTCAACATGCAGCGCTGGGAGTGCTGGTAAAGGAGGGAGCCCGGCCTGGCTCCTGAAATGGCTTGAAGTGAAGAAAGATCTCCGTATGGCTGCATATCCATGCCGTCCTAGAGATAGGTGTAAATGGCAACTTTAGCCTGGACTCCAGCCAGGCCACGCAACCTCTTATGTAGTTTTTTATACTTAAGTCAGGCCAGCTGGTAATAATGATATTGTGAACTTCTAGTTCAATAGGCCTACTTGCCATTTGTGTGATCAAATTATAGATGCAAAGCTGCAAATAAGAATCTGCACATCAACAGTAAGTCGGTTCACACAGGGGCGACTTGCGCTCCGACATCTGAAATCCCATTCAAGTGAATGGGAGCCGTCTTAATGTACACTACTGAAGTCGCTCCGACTTCAAAAAAGGAACTTGTACTACTTCAAGGCAAATTCTATCCGACTTGTGCCCATAGAATTCAATGGAAGTCGCCTCCAAGTCAGATCTGCCATCTATATTAAAGCAACTTTACAGGAAAAAGAAAAGAATTTACCAAGGCAACCCTCCCCCTCCCTACTTTTATTGGCCACAGGCAAAGTCGCCTGGGATGGAGGCCCGTTGTAAGTCGCCCAAAGTCACGCTGAAGTTGTGCTGAAGTCGCCTTGAAGTCTCATTCAAATCGCCTAGCAAAGTCACTCCTGAAATTGGATCACCCCTGTGCGAACGCTAAAAAGAAATAAAACAAAGCCTGCTAAAAAAAAAGTAGCTCATCTTACACAGAAAAAGAGAAGTGGTGCTCTTATGTCCTTGTTTTGTTCTTTATTATTGGACTCCTTTAATATTCAGTTTGGATTCCAGCTGTCTTCCATTTTGCTTAGCTTGATGTTGTGTGGAATCACTGTGTAGTCTGTGTTCTGTCTGCTCTTCTCCCTAGTGATTGCTGTATTCTCTCTTTTCCTTCCTCTTCTAATTTATTCCATAATCTGTCCCATCTGCTTACTCAGGTTACTTACTGTTGTCTCATCTCAAATGTCTGCATTTCTCTTCTTATCGTATTATTTTCCATTTATCTGTCTTTCAGTGCTATGTGCCGTGGCCCAGCTTGGGTTACCTTTTTTACAGTGCCAGAGCTCAGCACAAGCTAACATTTTCAGGGCACGTTGTACTTGGCATATGAGATCTGATTCCAATGATGTTTGGTTAGTGGCTCAATAATTAGCCGCTGGATTTGGCCTTATGATCGAAGCTGAAATTCTTTAAAAAAGAACTGTCTGTTTTGCCCCAAAAATGTCAGCTATATTTCTGGGAATTATGCTAAAAGATAGAACACTTCTGCTTCACACCAAACTCCATTGACTGTTAAAAGAAAAAAAATCAGTGAATGCAGTTCTGTATTTATTGCAAAATGATTAAATGTATTTTAAATGCATTTAGCATAAATATCGTAATTTGACTTTATTTGAACTCTTGAAATCCTCTATGCCGCAACTCTCAGCCTGGGAGAGGGAAGAGCACTGCTTGGCGTTAGTCATGTGTCTTGCATTCACATGGCTGAAAAGGAACATGGTGGCCATAGAAAACCGCAAAAAGATATCAGTCTATTGCTGATGTCACTGTCCAATCAAAGGCTGCGATTCATCCCTTATTGGAAAGGGATTTAGCGTTTTAGTCAGACAAGCAATCCACAAGGCATGCATTTACTGTGCTGTTACTTTAGATAACCTATAGTGCTTTGTGAAGCCTTTGTCATGTATTTAAGTGGTTGTCAACCCGTGACAACCACTTTAACCTACAGGTAAGCCTATAATTAGGCTTACCTGTAGGTTCCCTGCATATCTCCCAAACCTGCACGGTTTAGGAGATATACAGTGTACTGCGTGTGCCCACATCATCGGGCACATGCGCAGTGTAGAAACCTGCCTCCGTGCCATTCCTTCACTGTGATTGTGCCGTGATTGGCGGCTCCCGCGTGCATGTCACAGATCCGGAGGTTGCGGCCCAGAAGATGGACGCGGCTTGGAGTGAGGACATCGCTGGACATCGCTGGCTTCCAATGCAGGTAAGTGGCACATAATGGGCTACTATGCAATGCAATGCATAGTAGCCCATTATGCTTTTACATTGCAGGGTAACATAGAGGAAGTAAAACCCACCAGGGATTACTTCCTCTTTAAATGTTTTTGTGATACAGAGTTGTCCCTTATTGGACAACACTATTTAAGGTTTCAGTCAGACAAACAAGCCTCAAGGCACACAGCTACTGTGCTGTTTCTTTAGATAACACATAGTGCTTTTGGAATCCTTTGTCTAGAATTAAACCCAAAACCAAAAATGCAATATATTGCAGCAAACCAATCATTAGATGTGGTAGCTGTTTTCCCCTGGTGATCTGGCCAGTAACACACCTCCTGTATTAGAGTACCCCCACTCTGGAGGGGCACCTTTTGGACAGCAGCATTATCAGTCTTGGAAGATGAGAGTGGTAGATTTACTAGCAGATTTAAATACACTAACACAATTGTAGCCAAACTCCAGCTCACACTATATAATTAGTTACAGTAAACAATGTTTTCTTTTGGGATAAAGGTTTTATATTAATAAGAGCTGATCATTGTAAGTACCTCTGTCAGTGGTAAATGGTTTGTCACAGCTCTGTAAACTGATATATTCTGCTGGAGAGCGTATTCTTTTGAAAAAAAAAACAAACTTACTGGCTGGATCACCAGATGAAAACTAATACAGCCATTACATCTAAGAAATTGTAAGCTGCAATATAATAAATGTTTGCTTTTGGGTTTAATGCGACTTTTAGGCTGGGTTCACACTATTGCGAATTGGATGCGGGTTTCCCTGCATCCAATTTGCCTGTCAGGAGATTGTGACTGGCTTTCTATGGAGTCGGTTCACACATCTCCGGAGCGGCTCGGTGTGAGTCCTGTGCATCTTCTGGTCCTTTTCAGGTCCAAATTCAGCCAAAAATTCAGGCCGAAATCGGACCTGAAAGGGTGAACAGGGACGCACCATGATAATTTGTAAAATATCGTGTACAGGTACTAAAAATGAATAGCTAAGATCGCTTAAAAACATAAACTTCAAAATATTGTCCCAAGGCCATTAGTTTGCCTTTTCTTGAAATGATAACTTGTGTAAATCATGACATCTTGCACTGAGAGATCAGTAAGGACACATCAGAGTTGATTTACTAAAAGCAAATAGGCTTTATACTTTGCAAGGGAATTTCCCCTTAGATTCGTGAATATTAGTAAAAATTCACATTACACAAAATATCCAATCACATGCAAGGAAACAAAAATTGCTTGCAAATGATTTGATGATGGACAGCACAGCTTCACCTCATTCACTTAGCTAAGCGAAAATTCCCTTGCAAGGTAAACAACCTATTTGCCTTTAGTAAAACAACTCCAAGCTGTAATACAGTTAGTCACAAACTTTATAGCTTATCTGATAGCAGGATACTCATAACAATGAAATATATGGTGCCAATCTGGTCAGTAAACATATTTGTTTCATTGACCAAGGCATCAGTAATGTGCACTTCAAACCATTATCAGTGCTTCTAGGGCTTGTATAGTGGTTAGAGGGATTGGGATGCCTTTCATAAGCTCTCCTGGCAGCTTACAAAAGAGTCCAGAGTGTTAGAACTGTCTCTTCAGCAGTTCTCCAGAATGACTTCCAGCACTAGACTTCTTCATGCCAAGCCAGCCAGAGATCCCACCCCTAGGGCAAACTGCCATCCTCAGATTTAAAGCGCAGAGCCTGCCGTGGTGGGTGTAGTATTTCAGGAATGGGAATTTTACATCTGGTGCTTCTGTTTTATATAAAATGAGGAACTATGTACTGCCATCTGTGCGGCATGAATAATAAAACTCGTAAGGCTTCCTTGTAAGGCTAAAACATCTTATAGATCTGCTGGTGGTTACACATGAAGCCATGCCATTACATTGTGTTAGTGTGCGAGACACCACTGAAGAGCCCTAAAGAATCCATTGGAGATGTATAAATAAATAATAATCCTACATCTGGTTCTGCGTTAGTGACATCTTTGTATACAGGAATAAAAATACAACGTGCAACACTTTAAGCTTGCTGGAAACATACCAAAGGATTCAATACTTATTCACTTTTTTCTTAGCTGTAGTTCATGATTTTACAATTAGAAAAACACAATTGGTAAATATGCGAACTCTAAATTGGCATTTTTTCCAGGTGCAGAAATGTAGGGAAATTCAATAATGCAATTTAAAACTGTCTCAGTAGGAGTGAATGACAAAAATTCTGGGTTGAATGCAGGGTGGATTTGATTTAAATCAAGTCTATTTAAATTACGATTTAAATAATGATTTAAATCGCTAGTAAAAAGGCTTGATTTAAATCATAATTTTTAAAGGGCAACTGTCACCTCTGTTCCGCAGCGCCTCCTCTGACCTGCTGTTGACTCACCGACAGTCCCATTGACTTTAATGGGACAGCTAGTGATGCAGAGATGACACAACAAGGTGAGGGATGAGGCGGCAGCAGGTGAGTGGATGCCCGCTAACAGGCGCTGCCATGATGGATCTGAAATGACAGGTGCTCTTTAAACGTAAGGACTCATTCTTAGTTAGAATCTTTAATATTTGCAAACAAAATGAAGGTTTCCTATTTAGAATAATAAGCTGTCAGGTTAGTAATACAGCGATATCAGAACCGATTCAATCATACAGTTTGTAGTGTACATAGATTTGCAAAATAATGGGATAATGGAATATTCCTGAACTTTGTTTTATCTCAAAGTTACTGTGAAATTGTGTGAATGCATCAATGCAGTGCATGTTATCTCAGCTTCCAGAGCTTGGATTTATTGAATGAGTTTACCAAAAATGTAAATATTGCAGAATATACAGCCTCATGCTACATAACTAAGCTCCATTTCATGCTGAATAAACTAAATTATTAATGTATCTTAAATAGAAAACTATCTTTAGATAGATTTTTACTTCAAAAGCATTTTATTAAAATAAATTCAATAAAAATCAAAAAATCGATTTAAATCAAAAAAATCTGATTTAAATAAAAAAATCAGATTTTTTTGATTTTTTTTTTTTTTTTAAAAATCATCGATTTTTATCCACCCTGGTTGAATGTCTGACATGAGTACATGGTTAGTGGCTATATATACTTTTTTTGTCAATTTTCCTATCGCACTCCTTCCTGGCAAGTGGGCTCTTATGTTGATGGGTGCTGCAACAAAAACCTGGGTCCTGGAAATGTCATGCAAGTGTACATATTTGTCAGCACACCGTGGATCCTTGTCCAAAGCTCTCTTTATTGAAGAGATCACATCACAGAAAAGTGAAGCGTTTCGGAGCCGCGCAGGGCCCCTTCGTCATGACGAAGGGGTCCTGCGCAGCTCCAAAACATTGCACTTTTCTGTGATGTGATCTTTTCAATAAAGAAAGCTTTGGACAAGGATCCACGGTGTGCTGACCAAAATGTACACTTGAGTGGCTATATATAAACCCTATATATATTTCTTAAATCCAGGTCTGACAAATTCTCTGTGCTTGGAACTATGGCAATTTGGGTACCCTCCTGCATCCAGTAACATGACCAGTGCTGAGGCTCTGGTGATGTAGTCTATGCTGAAGGAAAGAATCCATTGTTCTGCCAAAACCCCTGATTGGCTGCATAAGACCTCCAAACCTGATTGGCTGCATAAGACCTCCAAACCTGATTGGCTGCATAAGACCTCCAAAACTCTTTAGCAGCCATGGCATATTTAGCTATTTCACAAGGCCAGCTGCTGAACAGACCTTAAAGCGGAGTTCCACACATTTTTTTGTTTATTAGAAGTCAGCAGCTACAAAAAGACACTTGCCTGTCTTGTGGTCCAGCGATGGCTGCGTCCGAAGCCTCGCTCGTCTCCCCCGTCCTCCCGACGGCCCCACCATTCCTAGTGTGGGCACCCGGCCGGGCACGCACTGCGCATGTGCGAGTCGTGCTGCTTGTTCCTAGTGGCCAGGCAATCTTCTGGGACCTGTGACGTGTCCCAGAAGATTGCCAGGAGGGAAGGGCCGTCTAAGAGGAGAGGAGGAGTCGCCTAGCAGCCAGGCGACGGAAGGAGGAAATGTGACAGGAAGTACCTGTCAAAACAAGGTACACCCCCCCCCCAAAAAAAATACATGCCAAATGTGGCATGTAAGGGGGCGAGGAGTGCTTAAAGCGGAAGTTCCACTTTTGGGTGGAACTCCGCTTTAAAGTTCCTATGGTCCATGCACAGGTCGGATTTACCATGTTTAGCTTATTCTTATGTCATGCTCACAATTTGTTAAAATACTTTTTTTTTTGTTATGCAATGGAGTAAATTTACTAAAACTGCAGAGTGCAGAAATGGTGCAGCTCTGCATGGAAATCAATCCGGTTTTTTGTCAAAGCTTGACTTAAAGGCCCGTACACACGGTGCAAATTTCGGACAGAAATTGTCGTTTGACAGCTTGTTGTCCGAAATTCTTACTGATACCTTTCGACAGCTGATTGAAGCTTTTTGACAGACAAATGCTGGATGTGTACACGAGTAAATTTTTGTCATACGACGCCACCTCCGATTTTCGTTCCATTAGTATGGTTTTCGTACGAAAAACATTGTACGGCCGAGACTACGCATGCTCAGAAAGGAAAAATAAGATGCAAAAATATTCAAAACATTACGTCACTTCTGATGTTGAGTTCGGTCGAATGAAAATTTTTGGATAGTCCGTATGCTTTACAAAATCATGGACACAAGCTTTTGACAAAAATCAGAAGCGCGGTCGTACAACAGTCGAACTGTGTGTACGAGGCTAAACAAGCTGAAGTTAGGAGCTGATTGGCTACCATGCAAAGCACCAGATTTTGCACTCTCCGGTTTTAGTAAATCAATTCCAGTATATAGTTCCACTTTATTGTTATATCCGCTTTTGGAACTTCTACTCTTTGATTATAGTGGTTGTAAACCATTGAAAAAAAAAGACAAAGGCATAATGAGTTAGTATGCATTGCAGACTAGCTCATTATAAAATACTTACCTTAGATCGACGTTGTTGCAGTGGTCCCTGCACACTACTGTGACCGGCGACCTGTCTCCTGGAGCTTCTTCTGGGTTTGCGGGCTCTGGCCAATCACAACGCAGGCTCCAGCCCTGTGATTGGCCGGAGCCGCAATGACGTCACTCCCACGCATGCGCACGGGAGCCGCTGGTCACCGCACTCTTACTGAAGAAATATCCAGGCAAATTGCATTTCCAAAAAAGGAGCAATGGCAGCATCTGTGTTTTTCCAATGACAGGTTTTCTTTAAAGAAAACCAACCAACAGGTGACAACTCTGCAGAGGCATATTATCCAGCAAACAGATCTTCAGAAAGTCTGATGATTTAGAAACAAAAGATCAGATTTTGTTGCTCATGCCCAAGATTGTGATGCATCTATTTACCTAAAGCTGGAACAATGAGATCTGATAAGTCACATGTCTGACTCAAGAAAGATTTTAAAATAGCTCTGACAAATAATGCAAAGTTTAATATCATTAGTACAGTGTGCAATGGACCATGCCAAAATTCTCAGCGACTGTGCTAGCAATTATTTCTATCACCTAAATAAAGTGCAGCTATGCAAACACATTAGAACTAAAAACTAATTGGCATGCATTTTTGAGAAGTATCAGTGTGGATGTTTTAAACATGACAAATGCTTTGCTAGATGTGAATACCTCATCTTTTCAAAGCTTCTCTTGCCTGAAGCAGGTGTGAAGACACACTTGGGAGTTCAGCTGTTTGCTCCCATCAAGGAGTTGATGAATCAAACACTGTAACTAATGTGCTTTGTCAAATTTTATCTTTTGATAGGCAGTCAAGAAAAGGCTGGGCAAATATGTAAAAGAATACTATTTTCTGTGATCCAGTTTGTCTTGCTCCATCTTGTAAAGGACGGTGAATGCCCATACACAGCCTTGTCTTTGTAAGCCTTATCTGTTTTAACTTCTTCTAATCTGGTGAGGACTAAACGGAGTAGGGATAGCCTAAAGGATGCTAATCACCCACAAAGTGAATTTGTTCTATAGAGGGGAAGCAAGTAGATCATTGCATGTGCGCTGCATATGCCTAAAGCCCCGTACACAAGGTACAATGGTTGTAAAACCAGCTTGTTGTACGATCATCCAATCGTTAGTACGCGCGATTACAACAGCCTTCGTGCAACAGTTGAATTCTGTATTCTTCAGATATAAGGTATAAGCATATAAAGAAATAGTTATCTACTTTATACATATGCGACCCTATATTAGAAAGTTACACGAAGAACACAATTTTACACAGTTTGACGCTGTTAGCGCTCCACTATTTACCGCATTAGCTTTCATGGTGTTATGGATTAACATTGAAGTGTGAGCAGCTGACAACATCAGACATAAGACTGTATTGGAGATATAGTGGGAGCGCAGAAGTACATATACTTAGGTATACAACTGAAGTGGGACGAGCAGACTAGAAAACTTTGGTTGTACAACAAGCCGTTGTACAAATGTTGTACCGTGTATACAGAGAAGTTGGTCTGTGCAAAACTGTGTTCAGCAGACTGTGGTCTGACGCCCGCTGTCGGCTGACATCACAGAGCCAGTCCAGGCTCGGGCAAGATCACGACTATATGGTCAGGATCCACCCACACGCCTGGACCGGCACCCGGCTCAGCCTCTCAGCAAGCCTCTGAGAGCCTGAGCCAGCTGCTTACGCCCCTCCACCGCCCAGCGCTCCAGTGAGCGTGGGGGGGGGGGGGGGGGACAGAGTAGAGAGCTGTGACTGACAGTAATCAGGTCTCTGCTCAGGGAGCTGTGAGCACTGAGAGATCGCTGGTGTTTGATTGCTCGTTTCTCAATGCTAGAGCTGGCGGGAGACAGATGCAGCATCGGACCAATGCTGCAACCACCTAGGTAAGTATGTTAAAAAAAAAAAAAAAGTATTTCCATACTTCTCTTTTTTTTAAATAGTCAGGCCACCAAAATATTTCACTTTTAAATCTTATTCGCACCCTTGGCTTTTTCAATTAGTTTACATTATGACAAAAGCAACCAGGACCATTGAAACTCCACCCTGCATTGCAAAAGTGTTGAGATGATATGCAGAATGTGGCAAAGGTGGGAACTGCAATGGGAAGACCTTACCAATGAAGTCTGCAAGACTGCCTTTTTTCAACCTTTTTACTCTAGAGAAATCCTTGAAATAATATTCTGGTTTCAGGGAACCTCTGCTGAAATATTTACAGTTCAGGGTACATTAGCATGATAAGTAAGCTGTTGATTTGTTACCAATTAAGACAAAGGATACAAGTTAGTAGAGCGTATTTAATAATAAAAGTCAGATCCTTTTTTGGCACATGATCAACACGACCATTTTCCTTCAGTAGAAATTACAGTGACACTAATAATAACATTGACCATAAAAGAAAAGCAGACATGCCCCTTACCTTGGTGGTCAATGGAGAACGATCCTCTTACAATGGAGGTCAATAAAAGAAATGTCCTTTTACATTGGTGGCTAGTGAAAAAGGGCCACTTTTATTGGTGGTTAGAGGAGAAATGGTCCCGATATTGGTGACCAGCGGAGAAACACCCCTCTTGATTGTTTGTAGAGAAAGATCCACTTATGGTGGTAGTCAATTGTAAGACTGCCTCCTACATTGGTGGTCAGTGGGAAAAATGCCACCCACAGACAGCTAAAAATCATTTGTGTCAGTGGTTACTGTGGGCTGTGTAGCAAAAATGGAAACAAAACTTGTCCCTGCCCTGGAAACCTACAGCAACCTCTAGGAGAACCCTGGGTAACAAAGGCTGCTGTTTCCAAATACGACCACAGTAAATTATTTCTTATACCGGTGTTTGCTCATAACTCATCAATGATCACTTATAACTGAAATATCAGTTTTTCAGAGCTGTACCCTTAAAGCTGAACTCCAGAAAGATATTAACCACTTCAGTCCCGGAAGGATTTACCCCCTTAATGACCAGGCCCTTTTTTGTGATACAGCACTACATTACTTTAGCTGACAATTGCGCGTACATGCAACGCTGTACCCAAATAAAAAGTCCTTTTTTCCCACAAATAGAGTTTTATTTTGGTGGTATTTGATCACTTCTGCGGTTTCTATTTTTTGTGCTATAAACAAAAAAATGACCATCACTTTTGAAAAAAAAACTATTTTTTATTTTCTGCTATAAAACACATCCAATAAAAAAATGTAAATCCTATGTCTTTATTCTGCCACATATTTTTGGTAAAAAAAACAATAAGCATATATTGATTGGTTTGCTCAAAGGTTATAGCGTCTACAAAATAGGGAATATACTTATGGTATTTTTAAAGAAAATTTTTTTTTTTACTAGTAATGGCGGTGATCAGTGATTTTTAGCAGGGCTGTGACATTGCGGTGGACAGATCGGACACTTAACTGACATTTTTGACACTTTTTTTTTTGGGAACCAGTGACATTATTACAGTTTTCAGTGCTAAAAATATGCACTGACATTGTACTAATGACGCTGGCAGGAAAGGGGTTAACATCAGGGGCGATCATGGGGTTAACTGTGTTCCCTCTGTGGGTTTACTAGCTGTATGGGGGAAGGACTTACTGGGACAACACACAGATCTGTCTTCCTGCATAGCAGAAAGACAGGATCTGTGTGTCATCCCCTGTCAGAACTTGTTTACACAGGCAGATCCCCGTTCTGTCTCTGCGGGGAACGTTCATGGGTGGCTGGAGGACATTGAGTCCGCGGAAACTGCTGATTGGCTCCCCCGCTGGCCAACCATGAAAGCTAGTGCATGAATCGCCGTACCGGTAAGGCAATTTGTGCAGCCGAGCCACCTTGTAGCAGTATAACTGCAGCGGGTGGTCGGCAAGTGGTTAAAAAAAAACACTGTTTACTTTTTGAATGAATAATGTATATATATTTTAGACGTAGACTTATATCAGCTTCTTATAACCCTTTCACCAATACAGACTTATCATTCCTTGTTCTGCACTATGTCTCTGTTTGGGGGCAGCCATTTTGGTAAAGGCAGGGCTTCTTATGTCAGCCTGACATCATCAGTCAGTGGTAACATCACCAAATCTCACTTCAAATCTCCTGTTTGGAGCAAGCAGTTGGAGGTAGCCATGCCTGAGAGCTCTCATTGCAGATATACAGCTATGAAGCAGTAATCACAGTAGTGCTTAGGCACTAAGGCATATAATATTGCAAATCTTTTTGCGCCCAGGTCCTACCTAGTTTTTTTTTAAAGGTTTGGATAGAGAGAGGATGTGTTGAATCCATCTATTGTTTTTTTCCTTGCTTTCTTTGTCCCCATGGAAATTGCAATTGATTTTTTTTTTATTTCCCCTAAAATATGCTGATGCCAGAGGTATCCATCAACATCCACACTTGATACCAGAATGCATGCATGAGGACCTGATTGTCAAAATAATAATTCCAATGCTAGTCACATCTCGTCTTTGCGTCCAATTGTCCTCAGTACTCAGATTGACACACCAAACGATGTTTTAACTCTGTGTTTTTTATTTTTTATCCATAAAATGTGTCAATTATTTTGATGATTCACTGGTCAAGGCAAATTGTATGGAAGTTGTGTCCTCATTAGTAAACAGTTTTTCAGCAATGTTAAATTAGAAGTTCTAAAACACAGAATAAGAATGTGTTTTCAAACCCATTTCATTTTTTATTTTTCTCTAATATTTTTTTAAACCTAAAACCAGCACAGTATAAGGGTGGTTCACACTAGGAATTGCACTGTGCGATTCCTTTGTGATTTGAGTGCAGTGCACCCAATGAATAGACTGAAATGACACTGCATTGCACCAAAAATAGTGCCTGCACTACTTAAAAATATGCACTGCAACCGGATCGCATGGTACTTTTGCGTTACAGTGCATTATAAATGCGATGCGGGAAATGCGCATGTAACACGAGTTTCCTGCACCGCGTTCTGGTGTGATCGCGTCCTCAGGGCCTCAGAAGCAAAACATCAGATGGCAAAATATAAAATAATAATATATTAATAAAAAATAAACACATATTTGACAAAACTTTAATATAAATATAATTATTCAGTAGAGAACCTGCAAGGGTCTGGTTATTTTCTATAAGACAGGGTAAACATTAAATGTAGAACTATGAATGATGTTTTTAGTGGGAAAAAAATGGTTTATTCAGAACAGATCATTTCCTCTTTTCCAAAAAAATAAAAGTTGATAGGAGTCTCTGGTTTACTTCCGCTTATTGACTAAATAAATTGTTTTCTTGAGATGAATGACCCTAATATGCAAAGTATGTAGTATCAGCAAATAGCAGTGTTGACAATCTCATTTTCACTATTTACGACCTTGTGTGTTGTGCAATCATAAATCGGCTCAGAGGAAATAATTGCCTGTAAAAGAAGTAGAATCTGTTCAGTTCACAAGCATATTATGGCATATTGCTCTTTGCAGCAACAGGTGCTGTTAAAGTAGACATGCCTCCGAAATTCATAAGCTGCATAAATCAACTGCACACGTATCGGCATTACCAAATTACAATATTGGCTTAAATGAAAATGTGCCTACTTCTTGAAATAGATATCAACCTGCTGCACTTGAGCTCCCTTTTGTGATCTAAACCCTTGGTCGTGCTCCTGGTTACCAAGAGCATTATGGGTATTTCACACCATTAGAAAGTTAAGATTAAAAGTGTATTATTTTAATGAGACGGACCATGACTAATAGACGTGTAGTGATATAAAAGGCACAAGGAAGCACAGCCTGGGTATAGCACATGTAGATAATGCATATATATTGCAAGGGAGCAGACTCAAGACAATGATGCCCAGAAACAGTCTGAGCAGGTTTGAATTGAACTTTTATTCATCAAGGCAACATAAAACAAACAAAACTTGTAATAGTCTGATTCACTAATTCATTTAATCTCCTGGCTAACAGGTTACCCCCTAAAGGGCTCCCCAAAACAAGTAGGTTTCTCCTATTTGCTCTTCTGTAAGCATTCAGCTTTTCACCTGCAGCAGAGGTCTTGTTCACACAGGGTGTACCACACCGCAGACCATGTGTATTCGGGGCCGTGCAAACTTTGTTCTACAGGTAAGCTTATATTAAGTTTTACCTGTCTGGATACCTTGGAGTTGGCCAAAACTTGCCTTGCACCATCTAGTAGATATTCACTGAGTATGTTGTGATTTGCAGAGAGCACCTCACCATGATGGTGAATTACATTGAACATGCCCAGCCCAGCCATTCAAATGGCTGGAGAGTGTGAACCTGGAAGGAAAACCAGGGGGCAAAGATGAAAGTGCCAGGACATAGCAAAAGGCTTTATTTGAAAGTCTGTCATAGTGTGCTACTATGTGGTGCATACTAAGATATTATGGCATAAACCTGCAGGGGGGCCCTTTTTTTTAAAAGTTTTTTTTTGTAGAGTTTAATAGCATAATCAAAAAAACTATAGTTCACCTTTTACAATCTGTTTGTTCTACTATACCACTTGACATGTAACTTTCTCTGACATTCATTATTAAGACTTCCAGCATGCACAACCTGTTTAAAGCGGAGTTCCACCCAGAATTTTTTTTTTTTTTTTTGGCATCCACTCTTTTAAAGTGGTTGTAAAGCCGGCCCCCCCCCCCCCCAAAAAAAAAAAAGCTTGCAAAGCAAAAGCATAATGAGCTAGTATGCTCATTATGAAACCCTCACCTCGGAACGAAGCTGTTGCAGCGGTCTGGGCACACCACTGTGACCGGCGACATCAGTCTTCCGGGTCTGTGGCTCCGTCCAATCACTGCGCGGGCTCCAGATTGGAGGAGCCGCGCTGACGTCAGTCCCACGCATGCGCACGGGAGCCGTCATTTACTGCACGAATACAGAAGAAACGGCACCCTGGGCTACCCCGGGTGCCAATTCTTCAGTGCGCCTGTGCCGATACAGGGGATATCTCCTAAACCATACAGGTTTAGGAGATATTTCCTGGACCTACAGGTAAGCCTTATTGTAGGCTTACCTGTAGTTTAAAGTGGTTGTCATGACTTGACAACCACTTTAATACTAAATAGATGTAACCTTTTGTTTCATTACTTTCAAACCACCTAGTAATTACATGTAATTTTTACTCACAATTTAATTTCTCTCACTGCTGGACTTTTCCATTTTAGGTGAGGGCATCTGAAGCTCATCCGTAGTCTCCTGGCATCTCTTCCTGAAAGAAGTGCATAGTGGGTAACCATCATGCACTCCTCGATCTCGGTCCGCCTTAAATCAGGTAATTTCCTGTCTGGAAATAACACGATTTTACAGTACAGGGAAGCCCACTGACTCCTGGGAAATGATGAGTCACATCTCCCAGGAGATCATGCGAAGCACGAAGTGAGGAGAAGAGCCTGGGACCTAAAAGGGGCAGATTACAGAGACCACCTAGCAACAAGCGACTTAGGGTGAGTATAATTTTTTTTTTTCCTTCAAAGGTAAGTCTATATAGGTAAAGGACTTGAATGATGTAAAAAAAACATTTCTGGGTGGAACTCCGCTTTAATGAAAGTGCATGCACATTTCATTGAAAATAAAACTATGCCAGACTTGGCCTAAGTTAGATCGTGTATGCCTAGTATCAGGGTTGCAAAATGTATCCAATTGTCAGTATATCTAGCTTTTAGCTTGCCTAGAAACAATGCATTTCTGTTTTTCCTGGCCAAAGCACACTGGTAGAGTGATTGATGTAAAATGAAAGTAAGCCTTTTAGGTCGTGTTTATTAATCAGCCAGTCAGTAATTAGCATTTTTCATTTTTGTGAAAGATAGACAATGAAAGAAAGCAAGAATAGCACCTTTTGCTATGTTCTTGCTCTAATTGTTCACTTGAACACATGTTAGTAATATTGCTCCTTTTAATAATGAACTCTAAGGAAATCCATGTGAAGAGAATAATTTCCGTGGCTGACATCAGTTTTAAACTTCCAAGAATTGATGCTGATTGCTCATTGCTTACTGTTTGGGACCATTTCTCACTACCTTACGTACAATGCAAAGACCTTTTCTGAAAAGGTGGTAATAGACCATTGTGCACTACATTCTTTGCTGTACTGATACAGGCAGGTAATAGACCATTGGGATCCACCTCGACCACCAAGCAACCAAGACCTTTCCTCAGATTTAGGTAATGGACCATTGGGATCAATGTTCCACACCATGCAACCAGGACCTTTCCTCTTACATGTTGGTAATTGCCAGGGTAAACTACCTTCCATTCTATGCAACTCCACATAGTCAGGGAAATCATCCTGCCAAGTATCATTCATTTTAAAAGGTACTTGTGAAGATAGAAATAGGGGAGCTACCATTGTTGACTTGGTTTGAAAGTGGATGGTTCAGAGCTGTTATCTTCTAAGTTCCGATTGGAACTTAAATGTAAACCATTTTACAGAAAACAAGCACATGGGTTTCCCAGAGCCAGGTTTATGGTTTGTTTGCATTCTGCAGTATATAGCAATTTGAATTTATTTATTTAATTATTTTTGACTTGGGTGCTAGTTTTGATATCGGGAGCTAGATCAGCCACAGGACAAGCAACAACCGGTGCAATCCTGGAACATGATGACTTGCGTGCGCTCCAGAAGACTTGAGTTCATGTTCCAGTTGACATAGTGCTACTTGCCAGCTTACAGCCATGAAAAATATATATTTTACATCTCTTCCACCCATGTTTTGGTAATCAACCAAACATTTATGGTAAGACAACACATAAATGTCTGTACTAATGGGTTTAATATATATGATTTCACCATTGGGATTACTTTATAGATGATATTGGCTTTTTGTATGTGATCTTTGACATAAAGTTTTTCATAGGCGCCTAGCATTGCAGGCTTGATTTAACCCCTTCCTTACCCGGCACTTAAACCCCCTTCCTGCCCAGACCAATTTTTGACTTTCAGCGCTGTCGCATTTTGAATGACAATTGCGCAGTTGTGCGACGTTGTACCCAAATAAAATTTGCGTCCTTTTTTTCCCACAAATAGAGCTTTCTTTTGGTGGTATGTGACCCCCTCTGCGTCATTTTTGATCGCCGCTATAAACAAAAAATGAGTGACAATTTTGCAAAAAAGAACAATATTTTTTACTTTTTGCTAAGGTACAAATCCATTAAAAAAATTATTCATCAGTTTTGGCCGATTTATATTCTTCTACATATTTTTGGTAAAAAAAAAAAATCGCAATCGGCGTATATTGATTGGTTTGCGCAAAAGTTATCGCGTCTACAAACTGGGAATTGATTTATGGCGTTTTTATTATTTTTTATTTTTTTACTAGTAATGGCGGCGATCTGCGATTTTTATCGGGACTGCGATATTGGGGCGGACATGTCGGACATTTTTTACACATTTTTGGGACCAATGACATTTATACAGCGATCAGAAATTTAAATGTCCGCTGATTACTGTATAAATGTCATTGGCAGTGAAGGGGTTAACCTGCAGGGGGCAGTGAAGGGGTTAAATATGTTCCCTGGGTGTGTTCTAACTGTGGGGGGGGCAGGGCTGGTCGGGACATAACAGATCTAACTGATCCCAGTGACAGGGATCAGTAGATCTGCTTGTCCCCTGTCACAGAACGGGGAACCGCCATGTTTACAACGGCGGTTCCCCGTTCTGAGGCTCCTAAATGTGATCGGCGGGTCTCGGGCGGACATCGAGTCCGCCCGACCCACGGGCACGCTCGCGCAGCGTGCGGCGCGCGCGCCGCCGCTGCCTCCAGGGGGCGTGCCTGGAGCGTGCGCAGTGGAGGACGTCCATGGACGTCCTCCGGGCATTTCAGGTCCGCGCTGGAGCCGTACTTCAGCAATAGCGCGGACCTGGAGTGGTTAAAGTAATATTTGAGCACATCTGTTGGATTGGTTTATTCATTAATTATTTTTTTTTATTATTATCTTTACTATTCTCTATTATTCCCTGGCTCTGGGTGATTACATTTTGTGCAATAATTCCTCTCCCCTCCCATCCCCCCTCTTGTGGGAGGTGTGGTGGTGTATTGGTTGAAGAACTATTTATTTAAAAGGTGATGTGGTGCACAGACTAGCTATGCTCTGAAGAAGAGGGTTTGTCCTGTGAAACATGTTAGCTTGCAAGTCTGGGTGATGCCTGGGCCCAGGTGATACCAATCCTTAACCTTACCACTTTGCTACTTGGGTTTCTTGTACATCACCTTTAGCTTGTTACATGTTTGGGAGTATGCATTTGGCACCTTCTTATGTTTTAATAAAATTCACATTTGGTAATGTACTAGGCCTTTAAGTCATCACGTTTGTGCTTTAGTTGTTAGAATGCTTATTTATACCTGTTTCTTCCAGGTCAGTGACTCATCACGTAGGGAGCGTTACTAAAGGCTCACAGTTTTTTAAAAAAATTAAAAATAACAAACATGTCATACTCACCTCCTCTGTGCAGCGGTTTTGCACAGAGTGGCCCCTAACCCTATCTTCTGGGGTCCTCCAGCGGTGCTCCGGGCTCCTCCTCTTCTCGAGTGACCACCCCAGGGAAGTGCGGGCACACTCCCGTGTCCTGCTGTTGCGTGTATTCACACAAACAGCGGGACTCGGCCTCCCGAGCCACTGGACATGATTGACAGCAGCAGGAGCCAATGGCTCCCCTGCTATAAATCCAGCCAATGAGGACCAGAGCAGCTTGGGTGAGCTGCGAGGCTCATCCCCGCCGGAGGATCCCTTGAGGGTTTACAACCCCTTTAAGAACTGAAGCCCAGTACCATACATGTTCAAAAACAAGTCAGCAGGGACAGGTCCTACACTTTTATCTTGCTGGGATCCTTTTAAGGTGTATATTCTTTATAGGTGTGCAGAGAACAATTCTAAAAATTAGAAACCTTAGTTTTATTCTGCTTATCATGATGAATTCCTTTGCTAAGTTTGGCTTGCAGCTATAAGAATTATACAATGTGTCTAAAATATGCACAAAAAAACAAGAAAATAAGCGAAAATTCACATTTTCAACAGCACTCTTGGAAATTCAATGACCCCTCATAGAAGTTTGCCAAGTCTCCAGGTAAACATTGTGCTGTGGTTATTTACAACTCGTACTTGGCTGTCAAATGAGCTTCTTTTTTTCCCCATGCAGGCTGAATTTGGAGCACTCCACTCTTTATTTAGACATGCACAGGCTTGAGATGCCCCTTCAGTTTGTTAGCAATTGTTTTGATCTGTAGCCATGACTGGAGATGCACATTGCTGCATAAATAAATACATTTAAGCATCCTCAGCACTTTCTCCTGTGCCAGAGCAAAAATATAGTGAATCCAACGTTTGCACTCCTCTTATAAGGCTGCTCCAATAATAAAAGCTAGTTTTTACTTCTCGCAGCTAGGTTTGGGCTGGGTTTTCTTTTGAGGAGTGAAATGTTAGAGACGCTGTCACTTATGCTCCTAGATGTACAGTATCATGGTTTGGCACTAGTTCTTTTTTTTTAATAACCTTGCTTGGTTCCTGCTTATCTAGAGATACCAGTCCATGCTTAAAATTTAAAGTGTTGCCTCTGACATTAAATACAAGATTAATTAGAAATGTACAGTCAGTGCACTAATTCTTTGATCCAGAATGATGTTCCTGTTATATGACATAGAAGTTCTATTATATTAGGCAGATGTGACACTTAGCAGTGACCAGATCACTAAGGCTTCATTTACACGGGACGCCATTTCAACCTCCTTTGAAAGATCTTTTTTGACAGCTAGAAGCCGGCGTCCAAAACTGCCATTTTGTCGCATTTTGCATGCCGCGTTTAGCGGCGTTTGCGTCTAGGATAGTTTTTAACCACTTCAGCCCCGGAAGGATTTCCAGCTTTAGGACCGGAGCCCTTTTTGCGATTCGGCACTGCGTCGCTTTAACTGAAAATTGCGCGGTCGTGCGACGTTGTACCCGAACGAAATTTGCGTCCTTTTTTTCCCACAAACAGAGCTTTCTTTTGGTGGTATTTGATCACCTCTGCGTCATTTCTGATCGCCGCTATAAACAAAAGAAGAGCGACAATTTTGCAAAAAAAACCCAAATTTCTTACTTTTTGCTAGAATACAAATAAAAAAAAAATATAAAAAAACATTTTTTTGCACCGTTTTTGGCCAATTTATATTCTTCCTCATATTTGTGATAAAAAAAATCGCAATCGGCGTTTATTGATTGGTTTGCGCAAAAGTGGTCGCGTTTACGGATGATGAGAATTCATTTTTGGGGTTTTTTTTTTGTTTACTAGTAATGGTGGCGATCTGCGATTTTTAGCGGTACTGCGATATTGGGACAGACATGTCTGACTATTTTGACACTTTTTTGGGACCATTGGCATTTATACAGCGATCAGTGCTATAAAAATGCACTGATTACTGTGTAAATGTCATTGGCAGTGAAGGGGTTAACCTGCAGGGGGCGCTCTAAGGGTTAAATATGTTCCCTGGGCGTGTTCTAACTGTAGGGGGACTGCACTATCTGGG
Organism: Glandirana rugosa; assembly: GCA_018402905.1. Lineage (NCBI taxonomy): Eukaryota > Metazoa > Chordata > Amphibia > Anura > Ranidae > Glandirana > Glandirana rugosa. The sequence goes on from BLSH010198562.1 coordinate 479,484, forward strand.
GAAGGGAAGTGGTCACAGCCTTCGTATACAGGAAGGCTGTGATCACAGCCCTTCCCCCTTCACACAGAGCGGAGGTCCGTGTTCACATACACGGACCTCCGTTCCTCCGCTCGGGGGGGGGGCATCGCGGGTAGCCGGCGGCAATCGAAGCCGCCGCACCCGCTCCCTGGCCCTCCCCGCACACAGCGCGCGCGCGCTCACTAAACTCGTTCCCGCAGCCGCCGCCGTATGACGGGGTTTTGCGGGAACGAACCACTTTGCCGCCGTCAGATGCTGATCGGCGGTCGGCAAGTGGTTAAAAAAAAAATTATTTATTTTTTTAAATGGAAACGGCTGTAAACGAAACAGTCCTGAATGCAAGTTACTGCGTTTAGGCTTGTTTAGCAGCGATTACAAGCTGTTTGGCGTTTCAAATGCCTCTGAACTGGCATCTGAACCCATTTTTTTGCGTTCCAAAAAAAGCTTTTAAACTCAACTGCCTGGAAATGACCTTAAACGACCCTGTGTAAATGTACTGATAAGAAAACATAGAGGAAAGTTCAGGGGCAGCTGAAAAAACGCCAAATGCCTCTAAACGTCCGTTTACCAGCGGCTGTGTAAATGAGGCCTAACCGACCTCTTCATTTTTTGATATGAAATTGCTCCTTAGCTGACCTAGTGAGATGTTCCCTTGCTACCAAGTAAGTTTCTACAGTGGTCCAGGCTAGCGTGGGGGGTGATTCCATTAAAGTGGATTACAGCTCAAACTATACTTACCCCTGCTCCAGCAATGCTGTCCTCTTCTCCCCAGCTTCTTCCAGACCCGAAGTCTTTAGCCATCTTGATTGGTTGGTGAGGGATGACAAAACTTCTACACTAAATGGGTTTAGTTCATCCCAGCACCCGGCAAATACACTGTAAGAAAGATTGCGAACTGTAAGGTAAGATTGCAGAAGAGACCTAGTATGTGTCTTCTGTGATAAAAAAAATAAAACCTTCCTGCTTGCAATTTTTTTGTTTCATACAATAGTTCTGCTTTAATGTAAATAGTTTTCTCACCTGGGTGATTCTAGTCACTGGTCCTCTGACATGACCCTTGGAAGTTTCCTGATTTACAGTATCTCACAAAAGTGAGTACACCCCTCACATTTTTGTAAATATTTTATTCTATCTTTTCATGTGACAACACTGAAGAAATGACACTTTGCTACAATGTAAAGTAGTGAGTGTACAGCTTGTAAAACAGTGTAAATTTGCTGTCCCCTCAAAATAACTCAACACACAGCCATTAATGTCTAAACCGCTGGCAACAAAAGTGAGTACACCCCTAAGTGAAAATGTCCAAATTGGGCCCAAAACGTCAATATTTTGTGTGGCCGCCATTATTTTCCAGCGCTGCCTTAACCCTCTTGAGCATGGAGTTCACCAGAGCTTCACAGGTTGCCACTGGAGTCCTCTTCCACTCCTCCATGATGACATCATAGAGCTGGTGGATGTTAGAGACCTAGCACTTTTCCGCCTTCCATTTGAGGACGCCCCACAGATGCTCAATAGGGTTTAGGTCTTGAAAAATGCTTGGCCAGTCTATCACCTCTACCCTCAGCTTCTTTAGCAAGGCAGTGGTGATCTTGGAGGTGTGTTTGGGGTCTTTATCATGTTGGAATACTGCCCTGCGGCCCAGTCTCTGCAGTGAGGGGATCATGCTCTGCTTCAGTATATCACAGTATATGTTGGCATTCATTGTTCCCTCAATGAACTGTAGCTCCCCAGTGCCATCAGCACTCGTGCAGCCCCAGACCATGACACTCCCACTACCATGCTTGACTGTAGGCACGACACACTTGTCTTTGTCCTCACCTGGTTGCCACCACACACGCTTGACGTCATCAGAACCAAATACGTTTATCTTGGTCTCATCAGACCACAGGACATGGTTCCAGTAATCCATGTCCTTAGTCTGCTTGTCTTCAGCAAATTGTATCTCACTTTGGTGAGATACTGTATATTAAGAATTATATGTTAATTTAAATAAAATTGTTAAGCCCGTTTAGGTGTTGGAACTTCAGCATCACACCTTTACCGTATACATTTAGCCCATACTGGGCAAAGTAATAGGTTTACTTTACCGTAGAGATGCCAAGGCCCGTGTGTTTTTTTACTTTTCTTGCACTCCCCCTCTGCCATAATCTGCTGGTAGGCCACTCTGAATTCTTGTGTAAATTTCCACACAGGACAGCTACCATGTGATAGCACTCAGGCCTTATGATTGGAGGCTAACTTGTAGGTAGGAAGGATGAGTTTAATGTCTTTCTCCATATCAGGAAGTACTAGGCATATCCCTAGGCCCTACTGTAAAATGAACATGTTGCTTTGCTCAGTGTGGGCATATTATAAATTAATATAAATTCAGCCTAATACTTATCCTTAAACTAATACTTAAAGTTTGGAGAAATATACTTATGGTATAGTATAATAATGTTCTAACATCAGAGCAATACATACTGTATTATTACAAAGAATAATAATGTCCAGGAAATACTAATCCCAATATTATTTACTGCATACCTCCCAACATTTTGAAATGGGGACTATGTAGGCATAGGACAAACCCCCTGCCATGCCCCTTTAAAGGATAATTGTCAAAAAAAATTTGTTAACCCAACAAGTACTTTTTTACCACTTCTATTCCTTAATACTGGCTTTTACAAATGCAGCAATTTAGAGTTTGAAAGGTTTAGCATTGTGAAACACTATTTGAAAGATAAACAGTGTATGTTATATACAACTTTGTAGATCAGACCAAAATGAGGGGCAAATGAGAGGGAAAGAGGGACATTGTTCCAAATCATCGACAGTCCCTCAAAATCAGGGACAGTTGGGAGCTAACTGTCCCATAATGTTGTGCCCAAAATCTAATTTTTGACATACCAAATAGACAATGTCATTGGCTTACTATGTATCAGATTATCAGCAATGGAATGTTTTTACCCAGAACAACTAATCCATCCAAACATCTGCCTGGGAAGATGTCCCATGTCAAATTAAGCCCTGTACTTTGGGTATGGCAATATTCCTTACTACTTCATACCCTTTTTGTCTATTTCTCCAAAACAAAGGAATAAGGATTAGATTAGATGTTCTTTTGTTATGGGGAGGCCCATAAGTTTTTCTCCAAGACCAAGCTCTATTACCAGCCTTGTCAGGCAAGTATAGACTTCATCCCTATGGTGGTTTCTCTAACCAAACATGATTGTTTTGAATACTCCATTGTTGAATGGCAGACCATCTCTAGACAATCATGGCACACTGATCAGATCATGTTGACTAACAAATCACCAACATTGATATTGACAGGTATCAATATGTCTGGGTATGTAAATATTGGCAAGTGTTGCATATATACTCATTTTTTTCCAGAATGATGTTTAAACAAACCTCCCCTTTTTACAATGCGTTACAGGACCCTCACTGACCTATTTTGAGGATTCTACACTGTATTATAAGCTGGGAGGGATGTTTAAGAGCCAGCTTTTAGAAAAGTTAGTATTTGCATTAACTCCCCCCCCCGGGTTTAAAAATTTCTATGGCGTATCAGAGTTCTTATTAGACAAACCAAATACAGCTTCTGTTTCATGATAATTCAGGTTCATTTATAATTTCCTGAG
>BLSH010198562.1:483137-501858 GCA_018402905.1 Glandirana rugosa
TTCCCCCCCCCCCCCCCCGGGTTTAAAAATTTCTATGGCGTATCAGAGTTCTTATTAGACAAACCAAATACAGCTTCTGTTTCATGATAATTCAGGTTCATTTATAATTTCCTGAGGACAAGTACACATCAAAGCTCAAATCCAGCCCACTCTACATGGAAAAAACTTTTATTACTGTGTCTGCGCTTCATTGATAAGATTTTGCTCACTTCTGCTTTAGTGACCACATACGAAGTGCTGGAATATCTCCCTAATGCATAAAAATGGTAACCGAGATTGCAGTCCTTTCTCATTATGTTTAAAACTTTAGAAAATTGTTTTGGCTGGAGTGTTTTATATGCTCATACAGTTTTTTTGCCAAACCAAATCTATTTAGGTAAGTGTAAACAAATGAATTTAAACTATTAGGGTAGGGACCAGAAGCCTTGTTTGTTAGCCAGCAGAGAATATGCTCTTCCATAGACAAAAATAGACAAGGTCTAAAATAGTTTCAATTTCTTTTTTATATTTTTGAATAGAGTAGAGAAGGATTAGAACCCCTGTTGGGTTTGCTCCTTGTGTTCATACTGGGGAGATCTAACCTTAATATTTGTCCTGGTGACCATTGTCACTAAGACATATAATGAAATATATAATAAAGGTGAAGGGAAATCCTCCAATAGGGACACCTACCAACGTGACAACTGTCCATAAGGGGAATTCCCTTATTTTGAAGAGATTTACTCAGATTTCCCGTTGTGTCTCTATTACAAGATACGAAGGTAAATCTCCCTGATGAGAAAAAGGCAAGTTTAATCTTATCCAAAACTAAACTTAAAAATGTTGGCTGTAGAGACATTTCAAGGTGGCCATACACTCTAAAACTGTGACTTAATACAACATTTAAGTTTGCCTAAAATCAACAAGATGGGCCTTATATTTTGTAATAAATAAAATACCGCGCTCCCAATAAACTTTATAGAACAAAAGCAGCCAGCACGCTCAGCTTTAACATAAACTGAATATAAATGATACTCAAAAAGTGCAGCGCTATTTAACCTTAAATGTAAACACCCTATTACAAGTGATATTAAAATTCTTGTGGTAAATTGAAAATGATTAGTGGTAGGGGCAAATGGTTACCCAGTGCTCAACATATTTTCAAAAACACATATAAACATATAAAAACTCATAAATATTCCTTAAGTAAGTCTGTAGAAATGAATACTATCTTTTAAAACAATCCAAGTGTGTTGAATAGTAGACTCTGAGTTCAAAATCCACCAGCATGCAAAGTGAACCTCCACCATTTATAGATAGGGTTCCCTTACCAGAAAACTCTGAATCTATGAGCATGAGCCAGGTTATGATCAACCTTCCAGGACACCCACTGGACTCCAGTTAGACACCCAAGGCATAAAGATCCAGGAACAGCTCAAAACAGGATTCAGATAGGCAGGATCCGGCAGATATCACAATAGACCTCAGTGAACTTCCTTTAAAGTGGTAGTAAACCCTCCTATCATTTTCAGCCAAGGAAGCTGCCATCTTTGCCTCTGTTTAATCTTCAGCTGCCATGGTGCTGCACATGTGATCGGCTATGACACCAGCCATTGGATAGTTTGACAGTTTGGTTTAGAGCACAACCAATGGGAGTGTTACATTTCCGGCACGTGCCGGAAATGTGACTGGTTTTTAACCTGTTAAATGCATGGGTTTACTACCGCTTTAACTACCTAAAGCAGGTATCTGTGTCTGTGATTATCTCTTATATTTTGTGGCTGTGGTTAACGCTGGGTGAATGAAAAATCTAAATCAGGCTCTGTTTGGTCAACCCCTTGTCAGACTAGTAATCCTGTCTTTAGCGGCAACTTCCCAGTAAAAGGGTCATTGAATAGAATGTTATTCTGCTTCTCTCCCTCACTGATCGAAAGAATCTCACTAACCAGACAGTAAGCAGGAGAATGGTTCCTGTGCTCTCCTAGCGATCCTGCCGTTGGTGATCCCTGTTGTGACATAAGCCTTAGGCAGGCCTTACATTATATGTTTTTGTTTTTTCGTTCAACCAGCGGGTTGAATGGGAAAAAAAATTGCTGATTCCGCCATCAACACACTTGGTACTGATTGCGAAATCCTTCCCGCAGTGCTATTGTATTAATCAGTGCTACCGACTATAGCCGGAGGCACTGATTATTCAGAAAAAAATCTGATGGACTGGTTGTACACAAGTCATTTGATCGTTTTTGTGTACAACCAACTAACTCACACATGGATTAAGATTCTGCCAGTCCATGCTGAACTGACCAGATTTCAAGCCATATATGGCCGACTTTATATGCAGTCATATTAGTTTGACATATTCTCTAACTCTTCTTTCAGCCTTCCTTTTGGAGGTCCAGAAAAATAACTGTCTCACTAAAACAGAGATGGTTGAAAGACCTACCAATTCGTTCACTGAGGCATGTCATTAGTTCAACTCCAAATATAATGCCTCCTTTGTGTACTTGTTTCATATAAACTTTATTTAAAATCTGACAAACATTCAAAAATTGATCCTGGTACAACTTTGCACTCATTTGTAAGCCACTTATGCAGTTCCACAGATTTCCTCTGACAAATTAGATATTTTTTATTTTCTTGAATCTGAAAATATAGGCTTCCTACTGAACAGGGTCCTTTTTTTGCAGAGGCCTACTAATGTATGATATTCTCATTAGGTAAAGTAGCTTTTGAAATTGAATTTCAGACCTGACTGTGTCTATGCAAAGTTTGTGCTGGTTGGTTTGTGGGTAATTTTAATAATTGCATACTCCAGACAAGCCCCTACAAAGTATTTATGGAAGCAATACAGCAGGCGTCGTGCAAATAGGCAATTGAAAAGAACATATTCCTCTTTTTCTACCTAGTTTCATTTTGTACAGTGGTTTTATTTCTCATAAATCAGAGTAGCTCCATGTATTTACAGTTCGGCAGAATGAAATGTCTTATGGTTAGCCTTAAAACAGTTACATTGTAATTGAATTAGCCAGCATGATATTACTTCCCGAGCAGCAGTCATAAAATCTTCTGCTTTCCATCTGAAATGGCTGCTAGTATTTTTTTAGCTATGTCATTTTTTTGTCACTATAATAAATTGCAGTTTGTTGAATTTTTTTTTAATCTGGCTTTTAACAATTTAAAGCATCCTCGTATAACTACATCTACAAGTGTATTTTGCCTGGAGTGTTTAAATGTTTCCACGTACCTAGTTGAAAGGGAAATGCCTGGTGTTCTTCACTGAGTGTTTTCTTGCATCCCGCTGTGCATCGGTTTAATGTTAATCCTTCCTCAAGGCCAGGAACATAATTCTATCGTGGGGTTCCCTTGTGTTTCTATATTGTGCACAGGCCATAGAAAGACTGGAAAATCAAACTGTACACGTCTGTCTCTTGTGCTACAGATATTCTCAAACTCTGAAGCTTGCTATCAAATAAGGCTTCACGCCAAAGCTTTTAGACTGTTTGGTTATTTATCTTGAGGCTTGCGAAATTCTTACCCTTTGGCTTGAGTGCTGGTTTGGAGATGTAATTTTCTATGTTAAATGGATTTTGTTTCCAAGCTGTTTATTTTTGCTTCGTTTTAGATCTGCATGTATGGAAGGTTGGTCATTGAACCTTTTTTAACAGTTTGCTGTCAGGCATTGCTTTGTGGCTAATGTAAAGTTATAAAAGTGTAGTGACGTTGGAAAGAGGTGTCCATTAGTAGGGGAAGGTGACCAACATGTCAGATGCCTGTGCTCACTCTGCCCACCTGCTTTAGAGCAGACACTTTAGGGTTGATTTACTAAAGGCAAATAGACTGTGCACTTTGCAAAGTGCAGTTGCACTTTGCAAGAACAGTTGCTCCAGAGCGTGATAAATGAGCAGAAGCTCTGCTGACTGCCATCATCCAATCATGTGCAAGCAAAGCTGTTTGTTTTTTTGTTTTTTTTGTCTTGCATGTGATTGGGTACTTTTTGCAAAGTGAAGCTTTACCTCACTTAATAAGCTCTGGAGTGACTATCTTTGCAAAGAGCACAGTTTATTTGCCTTAGTTAATCAACCCCTCTGGCTTAACCTTAGCTCAGAAAGCGATATTGGCTTTATAGTCTTGCCCAAGAGCAGTAAATTGGTGTTACTTGTGAGTCTGCTGACAACTTACAATTTGCATTGTATAACTGTTTTAGGAAGATTTGGCATCAGATATACAGTATTTTTCATGCTCTATGTTTGCAGGTGAAGTTACGTGTAATATTCATAGGTATTATTATCTCTCAAATGAATCACAGTATTCTTTCTGACATAAACCTAATCTTAGAAGTGTAAAACTGGTAGTGGCGCTGCCCTGGGTAACAGATTTGCAAATTCTTTGAGTGCTAAAATTGAATGATAATGTGCTAGTACCTTGTGCTAGTATGTGTATAAATGATTTGGATTTATCGTGGGTCCCGTGTGCAAGTGTATTATGCAGAGGTACTGGTACTAAAGTGCACATGTGCAAACCTTGTGCAGTATGGTTCAATGTATAACAGATCAGTGTATACAAAAAACAATATATTCAAGTAAAGTGCAATGTTGTGTATGATGTACAGTAATATGAATCCTGTACCATTTCCAACCGGATATATTTCACATTTAAATCATTGTGCTTCATATAACTAAACATCAAAGTAAAAATGTGCTGGTATTTAGTGCTAGTATTGTCCCAATGAAAATATTCGTGGTGGTGATTCACATTCCTTGTTACTTCTATGGGATCTCCAGTTCATATATATAACAGTTCATATGGATAAAGTGCTCTTGTGCAGAAAGTGTTGTTTTTTGTTCCATATAATGCTTCTTATAATATGTGACTTCTGGTGATGAACACTCGTGCTCCCCACCTGGAACCCTCCTTACCAGAGGGCACTACCCCTGCAGGGGTGAAGTGCCTTTCTTTATTTCCTTTGTTGTTGTCCCTCCGATCCAATTGGTCCGCTCAGCCCGGGGTGTCCAATCTCTCCTTACCGACCATCCCCGGGGACGCACTGCCCCGGGGATGGTGCGTCCCCGGGGATGGTCGGTAAGGAGAGATTGGACACCCCGGGCTGAGCGGACCAATTTGATCGGAGGGACAACAACAAAGGAAATAAAGAAAGTCACTTCACCCCTGCAGGGGTAGTGCCCTCTGGTAAGGAGGGTTCCAGGTGGGGAGCACGAGTGTTCATCACCAGAAGTCACATATTATAAGAAGCATTATATGGAACAAAAAAAACAACACTTTCTGCACAAGAGCACTTTATCCATATGAACTGTTATATATATGAACTGGAGATCCCATAGAAGTAACAAGGAATGTGAATCACCACCACAAATATTTTCATTGGGACAATACTAGCACTAAATACCAGCACATTTTTACTTTGATGTTTAGTTATATGAAGCACAATGATTTAAATGTGAAATATATCCGGTTGGAAATGGTACAGGATTCATATTACTGTACATCATACACAACATTGCACTTTACTTGAATATATTGTTTTTTGTATACACTGATCTGTTATACATTGAACCATACTGCACAAGGTTTGCACATGTGCACTTTAGTACCAGTACCTCTGCATAATACACTTGCACACGGGACCCACGATAAATCCAAATCATTTATACACATACTAGCACAAGGTACTAGCACATTATCATTCAATTTTAGCACTCAAAGAATTTGCAAATCCGTTACCCAGGGCAGCGCCACTTCCAGTTTTACACTTCTAATTCCTTTTTCCCTCTTCCTTGAGGGAGTCCTGGAAGGCAGCAGCTAGGGCACATATCCTAAGCGCAATACCACTTATAACCAATAAACCTAATCTTACTTTTTCTCCAGATAGCTTGCACAGTCTTTGTTCAAACATCACCAATGGTCATCACCTACATCCTAAAATTTGTGTTGTCTTTTACATAATAAAATTGAGTCAATACTGGTGCCTGTTTAGGTTTCAGTTATGCATGTCTCCGTTTCCTGCCTTTCGCCTTGTGACTTGCTACAGAGTTGCAACGTTACTTTCTGAATGATCACTGGGATAGAAGAGACTGAACATATATTTTATACTGCCTGCAGCAGACTGATAACCTCATTCTCAAGCTAGGCCAGCCTTTCACAACCGGGGGTTCATGGAACATCAGGGTTCCTCCAGAGGTTCCATTGGCAGTGAGCAATGGTGTATATTAATCACTTTCATACCGGGCCTATTTTTTTGGACTTGGTGTTAAAATCATTTTTTTTTTGCTATAAAATTATTTAAAACCCCCAAACATTATATATTATATTTTTCTAACATCCTAGAGAATAAAATGGCAGTTGTTGCAATACTTTTTATTGCACCATATTTGCGCAGTGGTCATACAGGCGCAATTTTTTTGAAAAAAATTCACTTTTTTGAATTAAAAAATAAGACAACAGTAAAGTAAGGCCAATTTGTTTCCATATTGTGAAAGATAATGTTAAACTGAGTAAATTGATACCCAACATGTCATGCTTCAAAATTGCGCCCACTCGTTCTACAGGTTACCAGTTTTGAGTTAGAGGTCTAGTGCGACAATTATTGCTCTCACTCTAACGATCGCGGCGATACCTCACATGTGTGGTTTGAACACTGTTTTCATATGCGGGTGGGACTTACGTATGCATTTGCTTCTGCGCACAAGCTCAGCAGGACGGGGCTCTTTAATTTTTTTTTTTTCATGCTTATTTTACTGTCTATTTTTTATTTTTACACTGTTCTTTAAAAAAAATTGACCACTTTTATTCCTATTACAAGAAATGTAAACATTCCTTGTAATGGAAAAAAGCATTACAGGGCCTCTTAAATATGAAATCTGGGGTCAAAAAGACCTCAAATCTCATATTTACAGTTAAATGAAAAAAAAAAAAAAAAAAAAAATTAAAAAAATTAGTTAAAATTAGTTAGTCCCCTTTAAGAGCTATGGGTGGAAGTGATTTTGTGACGTTGCTTCCGCCCTGCAATGTTATGGAGCCGTGTGGGCGGCAACTTACTCGGCTCACAGACACTGGAGGGGACAGACCCAATCATCTCTGCCGCTACCGGTGGGTCCAGTAAGTGGCGGAGATGACGGGAAAACGGCAGGAGGGTGGGTAGCACCTCTCCCGCCACTGATAAAAGTGATCTTGCAGCGAATGCGCAGCGGAGACCACTTTTATCATACGCAGAATCGCAGACAGAAAAAAAAACTATCTGAATGGTGCCTGTAGCTGCAGGCACCATTCACATATCACCACTCAAAGTCCAGGACATTAATAGACATCCTTGGGCTGGAAGTGGTTAAGCTTTATTCACACATGATTGTGGGCAGAATCACTGTGATTCCACCCGTGACTTCAAATTGTTGCAAAACACAGGACGTGTTTTGCATGCCATTACTTCTAATGGCACCCCAATCAGGTTGCGTTTGTTGCGCACTAAATTGCGCTGCAATTGCAATGCTTGTCGCTCAAAGAGGAAGATGAGCTTCTTTTGGGCAACAGCATCGCGACTTGCTGCACGATTAACCACACAACAATCGTGGTGCAATTGGTGTGCTATTAGAAGTATCATCAGTAGTGACATCGCAAACGCATCTCACGTTTTACATCGATTTGAAATCCCGGTGCCGAATCGCGTGAATGGAGCCTAAATCTCCCACCTACACTAATCATCAATGTAAGGGGGAATTTTTCAATGACATCTAGTGTAAGGGGTCACTCATTATATGACCAGTTATGTAAGGGGGAACTTTTCCACAACCACTAATGTAAGATGGCACCTCTCCATTGGCCACAATGTTCACAGCCTATGTTTATTTTCTGCTCCTCATAATATTGTTTTATTAATTTCATTTCATGATTATTTTTGAAAATAATTTTGTCATGTAAAGCTAATGTACCAAAAACTGTAAATCTAATTCTCAGCAGGGGTTCTTCTTTGGGAACTGATAATTTCAAGGGTTCCTCTAGGGCAGAGGTCTCCAAACTTTCTAAACAAAGGGCCTGTTTACTGTCCTTCAGACTTTAAAGGGGCCTGACTGTGGCTATTGGGAGTTGAAAAGGTCACGACGTCCGTGAGAAAAAATAACGCCCCATAGTTTGTTTCAGTGGAAGTAATTGTGCACCATTGTAGGTGTCATTGGGAAGAATTGTGCACCATTATAGGTGTCATTGGGAAGAATTGTGCACCATTATAGGTGTCATTGGGAGGAATTGTGCACTATTGTTGGTGTCATTGGGAGGAATTGTGCACCATTGTTGGTATCAGTGGATGAAATAGTGCCCCACGGGTTGGATAGAAGCCAGCAAAGGGCTGCATCTGCCCCTGGGCTGCAATTTTGAGACCACTGCTCTAGGTTGAAGAGGTTGAGAAAGGCTTAACTTGCCTAGATCTCCAAAACTGCTTTGTAATGAAAAATGTTTCAGTGTTTTGTAATAATTATCCTGTTGCTGTTACTTGTGAAACATTGTGATATGTCCACTTTAAGTGTCACATGTGCTTTGGACATTTTATTGTACTGATATAGATTAGTTATGTTCAAATGATCTAACAATTCCATTGCTGTGGCTGTGGCAGCATCCATTAGCGTGAATGTTTGGCTTAGCCAAAAGTTCCTGTTTAGCATATGCAAAGTGGAATGTCTTCTAGACATCTCCTGGAGAATTCTACCAGTCTGCCCAAGCCCTATTGCCCCAACTATTCTTATTATAATCTTTACTTCAGAATACCTCCTGAAACATTTTATTTCTCTGCCATAGGTAACATTTGATGGTGAAAAGATAGTTTTATACTTTATGGAGAGAGGGAAATAAAAATAAGCACAGTAGAACATCTCTGCAAGCAATTTAAACCACTTTTGCTAATGTGAACCTCTGCAGTAGCCAGTTATTGCAAATGATGCTTAGATTGGTTAAGCCATTGTGAATGCGACCTTTTATAAAGGATTCTCATTACTTTTACACATTCCTGACATGTCAAAACCATCCATACTTTGAAATAGGACGACTATGAAATGTTTGTCATTGTCTTCTTTGTGTCCTTCAACAAATATAAATAACAAAATGTACTGTTTTACAGCCAGTCCACAACAAAGTAGGATGACAGCACGTTGATGTAAACTTGCAGATCTTTATTACATATCAAATACATAGAAATAGAAAAATACAGATCCCTCTTACGCGTTTCATGTTAAAACCTTTTGGTGTGAAACATGTTCCATAGATCTGCATTCCTGTATCCGCAAGTTTAAATCCTACTTTAGTTGTGGACTATTATCAGTGGCAAGTTGGACAGGCATCTGATGATTTACAAGGGTGAGCCAACCTGGAGCAGCACTGCATCTAGTACTATGCAACAATAAAACTTAATTCTGGACACAAAAGCTTTCATTTAATTATATTTCTTAGTAGCTACAGAGGCTATAAGTCCACATGTGTGCAACAAATGCGTGTACAAACCTAGATATTATCTGGTAAAAAGTAGCAGTGACTTCATCACTGTGGTGTAGAAAGCCTATGCAGAGAGCAGAGCTATTGGAGGGGCCCAGTAGCTATACCAAGAGGGGGCGGAGACAAGACTAGTCACCCAGCACAAGGAGAGATAGCAGCAGTGATCGGTCTTTATAACAGGATCTTCTGCACAGAGACAAGGTTTCACACCAGATTACTGCACATATGTGGAAGAAATACACAAAGCACACCAAGATTCAAGTAAGAATATACATGACAAATGTGTTTAGACCAGTGGCGGATGGTGAAATTTTAGGATGGGGGCGCCAGATCCCGCCCTTCCTTTTTGACCCCTCCGACTTCTCATAAGCCCCACCCCTTATAGATTCCACACATTGGGTCAGGAGTATACAGCCCAGCAACAGAGCCACCAGATAGGGGTATACAGAGCCACCAGATAGGGGTATACAGAGCCACCAGATAGGGGTATACAGAGCCACCAGATAGAGGTATACAGAGCCACCAGATAGGTGTATACAAAGCCACCATTAACTTTATTAATTTACTTTGAAAGTACAGTCACAGTAAAGTACCTCAGTCGCAGGCAGGCAGGCGTCAGGCAAAAAATGGCTGCAGCAGTGTGGAGTCTGGGACGGTCACAGACGTAGACACTCTGACTTTCCTCTGCTCAGTGTGTTTTGTCCTCTGTCAGGCAAGGCTTAGCAATAGGCAGCTGAGGAAGACGGTAGCCACCGGTAGGTCAGTCGGTCACGGTCATGGTGGTCTTGGCGGTTCAGCACGAACTGAGGCCTACTATGGCTGATGAGTCACCTAGGAAACCAAACACACCGCACCGGGAATCACAGACGTGTTTGGCCACTCCCAATCTCAGGCAGCACGTCCGCCAGTCCTGCCCACCGCGACCTGAGACCAATCAGGCAGGAGGACGGGACAAATGCCAGAGCCAATCAGTGTGACTGTGTGTGCCTCAATGGCGCACACAGACACACTTTAAAGTCTGACCAATGAGCTCTGGGAATTGCTGTCAGCAGACAGCAATTGGCCCAGAAAATCAGGGACAGTCATGTACCAGCGGCACTTTTTCTTAAAGGAGTCCGCCACTAATTTAGACAATACTTTCTTATCCCAGGGTTCAGCTTTAAACATAATCTGAATAAAGATGGTAGCAAATGTGCTTTGAATTTCAAAGTAGATTTAATATGTGATATTTCCTGGCCCCAAAAACAATAGCGGGATATTAAACACATGAAGGTTTTTGATGTTCACTTCTCATCTTTTGTTGTTGATTATTTTCATGCTTTTCTTAATACTGTTGCCAATCCCAGCATGTGGTTTAGTCTTGTTCAAGGTCTCCAAAATAAACTGCAAAGGGGCAACACTGCGTCCCCAACTAGAGGGAAAGCGTGAGCATTCACTGGTTTTCTGCTCAGTCACAATATTATTTCTACAAAGGCAGGAAACGAAATAAATGTGATGGCTAGTCAGTCCGTGTCATCACTTCATTCATATTCCTAAGAAGCCTATTCAATACCTATGATCGTGTAAACCTGGCCATACATTATACCACAATTTTCTTGTACAATTTTCCTTTAGATTTACCAAAACCATAATATGATGTCAGACCTAAACCCTTTCAATTTGTATGCAATCAGGCACGCCCTTGCACTACATCACACATGTCAAACACAAGGCCTGCATGCCAAATCCGGCCCATCAGGCATTGTCATGTGGCCCTCGCACCCAGTTTTGCAGCTGGAACCTGGCAAAACTCCATTCTGCCACCTCCTCTCCTCCTCACCCTCTGCTCCCCACTGTCACTTGTAATAACAGAAGCCTTCTTTGTTTACAAGCGACAACTTTGCTGTCAGCGGCTCCCGGAACAGATCCCTGCACATGCTCACGGCAGGGAACAGCGGCCGGGACAGATCTCCAGAATTTGTAAAAGAGAATAACCTCACTGTAAGACAGGACAGAACTGCCTACACAGGGAAGTACTAGAGCTGGGCAAGGTAGGAGAGAGATGTGAAGAAGCTTTGGGGGGGTTGGCATCCCTAAACCCTGCATTCTGTACAGAGCACACCCCTGAAGATCGCACTCTGTATCGAATTCACTCCTGAAACATTTTTTCTGTAAATAGCAAACCTCTAAACCATGTTCTCTGTACAGAGCACACCCCTGAACTCTACACTCTGTATGCAACTCACTCATGAACCCTTCATTCTGTACATAGCACAACCATAAACCGTGTACTCTGTACAGAGCACACCCCTGAACTCTGCAATCTGTATGCAACTCACTCCTGACTCCTGCATTCTGTAAACAGCATAACCATAAACCATGTATTCTGCACAGAGCACACCCCTGAACTCTGCACTTTGTATGCAACTCACTCCTGAACCCTGCATTCTGTACACAGCACAACTATAAACCATGTATTCTGTACAGAACACACCCCTGAACTCTGCACTTTGTATGCACCTTACTCCTGAACCCTGCATTCAGTACACAGCACAGCTATAAACCATGTATTCTGTACAGAGCACACACCTGAACTCTGCACTCTGTATACAACTCACTCCTGAATCCTGCATTATGTACACAGCACAATCATAAACCATGTACTCTGTACAGAGCACACCCCTGAACCCTGCACTCTGTATGCTACTCACTCCTGAACCCTGCATTCTGTACATATCGCAACCATAAACCATGTACTCTGTACATAGCATACCCCTGAACTCTGCACTCTGTATGCAACTCACTCCTGAACCCTGCATTCTGTACATATCACAACAATATACCATGTGCTCTGTACAGAGCACACCCCTGAACTCAGCACTCTGTATGCAACTCACTCCTGTACCCTGCATTCTGTGCATAGTGCACCCCTGAACTCTGCACTTTGTGTATAGGGCACCCCTGGAACTGCACTCTGTACGTAGCACACCCCTGAACCCGGTACGTAACACACTCCTGAACTCTGCACTTTGTATGGTGCATAATACTGAACCTTGCACTCTGTATGTAGCATGCCTGGAGGCTCAGATACTACTGGCCCTTTGAGAACAACCATACTGCTGATGTGGCCCACAATGAAATTGAGTTTAACACCCTTGCACTACATTTGATAAATTTAAAGGAAATTTAATAAGAAAATTGTATAATGTATGGGCAGTTTTATAGTGAATATGTCATGTGATTGACTAGTACAGGCCATCATCTCTACTCTAAAAAGTCAGTATTTGTGAAGTATTTATATTATGGCTAGAGATTTGCGCTTTACTTATTAATGTACATTTTTTTTTATAGCTGTTCTCTTAGCTTTCTGCTCCTTTCAATCACTGGGACCATATGCTGCTAGCTTTAATAGCAGTAATACAATGCAACAGAATTATGTACGAGAAAATAATGGGGCTACAGAAACACAGTGTAGTCTATAGAAACTTGTGAAATGCAGTTTAGTGTTAAATTTAAAAGTAAAATCATTTTTTGATCTTTTTAGGTTTCTATATTCTCGCCATTCAGGTGTGGAATTATGCTAACACTCACTGTCAGATAAAACTGCAAATAACTATTTCTCATTGAGCTTTTCTGTATCTGAATATGCACAGGAATTCATAAGTACCGATTTTGCTGCCATTAAGGCTGAGCATAGGAGAAAAGGGTGCAGCAATTCAGGTCTATTGTATTTCTTTTTTGAATCAGTAGGAGCAGACTGGCGCACATTGATTGAGGAACAGTAAAGCTTGAACACTGTCCAGCACTACAAAGTAGGATGCACAGTCTGCACATATAGTGAGCAAGTATGACTCATCTCATGGACACACGTAATGACAAATTATGCATGGAAAAAAAGGTTCTATTTCCATGAAAGTATACCCAACGCCAAAACCCTTTTTTTTCCTTTTATTTTTATTTTTTTAGTTTTTATTAGCATGGGTAGTGATTAAACCAGAATTCCAGCCTTGGCTTCAGCCTTACACAGTTGCACAGGTACCTCTTCTGTACCGAAATTACATATTGTGATTTCACTGCACACTGTGAGCTTCTCACAGTGTGAATTAGAAACTGTAGCAAGTAAAATAGAGCTTGCCTTATTTCTTTGCTGACGGATATCTAGCATCATTTAGCACAGCTGGCAATAAAAACCTTATGTGGTTGCTAACTCTTCCCCACTTGATCCAAAAAACAGGTTTTGGATTTACAATGGTAGATACATTTGAAAATGTATTTACCCACTTGCCTACTGGGCACTTTTACCCCCTTTCTGCCTAGGCCAATTTTCAGCTTTCGGCGCTGTCCCACTTCGAATGACAATTGCGTGGTCTTGCAACAATGTACCCTAATGAAATTTTTATCTTTTTTTTTTTACACAAATAGAGCTTTCTTTTGGTGGTATTTAATCACGGCTTTAATTTTTTCGCTAAAAAAAAAATGAAAAAAGACCAAAAATGTTTCTGTCAGTAAATTTTGTAAATAAGTAATTTTCTCCTTCACTGATGTGCACTGATGAGGCTGCACTGATGGGCGCTGATGAGGAGGCATTAATATGCCGCACTGATAAGTGGCACTGATGGGCACTGATAGGCGACATTGATGGCCACTGAAAGGCTGCACTGATAGCCACTGATAGGCTGCACTGAAGGGTACTGATGAGGAGGCACAGATATGCCACACTGATAAGTGGCACTGATAGGCGACACTGATAGGCCACACTGATGAGCATTGAAAGGCAGCCCTGACTGGCATCACTAATGGGCATCACTGATTGGTGTCACTGATGGGGGCTGTACTGTAATCAGGGCACAAGTGATCAGTGCCCTGATTACCTGTACAGGTCTCCTCTGCCAGGAGATGCCACTGATCGGCTCTCCTTGCCACACACTCTGTCAGTGTGAGCCGAAGAGAGCCGATAAAGGGCACTTCCTTGTTCACATCTCACCGGCTGTGATTAGACATCGGCTCTTTACTGAGATCAGGCACGCAAGGGCGGCTGTCCGTTGGCACCATCATATGACATTGTCCCAGAACGAGAGTGCATCAGGCGGGAAGTGGTTAAACCTGAAAAGAACATTTTTTTAATATTGTAGCTCATCAATCAGATGCGGTGGCTGCATTCGTTTTCTTTTTTTTTCAGTTTTTTTTTTTAATTTTCTTTCCCCAGGTGATCCTGCCAGTAACAAACTAACTGTCTTATGCTGTCCATGCAATCATTTTTCTTTTTGTTCCGGTTTTAAATGAAGCAAATTGACCCGATTTCCCCCATCCACACATTTGGGGTGGATGGGGAAATCACTCCCGCTGTGTTATTGTGTTCTAATAGCGGAGAGACTTCCCCACTGTCCGAATACACTGATCAGTGCTGCTGGCTATAGCTGGTGGCACTGATCATTCAGGAAATACCTGACCGGCTTGTTGTAGAGAAGTTGATCAGTAGAATTTTGATTTATGTATGGTCTCTCACTATAAATTATCTATGGAGTGAAACAGTAGAGAAATCAGTAGTGTCCCACATCCACTTTAAAGGTGGCAATACATAAAGTGCAGAGTCTTCAATAATCAGTGCATCACCGCCGTGCTCACAAGGTAAAAGATGGCCTCTTACCAGATCCCAACGGATCGAGTGGACACACACCAACAGTTCCACGTGGTCACGGACTCCCGGTCCACAGGGTAATGAAATCAGAAAGGAGGACTCATAGTGCATTACCATTAAAAATGTTTCAATAAAAAGGGGAATTGCACTTACAGAGAAAATTCTTGGTTAAAAGCACACACAATAGTGTCAGCGCGGCCGTCTGCAGCACAAACCTCGCTTCCTGGCTGTCTCCACCCGCGTTTTATCAGCAAATGTAATTTTAGTGAAAATTTAGAAATGTTATTCACTTTTTGTGTGTACTGAGACAGCGCACCTTCATTATTTTCTTTCATTCATTAATATCCTGGTATTCAAGGGGTTTTAGGTGCAGCAGTCATCACAAACTGGTCAAGCACAGCCCAGACTAACATCGACTTTCAGGGAATGCCTGCGTAATGTTCCTGTAATGTTGGATCCAAATCACATCAATATAGATGAGGATCTGACTTGGTGGCGACTTCCATTGAATTCAATGAGCACAAGTCGGATAGAATTCACCTTAAAGTAATACAGGAACCTTTTCTAAAGTCAGAGTGACTTCAGTAGTGCTAATTAAGCCAGCTCTCATTCACTAACATAGGATTTCACAAGTCGCAGCAGTGTGATCCAAACCTTAGATGTGATGGCTGCATTCATTTTCTTTTTCTTTCTTTTTCTTTTTTTTCTTTTCCTTTGCTCCTTTGTCTTGTCTTGTCTTTCTTATCTGGTCATCCAGCCAGTAAGTATGTTGTTTTTCAAAAGAACAAGCTCTCCTACATGTGTCGTTACAGAGATGAGAGAAACCATTTACTACTAGCAGGGATGTTTACAGTGATCAGTTTTTATTTATTTATGTAAAACCTTTATCCCATAAGGAAAAACTGTAACTGCGAGCTGGAGTTTGGCTTCAGTTTGTTAGTGTATTTAAATCTGCTAGTACAGCTATCACTCCCCTCCTCCCAGAATGATAATGCTGCTGTCCAAAGGTGCCTCTATGCTCCTTCATCCAGAGTAAAGGCATTCTAATACAGGAGGTGTGTTACTGTCCATATCACCAGGTGAAAACAGAGGGCAAAAAAGCCTAAAAAGAAAACCAATGCAGACACCACATCTAATGATTGCTAAGCTGCGATATACAGTAAAACCTTGGATCGCAAGTAACACGGTTAACAAGCGTTTCGCAATAAAAGCAGTTTTTTTTTTTAATTCTGACTCGGTTTGCGACTGCTGTCTCGCATAACTTTGCCTTTTTGAATGCAATACCGCATGTAGCCAGAGGAGTATTGGCGCTGGTGAGCCTAGAAAGTGGCCTGAAGTACTCGGAATTCCTCATAAATGTCTAAAGTGTAAACACTTTCCGAGCATTTCCGGGTTATTCTGACGTCTTAGAGGCTCACCAGCACCACCACTTCTCTGGCCACAGGCGGTATTACATACACCAGGCATCCCCGAAACCTGGGCCACATACAGTACTGCATAGACAATCAGTGACTGGAACAAATGAACTGAGTTTCCATTGTTCCCTATGGGGAAACATGCTTTGATATACGAGTGCTTTGGATTACAAGCATTCTCCTGGAAAGGATTATGCTCGTAATTCAAGGATCCACTCTATTACGTTTTGGGTTTAATATTAATTCAATCTGTAAAAAGAATAATAATGCAGCCGCCACACCTAAAAAGCTGCAATATATTACATTTTTTTTTCTTGTAAATCCTTAAAGGTGATCACATGGACTGTATGAATCTGTATACATTCTCGTGGAAATCGCACGCTGTACATTGCTATCTTCTCTGAGACTATTCTATCCATTTGCCAAGAAGTGGAGTGTGTAAGGTGGTGACCTCCTCTCTATACATATATCATTTGGAAGAGCTTAGCTCTGGTTTCTGGCCTCTAGCAGCCGTGGACGATCTTCCACAATAATGGAAATGAGTGATGAAAATAACTACAAGTGTCGTCTCTGCTGGCAAAATGCATGGTACAGATAGTAATTTCCTGGAGGTAAATGTTTTCGAAATTAATACCTTCTCTCTGGCTTGCCGGTTGGAACACCACTGAACATGAGCGGTGATCTTTTATGAGACTCAGTACAAGCTTTAGATGTGCCCTTTCCATTCAGTTTTCAGCAAATGTAACTGCGAGCCCACCTTCCATAACAGTTCTCCGTTCAGGAAACGTCAGCTTCCTCTACGCTCATATTCTCCCGGCTTCCTTTCTGTAAGTTCACTAACAAAGTACACATGACACACACACTGTACCTTGTTTTCCATGACCTCCCTCTCTGGCTCTCGCCAGCAATGTAGAACCCTTATGTAATGAGGTTATTTCCCTAATCTGCTTTACGCTCGCATATTTTCCTCCGGATAAAGCCGTTTCATTCATTTATTTCTCTGTTTACAAATTGTTGCATGAAATGACATTTTGCAGCAATGTCTAAATCATTTTCATGGATTGCTAAAAAAATTCTTTGTGCTACAATTATATTCAAATGCTTTTAAATGTCTCTATCCTGCAATGTTTTGGTGGGGAATCTATTGACCAGTATATTTTCTGAGGCTTTGCTCCTATAGTTGTAATGGCTACAAATGGTTGTCCCTTCAGCCTGGGTCATACAATTGCATTGTTATAGGGCTGTAACTAACGATTATTTTCATAATCGATTAGTTGGCCGATTTTATTGTTTCAATTAATCGGATAATAACCTTAAAGTGTGGTGTATAATTTAGTTAATAAAGTTGAAAAAAAGCAATGTATTCTTAACCACTTCACCCCCGGAAGAATTTTGCACTTTAGGACCAGAGCACTTTTTGCGATTCGGCGCTGCGTCGCTTTAACTGACAATTGCGCGGTCGTGCGACGTTGTACCCAAACAAAATTTTTTTCCCACAAATAGAGCTTTCTTTTGGTGGTATTTGATCGCCTCTGCGTCATTTCTTATCGCCGCTATAAACAAAAGAAGAGTGACCATTTTGCAAAAAAACCCAAATTTCTTACTTTTTGCTAAAATTCAAATAAAAAAAAATATAAAAAAACATTTTTTTTCACCGTTTTTGGCCAATTTATATAATTCCTCATATTTGCGATAAAAAAAAATCGCAATTGGTGTTTATTGATTGGTTTGCGCAAAAGTGGCCGCGTTTACGGATGATAATTCATTCGTCTAGCGGCGGTAATGATCATTTTTTTTTTTTTTTGTGGGGTCTTTACTTAATAGTAGGCATTTGCGCCGGTGAAAACGCGTTTGGTTAGTTATTTGTGGTTAACGCTAAAAAAAAATAGCGTTTATACTCCTTAATATATTTAACCGGTTTTTGCCACTTTTTTTTACAAAAAAATATAAAAAAAAATAAACTTAAAATCGTTTTTCATTCTTTAAACCCAAAAAAACGTTTTACCAGTGAGAAGAAAACAAATATCGCCGCTATTCTTTACTGCGTCTCCGCTAGTTTATGGTGGTTTTCTTTCGAGATAAACACCCTTTTTTTAAAACAAACCCATGTTGCAGCGTGCTGGCGCGTTAACAGTCAATTTCGCTGCGTCGCGGCTTAGCGTTTTTCACGAGACCAGGATTTCACGTTTTAAGAAGGCCCCCACTTCACCAATTCTTATGT
>BLSH010198562.1:501868-521190 GCA_018402905.1 Glandirana rugosa
ATATATACGAAGACAGACAATAAGAGTCTCACCTAATCTCTAAAAACGAGGGATTGGTATATCAACCAATAAATATAAATGGTAACGTATCTCAATAAATTGTCCAAGGGCTGGCGCGCGGCAGAAAAGTGCCGCCGTCAGCCCCTCGGGACGCGCTTAGCGGCATTTATTCGCTGCTAAGCGTAAACCGGTGGTCCCCCACGTGCGCGCGTGGGCGGCGTGAGGACCCCTCACACGGGCGCCATGGGCATGAGAGATCTAACTGATCCCAGTGACAGGGATCAGTAGATCTCTCATGCCCCACTGACAGGGCAGGGAACCGCCGTGTTTACATTGGCGGTTCCCCGTTCTTTTCCCTGTAGCCGCTCATCGCGGCTCGCCGGCGGACATCGGGTCCGCCCGAGCCGCGGGCACACTCCCCAGGAGTGCGGCGGGTGCGCGCGTGCACCCCCTGGTGGCCAAATGCGAATCGTCGCTTATTTACGGCGATTCGCGCAGGGCTCCCCGACTGCCGCCGTGAAAAGACGGCGCGCGGTCGGGAACCTGTTAAATAACTCTATGCAATGGTAAATATAAATAACCAACTATATGGTTAGGGAGCAAAAATCTCTAATCCACTCTGAGAATAACAGACAGAAGCATATATAATAATAAATACACCCAGAAGTAGGATATATGGGTATTTTAACTAGGAGTTAGACATGAAGGGTGGAAGGGGATATAAATGTCTTATATTAAAGTAGTGTTAAAAGCTGAGACTTTTTTCATGGATATGATCATTTTTAAATACAATGCACAATGCTGGTAAAAAAAAATACTTTAAATGCAATTGTAATGCCTTCTATTACCTCCAGTCCATCACCTTCCACCTTCTCTGGGTTCAGATGCTGATCTTCCCTGCACACGGTCTTTAAAGTATTTTTTTTTAAAACGACAAACATGTTATACTTACCTGCTCTGTGTAATGGTTGTGCACAGAGCAGCCCTGATCCTCCTCTTCTGGGGTCCCCCACCAACGCTTCTGGCCCCTCCTGCCTTCAGAGTGCCCCATAGCAAGCCGCAAAGTATAGTATAGAGTGCCCCTATAGCAAGCCGCAAAGTATAGTATAGAATGCCCCTATAGCAAGCTGCAAAGTATAGTATAGAGTGCCCCTATAGCAAGCTGCAAAGTATAGTATAGAGTGCCCCCTATAGCAAGCTGCAAAGTATAGTATAGAGTGCCCCTATAGCAAGCTGCAAAGTATAGTATAGAGTGCCCCCTATAGCAAGCTGCAAAGTATAGTATAGAGTGCCCCCTATAGCAAGCTGCAAAGTATAGTATAAAGTCCCCCTATAGCAAGCTGCAAAGTATAGTATAGAGTTCCCCTATAGCAAGCTGCAAAGTATAGTATAGAGTGCCTCCTATAGCAAGCTGCAAAGTATAGTATAGAGTGCCTCCTATAGCAAGCTGCAAAGTATAGTATAGAGTGCCTCCTATAGCAAGCTTCAAAATATAGTATAGAGTGCCCCCTATAGCAAGCTGCAAAGTATAGTATAGAGTGCCCCCTATAGCAAGGTTAAAAAAAAACTTCTGCCTTTAGAACCACTCACTTCCTGTCCCAGACTACATGTCCCATGAGGCATTGCTCCTCACACATTCACAAGTTCTCAGGCACTTACTGACTTGTATGGACAGAGCTGTATGTGTGCTGCACTGTATTTCCTGATATGTAAACAAATAATACATTCTGTATGAAGACCAAATAATCGACTGGCTGATTAATCGATTATGAAAATAGTTGAAAGCTATTTTCATAATCGATTAGTTGTTTATTAATCCATTAGTTGTTTCGGCCCTACATTTTTATGTTTTGGAACCCCAAAACACAGGTGTAATAAAAATAAATGGAAAAAAGTGAGCGCATTCACATCTGTGTACTGTGTTGGGGTGTGTTTGTAAAAATGAAGCATGTTTTGTTTTTATATGAATTTTTTTTTTTCATTTTATGGCCTATTAAAGTCTATTGAAGCCAATCCATATGTGGACTCCAATGTGTTGTTGGTGAGCACACGGGGACTTGGCATCCCATTGTAACAAACACCTTCTGTGGATAACCTGCCTGACCCACAGGTCTGGAAAGATGGATGCCGCTGAGTTTCACTTTGACAATGAGGCATTCGCCAGGGACTTTTGTAGCGCCCCCCCCCCCACTTCTACAACCCCTTTCATTGCAACTACAAAGACAGACAGATGCTTAAGAAGCTGGGCAGGGCGCTACAGTAGCTGCAGCAGCTGCAAATATCAGCCATGTCCCCTCCGCACAGGACACAGAAAACCAGGAAGCACACAAGTTATTGATGTCACTGCAGGAAAGGAAGTCCAACATTTGCTAAAACTAAAGGCATGATGCAATAAAATGCCCAAAAATGTACTTTAAAAACACAATTGTAAAACACATAAAAGCAGACATGGATAGATGTAAACCGAGCATTCTCATTAGTTGGGGAGCTGTTCTGGTGTGATCTGGTCTTTCAGATGTAGGGTTATTAAAAAACTAAAAAAGTATCTGTGTTGAACATAGCAAATCAAGCAAACACCAACTGGCATTATTCCAACATCATTAGAAACTGGTTTTATGGGCACCATTGACAAGCGTAATGACAATACACTGGTCAATGATAGGAGAGGTGACGGGAACCTTGTAAGTTTCACAGCAACATCAATTATCTTACTGGTAATAGTTTTTTCCTAACTGGGCCAGCCTGTACATAACTCACCCCGTTCATCCCTCAGGGGAGATGAGATCCCCCTTCCACATTTTATTTTAGCCGCACCAATAACTATAAAAATGAAAAAGCTTCATGTAATATTTTGTATTAGGAAGCTGCATCTACAGAAAATAGAGCTTATATATTATCCTAGCAATTGAGTCTGAGTGAATTCCTTGAACCATCAGGCCATAGGATCAGGACTGTTTGGTTTTAATGACAAAAATAGGATTTATGAATAGTTATATAGCCTCTGATTTTTAAGGGAGATACTGCAAGTGGCACTTTATGGTCTTATCATGATATCAATCAAGTGCCGTTGTTAAGTAGTTCGTTTTTTTATCCTCTATGCTTTTTGTTTTGTAACAGTAGTATATATATTGCTCATTACTATTCTAGCCTATACTGTATATGCTTTATTATTTTAAAAAGTAATGCTGATTTATCAGCAGAGGATTTTTTTTATATATGGAAGAAATATATAGATATACATTTTTCTTTGCCCCTTCGTTGGTGTCAGTGGAAGAAATTGAGCCCCATTGTTGAACTTAGTGGTCGGTATGAAAGGAACAGTGTGGTGTCATTGCAAGGAATAGTGCCCAATCTTTGGTGTCAGTGGAAGGAGTACTGCCCCATCATTGGTGTCAGTGGGAAGAATTATGCCCCACTGTTGGTGTCTGTGGAAGGAATGGTGTTTTGCATCAGTGGAAGAAATAGTGCACCAAGGGCCTGATAAAGGTAAGCAAAGGGCTGCAGTTTGGAGTCCAGCGATCTGAACCAAGAGAAAAAAATTTAGACACCATCATGTAGAGCAGTTAGTTTCACAGTTAGAGTGTCATACATTGGAAACATGCTAACTTACTGTACCTCTATGGCAGCAAGAGATAGCTATATTAGGCATTGCCACTGTGCTTTAAATTGAAAGCAGTCAGCTTCAAGCCCAGTACACACAGAGAAAATGTCGGGAGACATTTTCCATTACTAAAATACTGGCCAACATTCTGCCCGTGTGTATGTCATTCTGTCCGACAGAAGTAGGCCATTTGGCCGGCTTCCGTTGGATGTGCATGCTGGAAAACCAGTAGTCAACTGACTCCCGATCAGCACCAATGGCAAAGAGCACCGATCAGAGTGTTCTGGCAGGGGGACTGTCCTCCTGTCAGAACACAACAGCTTAGCGGCGGAGATCGCTGGACTAACCTTGCATAGTTAGTACAGTGGCTCCTGACCAGAGCTGTCACAAAAAAAAACTGTAGTGTGTACCAGGCTTAATACACAGTTGAAATACCTAAGAATGGCATGTCTTAAGCCTCTTTCCATTGGGTCGGATCCATTTTTCTCCACAGGGGATCTGTCCACTGATCTTCTGCTGAGCTGAGCTTTGCTCTATGTGCAGTCAAATGTAAATGGACCAGTTGTCTGTTTACACCTGATTGCCCTCAGATCCGATCCGGCCAGACGGAGGGGAGTGGATCCTCTTCAATTTTGGGGGAAATGGAGGCGGGATGGGATCATGGGAATTGATGGAGCTGGAATGGGATCTGGGTGAAGCATGGAGCCGGGGTGGGATCGGGGGAAAGGACTGAGCCAGAATGGGATTGGGGGAATGAATGGAGGCCGGGATGGGATCGGGGGAATGGATAGAGGCTGGGATGGGATCGGGGGAATGGATGGAGCCCGGCATGGGATTAGGGGAAAGGATGGGATCGGGGGAAAGGATGATGGACCCGGGATGAGATTGGGGGAATGCATGGAGTCGGGATGGGATCGGGGGAATTGATAGAGCCAGAATGGGTGCAGGGGGAAGGATGGAGCCAGGATGGGATCAGTGGGACATTCCTGGAAACAAGGCTCACTAGTAATGGGTGCTGCCGTGATTACCAGCTGGATACCGGCAACATCAAGTCGATGTACATATTCGTCAACACACCAGGAACCTACAGTTCTCGTCCAAAGGTTTTTATTGCAGAAAGATCACGTCACAAAGACAAGTGCAACGTTTCTGAGCCTCACAGGACCCCTTCGTCAGGGTCCGAAATATTGCACTTGTCTTTGTGATGTGATATATCTGCAATAGAAACCTTTGGATGATAACTGAAGATTCCTGGTGTGCTGGTGAATATGTAAATTGACCTGTTGCTGCAGGGCCTCAGCCCCGGGCAGATACTGTAGAGCGGTGTCCCTCTTCCTCCTCCTCCTCCTCGGCTCTCCCTCCCTCTGGCGGGTGTTACCCGGGTGTAGTCCGCACCCCCACAGTGACACCACTGCTCCACTAATATTGTTGAGTTCCGACACCCATTCCCTAAAAGTAGGAAAAGAGGACATTCACTAATTACTGGCAATCAATGTTCTGTCTGTGAATAACAGGAATCAGGAAGTACTTTTTACATTTTTCATAATTGACCCTAATATAATGGACTGAACGGCCACTTCTGGCGTCTAAGGCCAAGTCATCCTTGTGACCAAGTGATAAAGTTGAAATATGAAATGTCCAGAAGACCAACAAGTCCATCATATGTGGAGCAGAGTGCCACCTTCCTTTCCACACCTCCAACACCAATCTGGAAATGATGGTATTATTTTATGCTCCTATACGATCTTGTTAGAAGTTTATCATTTCTCTCCTGGGTCTGACTGGTAATAGTTTGATTTATAGGTCAAAAAAGAATGATTTGTCCCAGTCATTCTCTGAAATGGAATGTCCCAGTTCTCTCTCCCAGTCTCTGGGAGTTGGGAAACACATTATTTAAAAGTAAGATAAACATGGAAGTGTTTAAGTTGTAAATAATGTTAACTGAATGTTTATGAAAACATTTAACTTACGAGGAAAGTCAATCTTGACTGTTCTTCTATTCAATTTCTCAGCTTCTCTTTTGGTCACAAAGGCAGCCCTTTACCTTACCTGACCAAAAGAGATCTCAGAATGGAGCTGGGCCATTACAGATTTTCATATAATAGGTACCTATACCTTTGGAACTACTGATGGCTATGACATGTAGTTTACACTGAAAGTGAGTTTTTGTATTTTTCCATTATGTGCTAATTTTGTATTACCCGGGTTTGTGAAAGGGTTACTAAAAAATACTCTGCAAAGAACAGGGAGTTGCTTAAGTCTAACCTGTAGCTACAAATCAGCTGTTTAGTTTCATCATTTTAGGGCAAACAAAACATTGTAACATGGTACTCTAAAATGAGTTACTGTATATATGGATATAGGCAGTCCCCGAGTTACAAACATCCGACTTACATATGACTCATACTTACAAATGGAAGGAAGGAGGAAGGTGAGATGAAATTTACCCCTAGGAAGGGAAATTCACTTCTGTAAGAGTTACCATGGGAGTAAGGTGTATCCATTGAAGCTTTATCACCAATCCTTCTTTCCAGAACAAACCAAATTTTTAAAAATCCAATTGTCACAGGAACAGAGAGTGAGGTGAAATCTTCTGACCAAGGACACAGACAGCAAAACAAACCTTACAGGGGTGTTGACCCTTCCCTATGCTACCAAAAAAAACGTAAAAATATTTTTTTGGTTGGAGTTGCATTTAAAAAATGTCCCTGTTCCAACTTGCTTACAAATTCAACTCGAGAACTTTCAGACCCTATCTTGGTTGTAACCCAGGGACTGCCTGTATAGATATTCTGAAAAGTAATTTTGTTCTTATAAACATACTGTATGTATAGTTTATCAGTAGTACAATAGATTTGATGCCAGATGCCTTTACTTTAACCGCCTGCCGACCGCTGATCGGCAATTGACGGCGACAGTGTGCCGCTCCTGCGCGAATCGCCGTCATATGACGGCAGCTGCAAGATCGCGCCCAGTGAGCGCGCGCCGCCGGAGGCGCGCCCGTGCGCTCACTGTGTCCGGGGAGGGCCAGGGAGCGGGTGCGGCGGATTCGATCTCCGCCGGCCACCCGCGATGCCCCCCCCGGAGTGAAAGAACGGAGATCCGTGTAAGTAAACACGTGAAGTAAACAAGTGATCGCTTCCCTTCCCCAGCTAGGGCAGTCCCCCCACATTTAGAACACGCCCAGGGAACATAGTTAACCCTTAGAGCGCCCCCTGCAGGTTAACCCCTTCACTGCCAATGGCATTTACACAGTAATCAGTACATTTTTATAGCACTGATCGCTGTATAAATGCCAATGGTCCCAAAAAAGTGTCAAAATGTTCCGACATGTCCGCTGAAATATCGCAGTACCGCTAAAAATCGCAGATCGCCGCCATTACTAGTAAAAAAAAAAAAAAAACAAAAAAAAACCCCAGAAATGAATCATCTCATCATCCGTAAACGCGGCCACTTTTGCGCAAACCAATCAATAAACGCCGATTGCGATTTTTTTTTTTATCACAAATATGAGGAAGAATATAAACCGGCCAAAACTGATGAAAAAAAATGTTTTTTTATATTTTTTTTTGGATTTGTATTTTAGCAAAAAGTAAGAAATTTGTTTTTTTTTTTTTGCAAAATTGTCGCTCTTCTTTTGTTTATATCGGCGATCAGAAATGACACAGCGGTGATCAAATACCACCAAAAGAAAGCTCTATTTGTGGGAAAAAAGGACGCAAATTTCGTTTGGGTACAACGTTGCACGACCGCGTAATTTTCAGTTAAAGCGACGCAGTGCCGAATCGCAAAAAGGGCTCTGGTCCTAAAGGGGGAAATCCTTCCGGGCTGAAGTGGTTAAGAAAAATTTGAAATCATTCTTGTGCATGTATCTGCAGAACAGATCAGACTCCGATGAAATGACATTTTGTTTTAATGTGTGAAAAGAACAAACATTCATAATTTCACAATTTGTAACTCTTGTGATTCCCAGTCTTGCAGTATTCTCTGTGGCCTGAGGAATTTTATAGTAATTATTTTACAGTATTTTCGTTTTATACACATGCCTGCTTGTAAAAAATTGGGTAGGTCACTTGTAAAGCATTAAGCAGTTATAACATTGGTTTACTAACATTTAGAGATTTGTTTAAACACACAGAATTAGAAAATTGGGATGTTGCCAATATCAACCAAGCAGGATCTAGCCCTGGTTATCTAAACTGAAACATTAAAGTGACATCAGAATTCAATTTGTGTATTTAAGCCAACACAAACACAGTCCACTGTATTATTTTAGATAGAGAAGCAATGACATAGAAATAGACCGACCACAAGCTTATTGGTAGAGGAAAATGTATGTGCAACCCCCAAAAAGGTGTGAAGGGACAAAGCCATGTGTTATATCTAATAGGACCATAACTAGCCATTAGCAGTGGGACCAAATTGAACATCTCTTGCAACATTCCTGTCCTGTAGGGATCAGAAGTGCTTGCTATAATACTCAGAGATTTTTCAACATGTTGCATAGTCTTAGCCCAAATGTTTGCCAAAATGAAAGAAACCTTTGATCACGTTGGACACGTCTCTCCCCACCTGTATTTCTTGGTAAGAGATCTGCCCATCCACAATTTATAAACTTCTACAGTCTGTACTATTTAGTACTTCTCCTTCAGTCTATTTGTCTGCTGTCAAATGCAGAAAGGAATGAGTCACGGACCTGGACCCAAAGATGCTGTTTGTCCATCTATCTATCTATCTATCTATCTATCTATCTATCTATCTATCTATGTTTTATGAAATAAGGCTGTTTGAAGGACAATAATGATGTATATAGTGCAATAGACCATACATACTAATAAGATTTGTTTATTAAATGTGTGTCAGTACATTAATTCTGATTGGCTTCTATGGATGAATGCATTTTGCACATTCTTGTTTTCAGTGCCATTTATCTCTTGCCCACTTGCTACCTGCTTTCACAGCTTCTTTCTATAATTACTCTCCACATTCATATGTCAGTGATAGAACACCATTTGGATAATCTGCTGCATTTTTCCACTCAATGGAAGACAAAAATGCCAATAATGGTGATAAACGTTCAAACTTTTAATTTAATAAGATTAAAAATACTCACTTTACTAAGATTACAGACTGGCCGGTTCTAATTCATTTGAGGTATTATACATATTCTTATACAATGAATGTTTACAAGGAAATCACTATTGCTGTCCTTTCCGGTCTATGGGCCCTGCCACACTATGCACATGCTGCACCATATATTTTTGATGCATGTTGTAAATAGAATTCTTTCGCAACAGAGACCTGATGGTAAATGGGATTCATTTGGAACAGTGAGCAGTCACAAGCTTTGTACCACAAGGCTCTGTACTAGGTACTGTTCTATTTAATCTATTTGTAAGTGATATAACTAAAGGTTTGGTGGGCAAGGTGTCTTTTTGATGATGACGCAAAGGTGCTCAGTAAGTTTTTCATCCCTGGAGATGTCTGTAATATGGAACATGATTTCGCATTGTTGGAAGATTGGGCAAATCACTGGAAACGTCAGTTCATAAATATAAAATAATGCACCTAGGGAAAGGACCCCTTGACAGAGTACAATATTGGGGAATACAGTGTTGGTCAGCACTACAGAGAAGAGATTTGGGGGTACTTATTTCAAATGATTGCAAAATGAGCAAACAGTGTGGCCAGGCAGTGGGAAATGAAAAGAAAATTCTTGGCTGCATCACTAGAGGGTTGAAGTAGGAGGTCCTGATTCCTTTATATAGACCTTTAGGCCCCTTTCACATGACTGTTTCGATCAGGTCTGCCTGTCCGTTTTTCAAGCGGATCTGATCAGACAGTCCATTCACCCCTATGAACTGGCTGGAGTAAACAGACTTGTGTCCATTTACACCCGCCTACCTATCTGGTCTTCTTAAAATAAAGAGAATCTGCCTCTCTCCGTCTAGGCGAATTGGATCAGAGGGCAGTACTCCTGGCCACCCGTAGATCAGAAACTGATTAGACACGGACCTGTCATCTGCCCACTGTTCTCGGATCCGCAGGGGATGAGCAGACAGATTCCCTTCTGATCACAGCTGAGTCCAAACCGTGTGAAATGTGCCTAAGCTAGAGCTCACTTACAAACAGATAGAACGAGTCCAGAGACGGGCAACAAAAATGGTGAAAGGTCTGAGGAATAAAGCGTATTAGGAGAGACTTTAGGAACTTAATATGTACAGTCTGGAGGAAAGAAGGGAAAGGGGAGACATGATTGAAAACTTTAAATACATCAAGCGTGTAAATAAAGTTCAGAAGGACAGTGTTTTCAATATGAAGCCAAGATCAAGAACACGTGGACATGACCTAAAATCAGCAGGAGGATGGTTCAGAACTGATCTTAGAAAGTATTATTTTACTGAAAGTGTAGTCAATGCTTGGATAGACTTCCAGCAGAGGTAGGGAGTCAGTCAACAGTACATGGATCTATACTCAGATGTAAAAAGTTACCAACCCCCCCCCAAAAAAAAAAACAAAAAACGATAATATGATTTATAACTAAAAAAAAAAGAAAAAAAGTTGGGGTAGACTTGATAGACCACTTGCTCTTTTTTGTGTCGTCACTATGCTTTTGTGTGTTTTTAACGCCTGTGTGTGTGTGTATTTTATTTTTATTTATTTATTTCAGGTACTTCTATAGTGCCATCAATTTACATATACAGCGCTTTACATATACATTGTACATTCACATCGGTCCCTACCCTCAAGGAGCTTACAATCTAAGGTCTCTAACTCCCATTCATACATACACATACTAGGGACAATTTAGACAGCATCCAATTAACCTACCATCATGTCTTTTGGAGTGTGGGAGGAAACCGGAGTACCCGGAGGAAACCCACTTAGGCACAGGGAGAACATGCAAACTCCAGGCAGGTAGTATCATGGGTGGAATTCGAAGCAGCGACCCTTTTACTGCTAGGTGAAAGTGCTATCCACTACACCACTGTGCCACCCTGTGTATATATGCAGTTATTTACAGTTTTCTTCTTCATGCATTATACGAAGTGAGGGTAAACAATTGGAATGCAGATTTTCTTTGATGCAGTTACAATGTACAAAGTTGCACAATATGTGTATTTTTATACATTCACACTTTAATTTCAATAGGGCTCCCCTGTCAATATCCTAATGGAATTTAGTGAGGGCCACCCTGTAAAGGGAAAAGACTAAATACTTCTTGTCCTGTGGGTATTGAAGGAAATCTTTACTCTCTTCAATGCTCTGGGCTGTGGGGGGAAGCTATTTCCTACACACCCAGTAATGTTGGATAGTAACGCGGCCTAGTTCTCTTAAAGAAAGCAGAGATTTAGCTTGGCAACCACCACGCAGGTAAGTATTTAGGGTATTGTTTTTACAGGATGGTACTCCCCGAGTTGCTTAATAACAGGGTCACTTTTAATGCATCTGAACAAGCAAAATAAATTTGGAGCATTTAGATTTAAACTAGCCATCTAGAAAGAATTGCAATTTCATGCAGTAGAAGTGTAATAGGATTTTCTGCAGGAAACAGAAGAGTTTTGAATGGGCCTGTGACATAAGTAATAGATTTCCAGCTGCACTGACAGATACCCCCCTGAGCCCTTCAAACTAACAATCAATTTACCCTCCATGACTGGGAGCCAGCTGCTCACAAAGTCCCTGGCCTGCACCCCTTATTTCTTCTTTCAGCCTTCCTCGCTTACTGCAAAACGTGACTGTCATATCTCAGCATGACCTGTATACACAACATATTATATGCTGGAGGAATCCAGCTCTACCATGCCTTGTAGCCAATCTGCATCAGCGATCCATGTCTGCTTTTCTCCTCTGTCACCAGACTCTGGATCCCATTAAAAACCTCAATCACGTCAGTGCCTTTTGCTAGTATACATTAAAATCATGTTTATGCTTCTACTATCTATAGCCGAGTGAACATATGTAAGTAGGGATATAGGAGTAGCTTCATAAATACCATATATCTTTAAATGTGCGGAATACTGGTTACGCCAACATGTGTTTATATAAGCTGGAGCTGCTGGTAGTTTTGGGTCCTCTGCTCTTGTCTAGCCCTTTCTGAGACCTCACCCTCACTGACACCACCAGAATACCTTGTCTTGGAACACCCAGCAGATGCACAAAAATGATGCACACCACCTTTTAGAAAATAAGCCGACTGTATTGGCAGATTAAGATAGCAAAATATAACAAAGCAGATGGCACATGGAAGTCATGAACACAACAGTAATGGTGTAATATACTCCACAGAGGTACTTCTAAAGGCAAATCCCTAAATGTACTGTAACACAAGGAGTGTAAACCGTAGCTTTCCATATGAGATGTTACACCTCAAGCGACCAGCGGGAATTACGAAGAGGAGAGCTCTCAAACAAAGAGGCTAGGTTTAGGCCTTCACACTTAAACTGTATAATAGAACCCAGTTCTGCACTCAGGATAGAGTGACCTAGACAAGTCTTAATGATGAACTTCTGCTGGCTACGTTGGGGCCCTTTAAAACTGTTGGCGCGCAAGGTGATGAAGATGAATCGAAGGGTAGCGTTCAACAGCAGTATATTATACAAATATACAGTGTATACGGATAGTGTAGTGCTACAATCACCCCATATATTACACAGGTTGGGCTCAGATATACTGTCTATACTCCTTTGTGGTGACAAGTGTAAAGAGTAGAGCAAGCCCAATGGTAGTAGCTGGGGTATAAGAGACTAGGATCTGATATGGCAACGGCAGTCAGTTGGGAAGCAAGAACAAAGTCAACACTCTGGAAACCCAATGTGCTTATGATCAGGAAGTAGCGATGAATGCAGCAACAGGTGATAAGTCTCAGAGAGTACTGTAGAGTGTCAATGGATGAAAATAGCTTGCTAATGGGCAGGTGGAATATAACTTCAATATTGGTCAGAGACCCTCTCACCAGATTCCTTTCTCGACCATACTCTGGTAGCAATAGATGCACTTTACAGCGGGGGCCCCCTTATCTAGCAGTACAGTGAAAGTCAGTCATAGCTAGGTAAGGGGTAACTGGCATCACCATCTTGTGGACAAAGAAAGTTCTGCAATCAGTAACATTGAATACAGTTGTAATTTGTTATTTGTGTGCATGTTTTCAAAAATGTGTACATTTTGTGTCTCATATATTTCTCTTTGTCACCTTACTATTTTCTCTTCTTTCTTTGTTGGTGAGAACTTACTTTTGACGTGCATACTGCAAAGCTGGCTATATGCTACCACGCTTCCCCGAAAAGAAGACCTACCCTGAAAATAAGACCTAGTGCGATATTCGAGGAGGGCTGCAATATAAGCCCTACCCTGAAAATAAGCCCTAGTTTAAAGTGGTTGTAAACTGCTAGAATCCTCAATATTACGGTATTGTGTGGTGTAGACTGTGTGCTTCTGTGGTCTAATCTGTAGTCGGGGCACCTTCGGTACAGCACTGCTCAGGGCTCAGCTGATCTCCTCCTCTTCACCTACCTGTCAGCGGGGGATCTCGGGCCCCTTCCCTCTGCAATGCTGGGAGCATGGAAGAGAGCTCAGGCGGGCTATGGAAAAATCGAGCAGGCTCAGCTGACCTCCTCTTCTCCAGCCTGTCAGCGGGGGATCTCGATTCACCCCCTTTGTAATGCTGGGAGTGCGGCGGACTATGGAAGCACCGAGCAGGCTCAGCTGATCTCCTCTTCTCCGGCCTGTCAGTGGGGGATCTCGGCCCCCCTTCCTCTTCAATGCTCTAATCGCAGAAGAGAGAGCTCAGGTGGGCTATGGAAGTGCCGAGCGCCGCTGTAAGAAGGAATGTGACACTATGGATTACAGAGACACACACCTTTTTTATTATATACTGCTGTAGTGGGATTCTAGCAGTTTACAACCACTTTTATTTCACTTCACAGTGGCAAGGAGAGGGGGAGAGAAGGCAGCACATTTAATGGCAAGCCCTACCCCGAAAATAAGCCCTACTACATTTTTGGTGGCCAAAATTCATAGAAGACCCAGGCTTATTTTAGGGGAAACACGGTAGTAGAATTTTGTTTGAATTTTCTTGTTTTAAGAAGGTTCATTCAATTTTCTAATCATTTAATGGGGTCAACCATAGTGAAAAGAACATTTAAAGAAGCAGGATGGAAAATTGTTCTCAAACAATCTCGAACAATGTATATGGTTTTTGTTTTGGAAAGTCCTTTATTTCCTAAATCAAATCTTGGAAGCAAACAAAATGTTGAAGTACTATCAAATGATATTCATCAAGTGGTCAAGTATACTGATAATTTTCCTATGAATGTTCATGCGAATGTTCGTTTAAAAATCTAATAGAGTATGGCCAACTTAAATTAGTGGTTCTAAAGTCACATCTATTATATTATTGTATCCTCTCTGCTTTAGGAACATATTAAACAGTGTGTGTGGTTGTTTTTTTTTTTAAATTATAATGCTAAATACCTTCTTTGCCCAGCTCTGCTGTGTGGTCACGTGTCCTTCCTCTGCTCTCCTTCTCAACCTAAGGAAGTACAGTGGAAGGGGCTGAGAATCCCTTCTGACGTATGCAAGCTAACAGAGGGAGGACATGTGACCACACAGCAGAGTTGGGCAAAGAAGGTATTTAGCATTATATCTTTAAAAAACACACACACTGTACTTAATATGTTCCTAAAACCGATCAATACAAGTATATAATAGATGTTAGTTTACAACCACTTTGCAAAAGGGGAGGAGCAGATGCAGCAGAATACTCAATCAAGGCAGGAAGCGAGGGACGGGGAGGAGATCTGCTTCACACAGACTACAAACTACTGAAATGACAGGGAGAGAGGAAGGGGGAGTGGGGGAGATGCAGAGGCGCTGAATACACAGCAGGATGATGGAGACATGTAAACTGACAATGCTATTATGGATCAGCAGCCATGATATGCATTGTCAGATTACAGAGGGAAACACAGGATCAGACAGGATCAACCAGGTATTGTTCAACATGGAAAGGGACAAATGACTCCGCAAAAGCAATATGCTGTATATCATGCCTTAAAGGGACAGGAGCATTTTTTTAGGGCTGCAACCACTTAAATGCAATAGTCTGACGTGGAATTCAAGCACAGTAATTGTAAATATTATCCAAAACCATTAATAATGCATATCCTAAAAAGATGAATTGTACCAGCCAGTCTCAAGCTGGGGTCTGTGGAACCATAGGGTTCCTCCAGAGATGGGTAGGGGTTCTTTGAGCTGTGGCTAAATGACCTCCCCTGATGGTGCGTACTGTTCCAGATCCAGTGCAACTTGGCAATGGCATGACTGCAAAAACCACCACTGTAAGAGGGGTAGTATTCAATCAATGTAAAGGGCATTTTCCCAATGACCCCCCCAGCTGGACTAAATTTAACAGGGGTTCCGTGACCTGAAAATTCATTCAAGGGTTCCGCTGGGGTACAAATGTTGGTAGAGGCTGAACTAGACAAAAAACTCTTTACCAAGGAGAAAAAGCAATTAATTCTAGACAAGCACAATTACCATGTCTCTAGTTATTATTATCATTACTATCACTGCAGCTAATAAATAGTCTGAGAATTGCTCTTTCTTAAGCCTCGTACACGCGGGTGCAATGGTTGTACAACCGAATGTACAACTTTGGACCAAGTCGGATGTTGGCTGATGTATCTCGCGTACTGACATGCACTAAGCAATCGTACAACCAAGCCTAACTTAGTGACGTGTTACGAGCGTATAACGAGGACGTTCAGGGGCATGTGATTTGTGAATTAGGAATGTAGGTTTCCCAGAACGGACACTTCTGGGCGTTCCTGACTTCTGAGCATGCGTGTTTTGCACAATACAACTTTGTTGGACCAACTTCTCTGTACACACGGTACAACAGTCGTGCAACCGCTTGTTGTACAAATCAAAGTTTTCTGGTCTGCTCATCCAACTTCAGTTGTACAACTGTTGTACGACGGCTGTTGTAATTGCACGTACTAACGGTCGGATGATCGTACAACAAGCTGGTTGTACGACCGTTGTTGTACAACCATTGTACCGTGTGTACGGGCCTTTAGTCTTGTAATATTGTTTATGTAGATTATTGTTCATTGGTTTTACTTTCTAAAGGTTTTTTTTTTTTTTACCTAAATTGTGTTTGGATTATCCAGCCAGAAAGCAACTGTCCTTTAACAGAGTAATGTGGTCTAAGAGACTCCCATGGAGACCTTATGCAGACCCAGACATCCTCCCTCACTGCAAGGCGCTGTGCACTAGAGCGGCACACAGACATACTAAACCAAGCATTCTGTCTATAGTAAGGCACACAAGCCCAGCACAGATACAGCATATACACACGAAGCCCAAAGCACAGGCAAATTTAGTATTAAAACGCACAAGCATGTATAATGCAGCGAAGCGCACGCTGCATTCCGATATTCATATAGTAAGCACAGTTGGCAAAGAACTTGAACCATTTTATAGAATAACAACTAGAGCTGATTTATTTAAAAAAATGGAAGATAGAAAATGAGAAGCCATAGCAACCAATCAAGTTCAAGCTGTCATTCTACTAGAGCGGGAAATGAAAGGAAATATGTTTTAATCAATGCAGATTAAAACACATGAGCCACAGCTGTTACAGCACATCGGGTCTTATACCTTTTTAGATCGAGCAATTTTGTCTGATGTGCGTGCTACAATTGAAGTTTGTAGAGCTGTGGCTTTATAATAAATATTTATTATCCTTGCAAATGTAAAGGCCAGTGTGCATGAGACTTTGAGATGAGTTAAGTAAATCTAAGAGCAAAATCAAAAAATTACTAATCTACTAGTCCATCTAACACTACCCCCTCCACGGGTTCACAAAGCTGCTGTCCAAGCTATATTGCTCCTCAGTAGATACAGTGGAAAAGTGAGTATAGCCACCAGTGGTGGCTGGTGCTCCATCGGTCAGGGGGGCATCAGATGGACCTGACCACGGTCGCTCCAGCCCCCCCACCACACCAAACCCCCCCACCCCACCCCGGCCGGCTCTCTTACTGTGTGCTGCCCAGGGATGCCAACTTGATGAGGTCGGCAGCAGGGGAGGATTGATGTCTGAGAGGTGACAAAGGGGTGATCCATGGAGGAGCTGACAGCACTCAGCATGGAGGGGCCGGAGGATCAGACTTGGCAGCTGGTGGGTTGGTTGGTCAGTCTTCGGCATCACGGCAGCCGTGCGTCTGCTTCCTCCTCCTCCTTCTAGGCCAAGCTGATTGCTTCTCCTTTCGAGGGAACCGGGAAACGGGTCTCAAGACCCGCTTCCTGATTGGCGGGAGGAGAATCAGTGTGACAATAGCGAATATTCAAATATTAATTCGCTATTTTCACACAACTGGGTGCGCTGCGCCCCAAGAACCCCCCCCCCCATCACATGCTTAAAAAAAAAAAACATTGGAACTCATGCGTCCGGTGCCCTGCGTGTAGATTAGGGGGCCAGGCGCATGGATGGGGGGCGGCGCCGCCGCAGCACCCCTAATGGACAGGCTGCCACTGATAGCCATCCTAAGACAGGAAGTGTGTTTCTGGCTGGATCGTCTGGTAAAAATAAAGGAGAAAAAGTTTTATAAAAGGGAACTAATTCTGCCATTACATCTAACCATTGGTAAGCTACAATAGTAAGAAAAACCATGAGGGAGCAAGGATGAATAAAAAAAACTTCAGTAAGCTATGATAGTAAATTTTTGTTTTGGGATTTAAGTAAGCTTCAGCCCTCGTTCACACCAGTGCGGCTTTGAAATTGCGCTACTTCAGCATGATTTCAAAGCCGCAGATCAGTGCAATTTGGACCTCCTTACCAGAAGTCAATGAACTCGCAAAAAAGTAGTGCGGTAACCTTTTTCAAAGTTGCTGCGACTTGAGTTGCACCAATTTGAACGGTTCCATTTCCAGCACTGGGGTGCGACTTGTCATGCAACGTTTCCTGTGATTTTAAAATGTCAAATCACATGACAAATTGCCCTGGTGTGAACCAGGGCTAAAGGTCAGATTGAAATGTATAGAGGAATAAAGCAAAGCACAAACCAATCTGTGTGCCCGCATGGCAAATACAGAGCAAAGGCATCACAATACATCCCAAGTTGAAATATAAACATCTTTGTATACAACCCTTCTAGATCTTTATGCCTATTTATCCATCGTAATGCCATATGTATGGACATCCTAAAGAAGATAACTAAACCCAAGAGCACAAATGTAAAATATTGCAGCTTACAGTCCTTAGATGTGCTGCCTACATTTTTTTTTTCAAGGTAGGAACATTTTCCACAAATACAGAGAATACTTGTTGAATTTGTGTGCTTGTCACTTCATGTGAGCTACACA
This sequence comes from Glandirana rugosa, assembly GCA_018402905.1. Taxonomy (NCBI): domain Eukaryota; kingdom Metazoa; phylum Chordata; class Amphibia; order Anura; family Ranidae; genus Glandirana; species Glandirana rugosa. The sequence continues at coordinate 519,837 of BLSH010198562.1, forward strand.
CAAGATTATATTTCCTCCTACCTATCCTCTGCAAATTACCAATTGCCCTGCTCTCCATGTAATGTAGATGAAGAGATATGGGTACGTCCATATCAGAAGAGCAATCTAAGGTGTCAACCATGGCTCCTTCCACAGATCAGTTATGTAGCCACACAGGGACAGGAAATGAGTTATTTGCAGGATTAATGGGTGAAAATACAGAAAAAGAAGCTTGAAAAATGAATGTAACCACCACACCAAGAACTAGTAAGCTGCAACATATAACATTTTTGGTTTTGGGTTCAGATGCAGACTAAAGGGGTTCTTGTTAAACACTGGGGGTCACTCTGCTTTCAATCCAGATCAACATTTTTCTGTATATTTAAAAAATAGCCCCTAAATTGTTTCAGAGTACTGCTGTGACAATTTTTGCAACTTTAGAATCCTGATGAACCTAAGAAAACCCCTACACTTGTTGGCCAATGTTTAACGATGGACCTTACCTTACCACTCACTATTGGCCTGCAAGTGCATTGGTTTTCTGCATTGTGGATAAAACTCTCCACCCTAAACCCTCCACTTAAAGCTGACCAAAGCTCATACATTATGGTAGGTATAACTGAACCCGTGTGCCTTAACAAGGAGATTAGACAATGCCTCCTTTCCAGGTCATGTGACTAAATGCTGCAGCAGCCGTACACTGGGGCGGTGAGGTCAACAGTCATCATGAAAACATAAACTTGGAGCCTAAAATGCTAAGATGCTTCAGGAAATATAACCTAACACCAGGTTTAGATTACCTGAACTGGTGTGGTGGAGACTAGAGGGATCTTATAGCAGACAGGTATACTTAGCATGAACCTAAGGTTTAGGGTTGCCACATCATTCCTTTAAACCCAAACACATATGGATTACACAGATTCTGGGGCTAATGTAATGCAGATAAGGCACCAAGTGAGTTTAATTACCACCCTAATCAGCCACAGAACCTGTGTAATTAATATGTGTTAGGTTTTAAAGGGATGAGGTGACAACCCTAAGGCTACATGTACACGGGACATTTTTCAACCTCCCCTAAACGACTTAACTTGACAGCTAGAAACCGAAGTTTAAAAACATTTGTTTAGCCGTGTCTGCGTCTAGAAGCGTTTTTTTTTTTTTTTTTAAAGTGAAAAATGTCTTTAACCACTTCAATACTATGCACTTAGAACACTTTACTACCAGACCAGTTTTCAGTTTTCAGCGCTGTTGCGCTTTGAATGACAATTGCGCGGTCGTGCGACGCTGTACCCAAACAACGTTTTTATCATTTTGTTCCCACAAATAGAGCTTTCTTTTGGTGGTATTTGATCACCTCTGCGGTTTTTATTTTTTG
>BLSH010198562.1:533835-547844 GCA_018402905.1 Glandirana rugosa
CGAAAGTTGCCTCGGTCAAGTGTGTAGACCCAACCGACGCTACGCGAAACTTTTTTCCCAGGACACGCAAAAACCCAGGTCAAGTCCACACTTAAGTCCATTTTTAAACGTGGACTTGGCTACTTGTCTTTGTGTGGTCTGAGGCCTGACGTTTGGGTCACCGTCGACCACGATTTATAAAACCCGCCCACATTTGATTGCCGTGTGGGGGGCCGTAATCTGCCTGCTCTTCCCCCTCCGCTATGTGACGGCGGTTGGGGGGGTGAGCACGCGCCCTCCGCCTGGAATGGGGAATCCTCCGCCCCTTTCTTTCTCAGCCCCGACAACGAAGAGGAGGGTCGTCTTGCGCAGAGCACTGTGTCCTGAGCAGATCCAGTTGTGTGACTTTAATATTGGTAATATCAATGTGACGTTAATATTTGCTATTGTCTTCTTGATTTTCCTCCCAGCCAGTCACAAAGCGGGTCCTGAGACCCGATTAGGCCTCCCTGGCTAATCGGGTCTCAGGACACACTTCCTGTTCTGCTGGGAGGAGAAGCAACAGCCCCGACTCTTTCTTTCCCCGCCTCCTAAGGGGTAAGGTCCGCCTCCCGCGCACGAGTGGGGGGGTTGGCGGCAGTGTATCGCCTCCCCCTTCTCGTCCGTCTAATGCCGGGGGGTGTGCCGTTAGTTTACACCCGCCCAAAATATTTAGCACCAGCTGCCACTGGGTTTGCAGTCCGGAGTCTGGTGTGTTTCTGTTCATCGGTTCAGGTGCAAATTTTTACCTGAATTCACACCTGAACTGGACCCAAAAACGCACAGGACCCTTTTTTCAAAGCGCATCGCAGCCAACCCAGATGTGTGAACTGGCTCCGTTGAAAGCCGTTCACATTCACATGTAATGCGAATTGGTTGCAGTTAAAAATGCATCCAATTTGGGTATATGTGAACGAGCCTTACAGTTCATTTTCCTTTGAAAGTAGCCATAGGCTGAGTAGGAAAGCCAGTTACCTGCCAGAATGCTGCAGAGAATGACCCTTGCTTACTGTGTGGAAACAGTGTTTTTTCTGCAGAGATCTGATATGTCTCCTGCTGAGTTAGACCCCTTTCACACTGAGGCGATTTACAGGCGCTATTTGCCTCAAAAATCCCTCCCCATCCACCCCAATGTGAAAGCCCTGAGTGCTTTCACACTGGGGTGGTGCGCTTGCAGGACGTTACAAAAAGTCCTGCAAGCAGCATCTTTGGGGCGGAGTGGTGAGCGGTGATACACCGCTCCTCCACCGCCCCTGCCCATTGAAAACAATGGGCAGCACTTCCGAAAAGGCTGCACACCGCCTTGGTAGCGCGGTGCGCCGGCACTTTTAACCCCATTTTAACCCCTTCTGGGGGGTTAAAAGTGCCGCGTACCCGCCTGCATAGCGGCGCCGTAGCGCCGCTATAACAGCGGTAAATCCCTGCTGAAACTAGCGGGGATTTACCGCTACCGCCCGCCCGCCCCAGTGTGAAAGGAGTCTGCGAGTTCTCCAATCAGCAGATAGATTAAACTTTGTTTTTTTTTGAGAGCTTTAGCTCTGACTCCGTAGAGGGTATGACAAACCTCTGCAGAGAGACTACTGCTTCCACAAAAAAAGTAGGGGTGCTTCTCTACAGCATGCTGTAGGACAGGCTTCTTGGCTGCTTTCTAAAGAAAATGACATACAAGACTTTTCACACCATTTTTCTTTGATGCACCTGAATGTATTTAGCTGATTTAAACTAAAAGTTCAGATAGTTACAAGTGTTCACGTGTGTGGTTCCATCTCCACTCACCAAGCAATTGCTCAGTTTTAGCATTTCATGACCATTTGCAGTCCATTATTTATGTCTGTCTAGTTCATAGTAGGTAGGCAAGAGTTTTAGAGCACCTCCACATGGGCAAATGGGGTGCAGTAAAAACAGATGGCTGAGCTGCAGTTTTACCACCCATCAGCTGCCCGCCTGAATACAGCCAGACAGGACTGTGCACGTACTGTACCTGAGATGCTTTGCCTTGCAGCCATGGCAATTTTAATTTGGCCTGCAGAGTCTGACAGGCAGCACCACCTTATCAAACTCGCCCATTGAGGTCAATGGGAGCATGCTGCAACCGTGGGCCATTCATTTTTTAATACAAAATTCTCCCTGGGATTAACCACTTAACGTGAATCGCCGTTTATAAAAGGTGGCTGCTTTAAGTGGAATTATCAGGGAATAGTCTGCAGCTGCAGGCTATACCCCAGTACCGTCTTTTAGAGCAGGCGGTCGGCTATCCGTTGATAACAGCTGATCCGGCTCGGGAGTACCTGTCACCATATATTACTATCACAAGGGATGTTTACATTCCTTGTGAGAGCAATAAAAGTTATCTGATTTTTTTTTTTTTAAAGGGACAGTGTTAAAAAAAATAAAATAAAATAAAATAAATTAAAGCACCACCGTCCTCGTGAGCTCATGCAGAAAAGAAAACGCATACGTAAGCCGCGCCCGCATATGAAAGCAGTGTTCAAACCACACGTGTGAGGTATCGCCACGATCGCCAGAGTGTGAGCAATAACTCTAGCAAAAGATCTCCTCTGCAACTCTAACCTGGTAACCGTTAACATTTTTTAAACCTCGCCTATGGAGATTTTTAAGTACTGGAGTTTGTCGCCATTCCGCGAGTGCGCGCAATTTTTAACCATAACCTGTATGGTATCTATTTACTCGCCGTATCATCCTCTTTCATAATATACAAAAAAATTGGGCTAACTTTACTCTTGTCTTATTTTTTTAACTCAAAGTGAATTTTTTTCCAAAAAAACGCGCTTGAAAGACCGCTGTGCAAATACCGTGTGACAAAAAGTATTGCAACAATCGCCATTTTATTCTCTAGGGTGTTTGAAAAAAAATATATAATGTTTGGGGGTTCTAAGTAATTTTCTAGCAAAAAAAATGATTTTAACTTATAAACAACAAGTGTAAAAAAGGGCTCTGGGGGTTAAGTGGTTAAAAAAACTGATATTTTAAACAAAACAGATATTCAGGAGGCGGCAGCGACAGGATCACCTCCTGAATGCCTCTTCTATACCATGGATCACTTTTCAGAGGGCAGGGGGCACTGCCTCCTGTCTGAAAGTGCCCTTAGATCTGCCATATCTGAAGAAACGGTATAATGGCTACTCTACATTGTAGCTGAGGTTTTACTTGGTTGGTTGGGAACACGTGCGCTGACCCTGTAATGGTAGTTTTTCATTTTCAAGACCTGAGTTCTATTTAGCTCATATGAACTATTTCATGAACACACACACAATTGAATGCTGACAGACACATACATACGTGCATTTTGGGCACCGCTTTACACCACTAAAAATGTGTAGAGAAACTTGTAAACGGGATCATAATCTCTTCATGCATTGTGTTTTTTGTAGACTGAGAGGAAGTCTTTGCTTCCAATATGAGAACTCATTTATGAGAATGACATTGTGGTTTCTTTAATGGGAAATTAAAACAAATCCTAATATGTTGCAGATGGTGTCTGCATCATTATTAGAGATGGGCAGCCTTTTCTACACTACATTAGGTAGGTGATGCTTGTCATCAGCACCCATGATAGCGCTATCACCACCTGCAAAATATTAAGAAAGACATTTGGGGATTGAGTTGTATCTATCACTGCGCAGGGATTCAACTCTTTCATCGCTCAGCATCCTATACACGATGAGGTTTATTTACTAAAGGCAAATCCACTTTGCACTACGAGCGCACTGCAAACGCACTTTGAAGTGCACTTGGAAGTGCAGTCGCTGTAAATCCGTGGGGGACATGCAAGGAAAATGTAAAAAAGCATTTTTGCTTTTGTACATGATTGGATGATGAAATCAGCAGAGCTTCCCCTCATTTTAGATCTTCCCCTCAGATTTACAGTGACTGCACTTCCAAGAGCACTTGTAGTGCAGAGTGGATTTGCCTTTAGTAAATCAACCCCATAGTAATCACAGCAAGAGTCTCCTAACATTACTTTTTCCTCTGTCTATACCATATAGACCAGGGGTAGGAAACCTGTGGCCCTCCAGCTGTTGTGGAACTACATTTCCCATGAGGCATTGCAAGGCTGCCAGCTACAATGACTCTCAGAGGCATGATGGGACTTGTAGTTCTGCAACAGCTGGAGGGCCCCAGGTTGCCTACCCCTGATATAGACCATAGGTGCTCAACCTGTGGCCCTCCAGCTGTTGCAGAACTACAAGTCCCATGAGGCATTGCAAGGCTGAACAGTTACAAGCATGACTCCCAAAGGCGGGGGCATGATGAGATTTGTAGTTTTGCAACAGCTGAAGGGCCACAGGTTGAGCACCCATGATATAAACCAGGGATATGTAATCAGTGGACCTCCAGATGTTGCAGAACTACATGTTCCATGAGGCATAGCAAGACTCTAATAGCCACAAGCATGACACCCAGAGGCAGAGGCATGATGGGACTTGTAGTTTTGCAACAGCTGCAGGTCCACTAATTGCATATCCCTGATATAGACCATCATAATTGTTGCCAGATTTGTTTGACTTGTGTGCCAGTCCTGTGTAGTTATAGGAAATCTGTCATGAATATAATACATGGAATGATGAGACCTCCTCTGTAAATGCTTGTTCCCTAGCAGTCATTCCAGTCCTCAGGCTTTAGTGCTTTCTGAGTCACTTACCTGAAACAGTGGTGTATTTATATAAAAAAATACAAAATCTCAGAGCTATTTGTCATGTGAAACTGCATGTGCATTTGTTCTGTGCAAATGAGGGCAAAACAAATGTTTTTGGGCTATTTTTCCTCCCAGGTTGAATGATTTTCATGCATATAGATACAAGTAAATCAAGAAAATACTGCATTATGGCTCCTAGATGGATTTGAATGTATTTCCTATTATCATTGGCTCCATCTAGTGGACATAATGTGGTATTTTCTTGCTTCACTCTATTGTGTATGAATGAAAAGCATTCAACCTGGTGAGAAAATAGCCTAATAACATTAGAACAAATATATATGCAGATTAACAGGACAAATAGCTCTGCAATGCTTTTTAAACATTTACCCCCCTTCATGTCCAGGCCATTTTTTGCTTTTTGGCAATTGCACGGTCATGCAACGCTGTACATAAATTAAATTTGTACCATTTTTTTGCCTTACAAGTAGAGCTTTCTTTTGGTGGGTAATTATTGTAATGTTATATACAGCGCTAACCTTAGACTCCACTATTTAGCAAGCAACCCTATATATTCCCTCGCTCCAACTATCAAGAATCCTTAATTTCATGCAAAGTGGTAAAAACAACAAGTGATTAGTCTAGAAAAATAAAATCGCATAACAAAATCCAAAAGTCCATTAGTCAATGAAAGTTCAATCAATAAAGTGTCACAGCACTATGTAGAAACAGGTATTCAGTGCATTTGATAAAATTTATACAACCAATGTTGTGATAATTCATCATAAATCCTCAAGAGCGATTTCTTAAAGTACCACTGTGCTGTGCAAATAATAATCCAAACATGTAATCAATCCTCCTTGGTGTGTTTCAATACTCCACCACCTTAATCATGCAAGAGAACTCACCAGATTGCCATGACTACCCACTCTTGATAACGTCTTGATGATGAAACGCGTCAGCCAGACAATCACTGCAGTGTTTGTTATTGTATAGAAGCGTGCATATCACTTGGTGCAAGGTTAGCACCTGTAAATGTGAGTGAGCATTTCTAATGGTTTTAACAAATAAATTGTAGAAGATTTCACACTATGTTGATCCCTTTTTACTTCCTTATGTAATGGCCAATTAACCCGATGGAGATAACATTGCTGGTTAACCAACACTGAGAGGAAGGTTAAAGTGATTGGGAGCTCTGTTGTATCTTTCATGCCTTACTTGACTCACCTGTAGCAGGTAGTCATTGGAATCTGGTGAGTTCTCCTGCGAGATTAGGGTGGCATACTCATACGTGAGGCGGTTGGCACGGGGACGTATAGATTTTAACTGCTCTTTTGGAGGGACTGTCCCACTTTTGAAATTTAATTCCTCTGTACCCCTTGCCTCATCAAATGTCCTTTTCAAGTATATTATACAGGCTTGTTTAAGTAAATGTACTGTTTAACTATAGTAATTGTTTTATATCACTTTAAACGAAAACCTTAATGAAGCAAAAAAAAAAGGTCAGCCCGACCCCCTACAGGAGGCGCCAGTATATTGACTTTTTTTTTTTCTCGGCTCCTTGCTGTCTGCTGACAGCAAGTAGTGAGCCAATTGGTCAGTCATTAAAGACTATGTGTGTGCGCTGAACAGGCGCACACACAGTCTGATTGGCTGCCCTGAGCCAGTGACTGACTGGCATTGGATGCTGTGGGTGGGGGCATAACTGTTTCGGAAGTGCTAGCTACGTGATTACTCACGCAGGAGCAGCACTTCGCCAGGTTTCAGTCCCTACTCTCATGCCGCAGACCATCCACTCCAGCATGCTGTCCGCAAGCGAAGCTCTGCACACTGCCAGACCGCTCTCCGCAAGCCGAGCTCTGCACACTCCTGCCTGCCTATTAGATGGTGTAAGTGCGGGACTTGTCCCAACTTCGGGGGGGGGGAGTCTGTCAGTGCCGCGAGCCCTTATCTGGTGACTGTATACCCTATCTGGTGACTGTATACTGCGACATGCTGGCTCTGTGTACCCTATCTGGTGACTGTATACCCTATCTGGGGCTCTGTATATCCTATCTGGTGACTGTATACCCTATCTGGTGACTGTATACCCTATCTGGTGCTATGTATACTGCTATCTGGGGCTCTGTATACAGCTATCTGGTGACTCTGTATACCCCTATCTGGCGACTCTGTATAGCCCTATCTGGCGACTCTGTATACCCCTATCTGGCGACTCTGTATACCCCTATCTGGTGACTCTGTATACCCCTATCTGGCGACTCTGTATACCCCTATCTGGCGACTCTGTATACCCCTATCTGGCGACTCTGTATACCCCCATCAGGTGATGCTGGGCTGTATACTCCTGACACAAGGGGTGGAAGCGATAAGGGGTGGGGCTGATGAGAAGTGGGAGGGGTCAAAAAGGAAGGGTGGGGTCTGGCTCCCCCCCAACCTAAAATTTCACCAGCCGCCACCGGAACCCTATATCATATCTTCTGGCAATGTGCACAGATACATCCCTTTTGGTCGGAGGTGGGGCACATACTCCAGGCTCTTTGCGATGCAACCCTATCTGGATCCAATCCATTACCTGTTAGGCCTCCCCTTCCCAGCACTAAAAAAACACATAAGGCGGCTGTTATCCTATATATTGTTGGCAACTAGGAGGGCCATTCCAATTCTCTGGCTTTTAAGAGACACCCCCCCCCCCCGTCCCCCATCCCTTACTATGCTTCATAAACTCATTTTGGACATACAAAAGATGGAATATCTTACAGCAACGACTACAAAATATGGGGGTTATGGGATGCCTCCAGATATGGGGAGACCCCTGAATTCCCTAAGGCTAACCTACAATTCCAATAAAAGAGAACTCTCCAGAGGCATAATTAATTGATTCTATTCCAATCACACCCGCCACCCCATATCCATTCTCTTGATATTAATAGTATGCTATAAACATATTATCCCTACGGATAATTTTCCTTTCTAATCTATTCTTTTCTGCTAAATGTTTGGCCTGTAAAGATACTTATGTTCAGATTTACACTCTTCTTGTTAAACTAATTATACATGTAACTATCTGTATTATGCTCTATTTTGTAAAAGGAAAAAATGGAAACTCTTTGAATAATTGATTATTTTTTACTCAATAAAAATATAATTACGAAAAAAAAGAAAGTCAAAGTGGTTGTAAAGGCTCAAGTTTTTTCTATACTTTCATGCATTCTATGCATGGAGGTAACCCCCCCCAAAATCTTACCTGAGCCCCATCTCGAACCAGCAATGTGCTGAGGAGCAGTGGCTCTCCATTTTTTTTTCTCCTCCTCATTAGCTGAAAATGCATTGGCTCGGGAGCGTGCCTGCAAGCTGCTTGCTATTGGGGCACACAGCAGGAGGGAGGGGCCAGGAGCACCTGGGGATCCCAGAGAAGAGGAGAATCATAACTGCTCTGTGCGAAACCACTGCAAAGAGCAGGCATGTATAACATGTTTGTTATTTTTTTTTAAAAATTGCCTTTTTCTTGTCAGCGGTGGGGAGGCAGCGCCACTGTAAGGTTTCCACTTCTAAACAACATCTCCAGCAATTGAATTTCATTTTAAGAGTTTGTAAAAAGGAAAAGTAGTGGTGAAAATTTCACCAGAGATTCTTTTTTGAGCTTAAAGCGGAGGTCCGCCGCCGCCCCTTTAAAAATTAAAAGTCAGCAGCTACACATACAGTAGCTGCTGACTTTTAAATTTAGGACACTTACCTGTCCTGGAGGCCAGCAATGTCGGCACCGCCGCCGATCTTCGGATCGACTGGTCGAGTGCTGCCGCTGCTATTGTGGGTGAGGGAACCCAGCAGCTGAACCTTTTGGCTTCACACCGGGCCCCTACTGCGCATGCGCGAGCCGTCGCTGCTCTTTCTCACTGGCCCGGCGGCGGAGGAGGGAGCCGGGCTGCTGATGGCCTCGTACCATACGTGCAGAGAAATTGATGGGAAAAACACAGATTTCACTTGCAGAGACGTGAGTTTACATCAGTTTTCTTGCAGTTTTTAGTGAGTTTTTGACATGCAGAAAAAATCTGCACATGATACTAGAGTGGTGGTGTCAACAGGGCACATAAAAAAACAACTGTTTTTTTAGCTTAAAGTATTCAGCTCTACAACAAAAGAATTCCAGAGTAAACTATTTGTAAAAAAAATTTGTCCAAGAACATACCCTTCAGAAGTTTCAGGGCTGCTAGATCCTGCTCTCTCCATGCCTTTTTTTCAAACCTCCAGGCGGGGTGCGCATGCACTGAGTACTTCTCAAGGAATAGGTAAGAGGGTACAGCACCGCCTCAATCAGCTGTCAGTCTCCTGGAAGCTTGGAGGAGGGAGGAGAAGGGCACTGCTTTGTCTTCCTAGGCTATGTGTTTCTATTGACCCACACAGAGAGACACATCTCTGGCCCCAGCCAGAAATACACTTGCCAGGGTGGCTCCCTAGGACCCTGAAAGGGAAAAAGCGCCAATCTAAAACTAGAAAGTGAGCAGTGATGAGGGGACAGTATAGAACTGGAACAAAGGCATGGTCTGATACAAGAAAATAAAGCATTTCAAGTAAGTACTTTAATCAGTAATGTCGGTCAGTCAGGGTCTACTTTAAAAAGGAACATTACATGTGAAAATTAAAAGTCAACAGCTGTAAATACTGTAGCTGATGACTTAAAAAAAAAAAAAAACAGGCCTGCAAATCTCTGGCGATGCCATCTTGAATGTGGTAGCTGGCTGTGACTTCCTGGTAATTCACAGCCGCTGCCCCTCCCACCCCTCCACTGCATATGCCTAAGATTGCATGGCGCAGGAAATCTGGCCCTGCAACTTCCTGGAATATGTGATTTTATCCCAGGAGGCTTCAGGTGGAAGGGGGTGGCCTAAGTTGATATCCTCCTCCCCTAGACTTTGATTAACAAAGCAGGAGCGGGCACCTCAGTTAGAGGTTAGGATCTCAGTTAGAGGTTAGGAAAACAATAGGATGAACCTTAATCTTTGCCTGTAGTTCCACTTCAACAGTGACTTTCTCATTATCCACTCTGATATTGTTAAAGTGAGATGGAATCAATGTGTATAGGCAGCAGTTGGACAATTTTTCCTGTTGCCCCATGTGTGTGATGGGGGCAGCAAATTCCTGCCTGGACCATGTGGATGTTGGGTGTTTGATTCTGCAGGTGTATCCACACACTTCCATACACAAGCAGAGCTTTGAGGTTCACGTTGTCAGCACCAGAAGGTAGGAATTCTCTGACCCCCATCAGTTTATGTCTCCCCATCCTCATCGCCATTCCTTGCATGTTGTAGAAGCATCTTGGGGCTCCTTGCTTTCTCCATAGCAGGCATGGGGGAGAGCAAAATAGCAATTGTAAATGTACTGGAGCATGGAGAACAAGGGGCATAGCCAGCAATTCTAAGTGCCAGATTGTTTTTCTGTTTGATCCACCATCAGTCTCTGCTCTAGATATCGAAGGATGCAGATGCTGTATATACTGAAAAATATCCTCAGGCTTTTCAAAAGAGAAGAATCAGGCTTACCATAAACAAAGCAGTGTTGTTTTAGCCTTAAAACTTTGTATACAATGATTTGGTCACTAAGTGGTTAATGAAGAAGAGACATTAAGAAAGACGACTTGGAGCCACAGAGATCTTGCTGGACAGTTCTTGTTAATCAAATGCCCATTCATTTTTACAATAGCAGCAATCTGCTCAAGTCCGAAGGGAGTTGCTAAACTGCTGCAAGATACACAGTAATCAATTGTAGACTGTACATTCATCAGATCTTTATTAGTTATTGATAGCACACTTGGCCATGTATGTCCAGCATAAGAAACATGCCTCCCAATGGTCCTGATTGTGTCTTGATGTCTTTTCAATTTATCCATATACAGTTTTACTGACTGCATCATATTCTAATACTAGTACTTGCTCTTGACTTAACATAGCTAGTGACCACTTCTAAACCCTTTTCATTTGTTCATTTTAGTACATTTTGCACCTGGCTCTGATTATTTTTGTATTTGTGCCTTGCTAACGTATTATTTTATTAATTCAATATTTAGGAACCTAAACCGAAATCTATTTGTTTTTAATATTATTATTATTTTTTATCATGTGCCTTTTATGCATGTTTCTCTCCAAGCTGTCCAGAAAATGTCAAAGGGAAAAGGGATGTCCCCTGGTGCCACACATCCGAGGGATCCTAAGAGTGAATAGAGTGGTAACCTCAGCCTACACTCCGACCAGGCCACACCCCCACCGCGTTTTGCTCCACACCTTGGAGCTTAGTCTTGGGGATTCCCATGACTAAGCTCCAGGGGGCAGAGTAAAACGCGTTGGGGGCATGGCCTGGTCTGAGTCCAGACTAAGGTTGCCACTCCATTCACTCTCTTAGGATCCCTTGGATGTGGGGCACCAGGGGACACCCCTTTTCCCTTTGAGCCACTACAGGAGCCAGGATGGGCCCCATCCCCTGCCGGCACTCCTAGCAGCAGATATAGAGGCATCTGTTTGTATATCCCCTGCTCATCAAGCCTGAACGGCACATATGTAGAGCTAACCGGTCACTGTCCAGCAAATGTGACGGTGATAAGATAGCTTTTTAGTGTACTTGACACCCAGGGCAGATGATTTTTTAACACCCCCCTTATAAATCAGAAATTTTTTCAGTAATCACAAATCCTAATGATGGTCTGAAAATAAACAGAAAGAAGTGTTGTGTGTGTGTATATTTAATAATGGAAAGACAAAAAAAAATTTAATAGCAACACGTGTAAATGTATAATCATGATGTGTTGAAGCATGGGGATTATATCCGCCACAAATAGGCAATCATATATGATACACAGACATCAAACGGTCAATTACAATATGCAGGCAGTAAACAATCAACTGTGACAATAGAAATGAAACAAACGTGCAGTCATGACAATATACAATCAGTCGTGACAATATAGGGACATCTACCCCAGTGCTAATTCAGCCACCCTTAAGCCAAAACTCGTTCCCCCATGCTTCCCCCCCCAAAAATAATCCCCCCAACTTTCCTTCCCATATCCATAGCAAAAATTCACGGCCATAGCCTTGCTTTTAAAAAAAATAGAAATGACCCTCTACTTTGCATGCTTCAGGAATTTTAAAGCAAGTGAAGCCCCATTGAAAATGATGAATGGGAAAGGAAAAACTTTTTACATGACCTATCAAAGTCATGTGACAGGCTTTTCTCCAGCCACTCAGCAAAGAGAACCACTTTGAGAACCTGTGATTTCAGTTTTTTGCCTTTTTTTTCTGTATCCGTGGTCCTCTCTATTGTTGATTGAATGAAATGCAAATCTAAATGATCTCAAACATACAAAAGAATATGATTCCTGGCCATGTTTTGTCTGCAAGATACTTTGTATCACTTATTGTTGGCCACTTGCCTACTGGGCACTTTCACCCCCTTCCTGCCCAGGCAAATTTTCAGCTTTCAGCATTGTCGCACTTTGCGCGGTCATGCAACACTGTACACATGAAATTTTTATCATTTTTTTTCACACGAATAGAGCTTTCTTTTGGTGGTATTTAACCACTTCAGCCCCGAAAGGATTTCACACTTTAGGACCAGAGCACTTTTTGCGATTCGGCACTGCGTCACTTTAACTGACAATTGCGCGGTCGTGCGACGTTGTACCCAAACAAAATTTGCATCCTTTTTTTACCACAATTTCTGATCGCCGCTATAAACAAAAGAAGAGTGACAATTTTGCAAAAAAACCCACATTTCTTACTTTTTGCTAAAATACAAATCCAAAAAAAAATATAAAAAAACATTTTTTTTCATCGGTTGTGGCCGATTTATATTCTTCCTCATATTTGTGATGAAAAAAATCGCAATCGGCGTTTATTGATTGGTTTGCGCAAAAGTTGCCACGTTTACGCTTGATGAGAATTCATTTCTGGGGTTTTTATTTATTTTTTATTTTTTACTAGTAATGGCGGCGATCTGCGATTTTTAGCGGTACTGCGATATTGCAGCCGACATGTCGGACCATTTTAACACTTTTTTGGGATTATTGGCATTTATACAGCGATCAGTGCTATAAAAATGCACTGATTACTGTGTAAATGCCATTGGCAGTGAAGGGGTTAAACTGCAGGGGGCGCTATAAGGGTTAACTGTGTTCCCTGGGCGTGTTCTAACTGTGTGTGGGCTGCCCTGGCAGGGGAAGGGGAGTGATCACAGCTTCCATATAGAGGAAGGCTGTGATCAGTCCTTCCCCCCCCCCCCCTCACAGAACGGAGATCCATGTTTACTTACACGGACCTCCGTTCTTTCACTCCCGGGGGGGCATCGCGGGTAGCCGGCGGAGATCGAGTCTGCCGCACCCGCTCCCTGGCCCCCCAGAACACAGTGAGCGATCTGGCAGCCGTCATATGACGGCGGTTTGCCTAGCAGAGCCATCTTGTCGCCGTCAACCTGCGGTTGACGGTCGGCAAGTGGTTAAGCTGCGTAGGGAGTTTTTCACTGTTCAGGGCGGTAAGGATGTGGAACTCTCTTCCACAATTGGTGTTGTCAGGAAGTATGGATAGTTTTAAAAGACTCTTGAACGTGCATCTGAGCGAAAACAATATACAGGGATATGATTTTTCCACACACACCTACACAGGTTGAACTGGATGGACTGTTGTCTTTATTCAACCTTACCAACCATGTAACTATGTGGCACTTGGTACAGCAGGCACAGATCAGGAATATGAAAGGTTGGGTTTGCATACTCTTTAATGATATTACAAAAATACTTGTAATACCATTCCTGTGGATTCTTCTGTTAGAGCTGACTGGTCACAACCTTCAGAAAACGTTATTGTTCACTGCCATTTGTATGTTTGTTGACCAATAATGTAAATGTCAGGGATATAAATAAATTTCTAGCCCACCTGCCCTCCTTGTTTAACCTCCACACCTATTTTTTTCTTCTCTTTTCCATCTACAGTTCTTTCCCCAAATAGTCATTTTTCTTTTTTCACATCCTCCCCTCTTATTAATTCTAATACTTAACACTTTCATCTTAAAAGCCCACAGCAGAGGATATTAAGCTTGTCAACCACACTGTCATCAAAAATGCTTCTGCAGTACCAGTGGCGTAACTAGAACCCTCAGGGCCCCGATGCAAGAAACCATGAAGGGCCCCCCTGGCAGGGCCCTTTCCTCGGAGCCCGGTCGCAAGTCACTTGTGCCTCTAATCACCCCCCCAGCACACCCACTTATGCCTCTAATCACCCCCCAGCACACCCACTTATGCCTCTAATCACCCCCCACACTAATCTCCGTATTCACCCACACGACCCCC
>BLSH010198562.1:548134-559402 GCA_018402905.1 Glandirana rugosa
TTACGGAAGACATAGTAACGTAGTAAAAGGCATTGAGATGTCTATGTTACATATTATAATAATAATTATAATTATTTTATTATTATTATGTTTAGTTTAACATGTTTCACCATCACACTCACTATTCCAGAGCCAATAATTTGTCTTTTGGTTATACGAAGTATTATCATCAAAGTAATTATACGTGACGACACCGTTATCCTTGCAGTCCTCATCCCCTCCTAATCTGGGCATACAGGGGGCCCTTATGGGCCCCCCCAGCATGGGGCCCGGTCGCCATGGCGACTCCTGCGACCCCTATCCGCCCGCCCCTGTGCAGTACAGTAATGAACGTCTTAAGCTTTACTTAAACTTGTTTTTTCCTTCTTCCTACTCCAGCCTTCAATTTTCCATAATCCTGTTCCTATTGCCACAGCAGTGCATATTAATGAAACTACTATTATGAAGCATATTGGTTTTCTGTTTAATAACCGAGACCTTATCACTCACACTACCACTTTGTACAATTTGATTTGTATTATTATTATTTTATTAATATTAATAATAATATTATACATTGTATCTGTAGAGTTACGGAAAATGATGCAATGATACAGAAGGCATTTTCAGTTCTCCTTATGATGGTACTATAAAATAAATGACACCCACCTTTTTTAGCTATAATCCAAACAATTTTGCTGTAAAGAGAATGCATTGTTTTCGATGTGCTGGTGTTCTCAACCTGTTCCATTTACAATGGATAAAATAAGTATTGAATACATCACCATTTTTCTAGGTAAATATATTTCTAAAGGTGCTATTGACATGAAATTATCACCACATGTCGGTAACAACCCATGCAATCCATACATACAAAGAAACCAAAACACATAAGTTCAGAAATTAAGTTATGTGTAATAAAATGAAATGACACAGGGAAAAAGTATTGAACACATGAAGAAACTGAGTTGAAAAAAGGCATGGAAAGCCAAGACACCAGCTGAAATCTATCAGTAATTAGAAAGCAATCCTTCCCTTTGTCAGTGCAAATTAATATCAGCTGGTTCAGTCTCAACTGATGGCCTATAAAATGGTGTCTCATTACCAAGGTGTCACACAAGGAACATCTCATGATGAGTAAAAGCAAAAAGCTCTCTCAAGATCTTTGTAACCTTATTGTTGCAAAACATTCTGATGGCATTTGTTACAGAAGGATTTCTAAACGTTCTGAATGTGGGGCTGTTTTTCAGCATACAGTACTGGCAAACTTCATGTCATTGAAGGGAGGATGAATGGGAAAATTTACCAAGACATTCTTAATAAAAATCTGCTGCCATCTACCAGGATGATGAAGATGACACGAGGGTGGACATTTCAGCAAGACAATGATCCCAAACACAAAGCCAAGGAAATTCTCCATTGGTTTCAAAAAAAGAAAATAAAGCTGCTGGAATGGCCCAGCCAATCACCTGACTTGAATCCAATAGTAAATCTATGGAAAGAACAAAAGATCAAGAGTTCATAGAAGAGGCCCAAGGAACCTTCAAGATCTGGGCAAAAATCACACCTGAGCAATGTATGCGACTAGTTTCTCCATACAGGAGACGTCTTAAAGCTAACAAAGGATTTTATACGAAGTATTAAATACATTTCAGTTAACATGTTCAATACTTTTTCCTGTGTTATTCCATTTTATTACACATAACTTAATTTCTGAACTTATTGGTTTTGGTTTCTTTGTTTATATGGATTGCATGGGTTGTTATTGACATGTGGTAAAAATCTCATGTCAATAGCACCTTTTAAAAATATATTTAGCTAGAAAAATGGTAATGTGTTCAATACTTTTTTACCCGCTGTATAGCTAACTTCTCAGCCTTGTGAAAGCTTCATAATCAACAGTGTCCTCTGCCCCACTAGCCAATGACAGCACCGCTCTTGGTTGATGCAGAGCTCTCATTGGAGAGGGGCTCCTGGGCAGGCTTACCTACAAGTAGTGTAAATATCTCCTAAACTTGCATATTTAGGAGATATTTAGTTTACATGCAACCACTGACATTACTGGTGCATGCGCTCTGAAGGAACGACCACGGGTGCCTTTCCTTCCGAGCCCTGTGCCATGAACGGCAGCTCCCGTGCACATTCGCATAAGTGACATCATCGCGGCTCCGGCCACACACAGCGGTGGAGCTCGCAAACCCGGTATTAATTCCAGGAAAAATGTCAACCGTCTCAGCAGTGTTCGGGTGCCGCTGGAAGGCTTTGTTCTAAGGTAAGTATTTCATAATGAGTGAACTCATTTATGCCTTTGTCTTACAGGTTTTTTTTCCTTTGCGTTTTTTTTTTGTTTACAACCTCTTTAACCACTTAAGGACCGGAAGGATTTCCAGCTTTAGGACCGGAGCCCTTTTTGCGATTCGGCGCTGCGTCGCTTTAACTGACAATTGCGCGGTCGTGCGACGTTGTACCCAAACGAAATTTGCGTCCTTTTTTTCCCACAAACAGAGCTTTCTTTTGGTGGTATTTGATCCCCTCTGCATCATTTCTGATCGCCGCTATAAACAAAAGAAGAGCGACAATTTTGCAAAAAAAAACAAATTTCTTACTTTTTGCTAAAATACAAATCCAAAAAAAAAATATAAAAAAACATTTTTTTTCACCGTTTTTGGCCGATTTATATTCTTCATCATATTTGCGATAAAAAAAATCGCAATCGGCGTTTATTGATTGGTTTGCGCAAAAGTGGTCGCGTTTACGGATGATGAGAATTCATTTTTGGGGTTTTTATTTTTTTTTATTTTTTACTAATAATGGCGGCGATCTGCGATTTTTAGCGGTACTGCGATATTTCAGCGGACATGTCGGAACATTTTGACACTTTTTTGGGACCATTGGCATTTATACAGCGATCAGTGCTATAAAAATGCACTGATTACTGTGTAAATGCCATTGGCAGTGAAGGGGTTAACCTGCAGGGGGCACTCTAAGGGTTAACTATGTTCCCTGGGCGTGTTCTAACTGTATGGGGGATGCCCTAACAGGGGAAGGGAAGTTATCACAGCCTTCACGTAAAGGAAGGCTGTGATCACAGCCCTTCCCCCTCACACAGAGCGGAGGTCCGTGTTTACATACACGGACCTCCGCTCCTTCACTCCGGGGGGGGGCATCGCGGGTGGCCGGCGGCAATCGAAGCTGCCGCACCCGCTCCCTGGCCCTCCTCGGACACAGTGAGCGCGCACGCGCCGCCGGAGGCGCGATCTGGCGGCCGCCGTCGTATGACGGCGGTTTGCCTTACAGAGCCACTTTGCCGCCGTCAGATGCCGATCGGCGGTCGGCAAGTGGTTAAGGTGAAAAAGTTTGCTTTCTCTTTTAGGCTACTTTCACACTGAAGTGTTTTACAGACGCTATTTAGCTAAAAATAGCGTCTGTAAAGCGCCTCAAACCCCCCCCCAATCCACCCCAATGTGAAAGCCCTGAGTGCTTTTACACTGGGGCGGTGCGCTTGCGGGACTTTACAAAAAGTCCTGCAAGCAGCATCTTTGGGGCGGTGAGGGGATCGGTAATACACCGCTCCTCTACCGCACCTGCCATTGAAATGAATGGCAAGCGCTTCCGAATCGGCTGCACACCGCCTCGGTAGCGCTGAGCGCCGGCACTCTTAACCCCTTTTTAACCCCTTGTGGGGGGTTAAAAGCACAGCGCTCCTGCCCGCATAGCGGAGCCCTATTGCTGGTAAAACTCTGCTAAAACTAGCGGGGTTTTACCGCGACCGTGGCTGCCGCTCAGTGTGAAAGTAGCCCTAGAAGCTATCCTTTTTATGTTGCTGAGATAACCGGAAAGTAGTTTGGAGGCATAAAATACATGAATAGGTATAATACCTCCTTGTGTGTGCATTCCATATCTGTTCTCTTCCCAGGATTTGTTTAATACTCAAAGCTAAAGTAAACCTCCACAATAAAAAGGACACCCTTACGCCCACAGCCCCTGTGCTCCTCCAGGAGAATTTTGCTATAATGTGCATGCATTCACAGCTTATTAGCACATTCTAGCGGATGCCTAGTAAGGCAGGCAGGATTTCCCCATCAACACAAACAGTGCTGACAGAGGAAACAGCAATTAGAAGACACTGATGGCTATAGAAGCCGCTAGTGATAATCGCAAGCAAATCCAGCAGGTTGGTTGTACCCAAGTCGATTGATTGATCAACTTGGTACATTCAGCCTGCCCACTAACAGTTCAAACCTCGGCCAGTTCTTGGTGAACCAGCCGAGATTCGAACCGTGTATGGTCAGCCTATGTGATTCACTCCGAAGCTGC
This sequence comes from Glandirana rugosa, assembly GCA_018402905.1. Classification (NCBI taxonomy): domain Eukaryota; kingdom Metazoa; phylum Chordata; class Amphibia; order Anura; family Ranidae; genus Glandirana; species Glandirana rugosa. The sequence goes on from BLSH010198562.1 coordinate 552,431, forward strand.
AAATTTAGCGCTTCGCTCCATCTTCTCCCAGTCATCTTCCAGGTTCACTGTTTGGCCTCTTCATTGAATTGGCTTTGGACCATGTGAATGAAGTACACTGCCATAAAAATATGCATATACAAGTGTTTTTCAGTTACAGAGCTAAATGCAATCTGCGTCTAAGAACATGCGCTTTATTCACTTACATGTAAATTAAGTCTAAACAAAGGGTGAAAAAAAAAGCATATGTGTGAACTTTTCTCCTAGAAAACACATGTGCAATAACATCGGTAACATTTTTACGGTTATGTGAATGAAGCCTTAGAAACAATACACATTAGAAGTCTGGCTCTTCTTGACCTGAAACTGCCCTTTTATACATCTCCACATTATCCATAATACTGGTTATGGTAAAATTCAATTTCTAACATCTACCTAACATAAGCATCTACAGCATTCTAACATCTACCTAACATAAGCATCTACCCAAATTTATAAGAAAATAATGGCTAGCAGCAACATGTGAGTTGTTGGACTGCAAAATGTGGTCATCTGGAAATACTGATATAATTATAAAACTGGAATTAAAGTGTTACTAAACCCAGGACCCTGCATTCACTATATCTGGTCTCCCACAGTACACAGTGCTGATTGGCCCTGTGCTGATCACATGCACTCTCCCAAGAAGAAAAAAAACCTCTAACAATACATACCAAACTGAGCATGTGCAGCTTGCCCCGAATTTTACACATTATGAAGGATTAACCCCTTAGGTTCCATAGCATAGGTGTGCCAGGTGTACCTGTGCACACCCTAATCACTATGTACAGTGACAATTCCCTCTACTGCCCAGGCTTCCTCCCTCTTGTTGGTCCTCCTGCCCTGCAGTGCTGATGGATCCCCTCCTCTCCTCTCCTCCTGGCTGCTGCAGGGGATGTTTCAGAATGGAGAGCAAGGGAAGGGGCTAGTAAATATGTAATTTATGGACCCACCCTCTTTTTCTAAATGAACACAGTGAACACACTCACTGTGTCCATTTATGACTGAAGCACAGCAAACTGTTTACTATGCTCCAGTTTGTGTATGAACAGGAAGCCGCTGAGCACAGAGCACTTCCCATTCATTCACTGTCCAGTGCAGCTGAGGCTGCAGAGAAATGTGTTTTTGAGATTTGGGGTGCACACCCTAATGCAATAGGCTGTACACACCTATGTTCCACATTGAGTATAACACACATGCTTTACTGCATATACAGACTGATTTTACTGTTGTGGGTTTAGTAGCACTTTAAGAGAGTGTTTGCTGAAATATAATGAAACATTTTAGCATTTCTACATCACACCCCTCAGCTCTCTTGCTGAATTGGTGGGGGGTTGGCTGAGTGACATCTTTGGGAGGTGACATCAATAAAAAGCCACTGCAGTTGGCAGCTGGAGTTCTTGATGTCCTCTGGAACCATGCCAGAATGCTACAAGTCATTTTTGAGGGCCAATGACTCTGTCAGAATCTTACTCACTCTGAAGTGAATTGGACTCTGCACAGGACCCAAAGACTATTTTTAATGCAGGAACAAAAATGTATAGGGTTGTAGCTTACCGGTCCTTAGATGAGGTGATTACATTGATTTTTTTCACATTTTTCAACTTTATTTAACCTGGTAATCCTACCATTAGCTCACTTCCTTTCCTAGGATGACCACAGTACACAGTGTAGACATCCCCCTATCTTCTCCATCATAGGGGGACTTGTTTTGTAGTCCACGGAGATAGCTGGGAAACTGTTAACTTTCTGTACTCTTCTATCTCTGGACACTTTCAGGCAGGATGAACAGCTTTTTTTTTTTGCACGTTTTGAAAAAATGTACTATATTGTCAAAAGCATTGGGAAACCTGCCTTTACACGCACATGAACTTTAATGGCATCCTACTCTTAGTCCGTAGGGTTCAATATTGAGTTGGACAACCCTTTGCAGCTATAACAGCTTCAGCTCTTCTGGGAAGGCTGTCCACAAGGTTTAGGAGTTTATCTATGGGAATGTATGACTATTCTTCCAAAAGTGCATTTGTGAGGCCTGGCTCGCAGTCTCTGCTCTAATTGATCCTAAAGGTGTTGAGGTCATGACTCTGTCCAGGCCAGTCAAATTCCTCCACCCCATCCTGCCCCATCCTGCTCATCCATGTCTTTATGGACCTTGTTCTAGCTGCAAAAGGTGGGCCAAATCAATATTGAACCCTATGGACTTAGACTGGGATGCCATTAAAGTTCATGTGCGAGTAAAGGCAGACGTCCCAATACGTTTGGTAATATAGTGAACACTTTGAATGATATATTTCCACAACATCGCTAGAATACACCCTTTTTAACCAATGACACCACCAAGCGTCCGATTCACTCTCTGGTTATCTCTCGCCTCGACTACTGCAACTCCCTCCTCATTGGATTACCTTTACATAGACTATCCCCCCTTAAGTCCTTCATGAATGCTGCTGCAAGACTCTTTCACCTTACCAACCATTCAGTGTCCTCCACCCGTCTCTGTCAATACCTCCACTGGCTTCCACTCACCCAACAAATAAAATTCAAAGTACTAACAATAATTTACAAAGCCATCCACAACTCTGCCCCCAGCTACATCACTAGCCTGATCTCAAAATATCAACCAAGCCGTTCTCTTCGGTCCTCCCAAGACCTCCTGCTCTGTAGCCCCCTTGTTACCTCCTCCCAAGCTCACCTTCAGGTTTTCTCCTGTGCTTCTCCCATCTTTTGGAACTCCCTACCCCAATCTGTCCAGCTGTCTCCTAATCTATCTATATTTAGACGATCCCTGAAAACCCTTCTCTTTAAAGAAGCCTATCCTACACTGTTTTACTTTCTCCATCAACTATTACTTTTTGTATCAATTGACCCTCCCTCTTTGATTGTAAGCTCTATTGGGCAGGGCCCTCTGATTCCTTTTGTACCAAATTGAAATGTAATGCTAATGTCTGCCTTCATTTTGTAAAGCGCTGTGCAAACTGTTGGCACTATATAAACCTGTATAATATTAATAATCATAATTTAAAAAACCAAAAGGGAGAAAATAAGAGAAATTAATTGTTTACATACTGTGCACTTTAATTACTACTTTTTCTTTGAACGCCATTTATTTTGCTGTTGCTTATTGTCTATTTTGTATTATCTGTTTTTTGTAAATATTTTTATTCTCTAAATGCTCCAACCGGGAAATAAAGAATCCTTGCCTCTGTGAGGGCTACCATATTTTAAACTGTGTTATTTTCCTGCATGGCATGACAGTGAGTGTTAGTGATTTCTTAAGTGTCTGTTAACACATGGTGATAGCTACTGTTTGGTGGTAAACTGTGGAGTAAACTGACCCCAGTGAAGCTCACTCTTGGCCTGTGGAAAATTCCTGCACAGGTTGAGACAGGGAAACACAGTTGTCATAATCTGGTGACAAAGGTGGGATTGGAGACTACTGCCTTCACATTCTAATGGCAGCAGTAGGATTTAAGACTGTTGTCACGCTAAGGATGATGGAGGGGTCACAAGTAATGCAAAAAATGGCAGGAAAATGTTCTTATTATCTGATTCCCCACAAGCAAACACCTCCAGCTTTGTACCCTTAATTTTACCACATCTTTGCTTAAAATAAAAAATAAAGAGTCAAATCAGTGTAGCTCGGCCTGTGGCAAACAGCTTGGACATTCACAGGGTCACCCACACTTTTGCCACTGTCATCTCCCTTTCAAACCACAAGTGTGCTGAGCAGCTGGACCTGGGGATAGAGAAGACACTCTGTAACTGGCTACAGCTGTGGCCACTGTGGATGCCACCCACCGCCCGACAGGAGAGCACAGTGATTGGTTGCAGCCACAGCCCGGCAAAGAAGAAAGCCTGCCTACTGAACCCAGGAGCTGCCAGGGCTAATGGGGGGATGAGGTCCCCATAGAGGAAAGTGCTGTGCAGAGGGAGACTGTGTGGGACTAAAAGTTCCAAAAGCAGAGCCGTGCTTTAGGAGCGAGGATACTGGAAATCTAGACTTTTCGACACAACCTGATGTGGAAGAACAGACGATAGAGGTATTGTGTGTGTGCAGAGGACATGCTGGGCTGGCCTAGGGCCCACAGGACTACTACTGCACCAGCCCACAGATTGGTGTTGCCATAGTAACTGCTGTATGTGAGCGCCAAGGACCATGTACAGCAGCGGAGGGACCCATGAGGCTGTGGTCAGAGGATGTTTTACTGTGATTGGTGAGAGACTGTTTCCCTGCCAGTGTGGGACTCTTCTGAAGCTCTGATATCAAGGTCTGTGTTGCTGTGGGACCACAATGCTCAGTGTGTTACAAGAGAGTGTCTGCCCCTTGTATCTAGTGACTTTGTTCCAGAGGGAGGCATCTTCCTGACAGATTCCAGAGTGGCGAGAGTCCTATGACCGCCATCTTTGTTACATTCCTACTTAAAGAGACACCATCAACGGCCCCTCTTTTCTTGGACCGTTAAGAATTTTTTCTATGTAGTATTTCCTCTTTCCAGTTTGAGAATACAAAACTGTTTAAAATGAGAGAAGATACTTTTTATTGGTGTGTAAAACACAATGAAACTTTAATTTGACATCAGTCTGAACTATTTAGAGCACCCCATCGTAATCTTTTGGCCCCAATGCCGGCCATACTGTGAGAAATACATGAATTGTGCATAATCAATACAAATATATATTATTTAAATTAAATATAGCCAATGTACATTCCGCATTTAAACAAAATCTTCCACAAAGTGAGAAAAAAAATTCCAAAAAAATCTTAACATCCGATGTGGTAAAGTGCCTGTGCTTCACAACTTTCATGGTGCACCCCAGTGGTACATCAGATTCACCAGATTTATTTTACTTGTTTCAAAAACAGCCAAACAGCATGGAGTTACAATGCTCAAATATAGTGAAATCTGGGCTCTTAAGTCTTCATAAAGACTCAAGAAAAAGAAGGTCCCATTTAGGAAAGTGTAGAAGGAGAAACAGCCCATAGCATAAACACCTTCTTCATTAAAAGCCACAATAGAAACAATCCAGGTGTACTTGCAAATAAAATGCTTAGGCTAGCACCCAAGAATTTGATAACTATGAGATAATTTGAGTGCTATACCAGCACAGTTCCTGCCCTGCGCTATATGAACTATTAGGTTTTTTGATTTACTCATTTTTGAAGAGTGCTGTATGTTGTAAATATTACGGTGTCTTTATAGCCCCAGTGCCCAGTGTGTATTTCCATATTAAGGGCATCCCCTTAAGCCAGGGCCTAGGAGGTCTGAACTTTGCCCCTTTATTCTGACTCTATCCCTTCCTGAGACTTCTTCCTGGCCTGAAGAGCAGAGACACTGGCTCTGGACAGTCTTCGTCAGATAGCTGAACCCACCGAACACTTGGAATCCATGAATGTTTTTATTGCATGCAGAACGCTGTGGCGAATACAGGCAGTCCCGGGTTATGACCAAGATAGGGTCTGTAGGTTTGTTCTTAAGTTGAATTTGTCTGTAAGTCGGAACAGGTACATTTTTTGAGTGTAACTCCACCCAAAACAATAATTTTTAAGTTTTTGGAATAGCTTGGGAAGGGGGTAACACCCCTGTAAGGTGTGTTTTGCTGTCTGTGCTTCTGTTTAGAAGATTTTACCTCACTTTCTGTCCCTATGAACATTGAATTTTGAAAAATTTCAGTTGTGGAAACAAGAATTGGTGATAAAGCTTCAGTGGAGACACTTTTTTCCCATAATAACTCTTACAGGAGTGAATTTCCCTTCCTAGGGGTAGATTTCTTCCTTACTTCCTGTTGTCTCCCTCCCTTTGTAAGTATGAGTCGTATGTAAGTCGGATGTTTGTAACTAGGGGACCGCCTGTACAATTGGATGTGGTAGATTTGATATAGAAGTGTTTTAGGCAGTCAAACTGAATATCGGCTTTCGTAGCCCTGGTGTGTGTCTTGTATGAGGAAGGATTACAGAAGCTCACGCAAATTAAAAGGAAATTACATCACAAGAAGGGGAAGGGGAGGAAATACAGAAAATAACATGTAATAGAAAGAATAATCACAAAATGGCAGCATAACCAAAAACAGTAACTAACAGTACAGGCTACACATACAGATGCAACTGCATTGTCAATATTCAGGACATAATTCTGTTATTATCTCAGTTGTAAACTGCATTTTTGTATGCACTTTTTATCGCCTTGATTTTTTAATGGTTTATTGGTATTATTGTTGTGGTCTTACTCTGCTGGGTGTGTTGCACGAATAAACAATCCTTCTTTCAGCCTTGGCGTGTTTAGAGAGTGGGTCGCTGACAAGCACAGGGATTACCTTCAGGGGTAAGCATTACATTAGTTTGTTCTATAATTATAGTCCTACCATTCTTCCCATCTCAGGCCACCTTTCATGTATTTTTGCATAACCCATATCATAAAACCTTACCTAGACACCAGTGGCGGCTGGTGGTATATGTGTATGTATATGTGTATATATATATATATATATACAGTCCTGCTCACCATTATTGGCACCCCTTCATGTTTTGCATAACTGAGTGAATGTCTTCAGAAATAAATGGAAATGTACCAAATTTATATCAGCAGGATCTTTTAATTGGAGGTCCAAAGTAATTTAACAAAGACAATTGTTATTTCAACATAGATATTGTAATTATAAAGAAAAAACAGAAAACCAGCATGTGCACTAATATTGGCACCCCTCCTTAATATTTGGTTGCACACCCTTTGGCAGCGATGACAGCCTCCAAACGTTTCTTATATCCATCGATAAGCTTCTTGCACTTCTCGGGTGGCATTTTCTCCCACACTTCCTTTGCAATATGCTCAAGCTCTTGAACATTTGCAGGGTTCCTTTCTCCAATGGCAGTTTTCAGCTCCCCCCAAAGATTTTCAATTGGATTGAGATCAGGACTCATTGCTGGCCATTTTAAAACAGTAAATTTTTTCCCTTTCA
>BLSH010198562.1:560353-586559 GCA_018402905.1 Glandirana rugosa
TCTACCCCCCACCGACACTACCTAACGACGATATATATATATATATATATATATATATATATGTGTATGTATGTGTGTATGTGACACATATATATATATATATGTCAGGACGAGTGGTAATAACCGTGGGTACTTCAAATACATGTATAACACCTTATAGATGACTTCCTTTACATAGTTTAATTGGTTGTATAATGATGTCTATCGAACACAAACTGTTTTTTGACATTTACTATTTATTGTAAATTTTTCTATTTGTAATACTCCTTTTGTCTCTTTTGGTATTACGAACGGAACAGTCACCATAACCGTGGGAAACGACGTTTAGTCATACCTTTGGGTTAAACCGAGTGGACAACGTCTAGAGTTTAATCCTAGTGGACTGTATATATATATATATACACAGTGTATGTGTGTATGTATGTGTATATATATATATATATATATATATATATATAGCAGCAATCCATCACAGCCACCCCCCATCTAGGTGGGCAGTGCTTCCTCCGAGTGGCAGATGGCAACTTCACCCAACGTCCCCTCCTCTTCTGCTTTACGGCGGCTTCCCCTACGTCTCCTCCCTCCTCCTCCTTGGCAGCCAATAGGATCACTTCTCCTCACAGCCAATCGGGTGGCGGGTCTCAGGACAGGCCAGCAAGAGACAATAGCGAATATTCGCTATTGTCACACAACTGGGTGGGCTAAGGGTGCAGTGCTCTGTGCCCCGAGCCCACCCTTTTTTGTAGCCAACTAGATCCTCAGGCTCTAATCATGTGCTTCTAAAAGAAAAAAAAAAAACATTGACATCCATGTGTCCGGCGCCCTGCATGTAGATTAGGGGCCGGACGCATGGTATAGGGGGTGGTGCTTCATTTCTGACTAACAGTGCAATATTTGATTTTGTAGTAGGGGGGAAGGAAAGCACTGAAGCAGGCTTTGAAAAACCTGCCTTCTATTCAGTAGTGCGTAACAAAATGGACAGATGTGAATTTAGTTGGGGTGATGAAGAGAGAACCTTCATTACATTGCCCTAAGAAGAGTTGTCTTCTAGAATCTGATGAAGGGGTTTACCTGTCCCTATATTTAGACAGCCTGCAGCTTCACGGAGTGGCCGTGGTATGAAAAGAACAGAGACTGGCTGCCTACGACTGAGCCATGTGCTATTGAGACTACGGCAACTCTTGAACCTGTTCCAATGTTCTAGGAAGTAGTTATCATGACCACAATTGTTACCAAGCTTCATTATAGGAACAGACTCTAGTGTCTATAATCCGTGCTGTCATTGAACATTTATCCCACTCTTTGTTATCTCACGTATTTTGCTGCCTGAGGAGAGGTGCTTACCTGATAAATATGCCTCAGCAATAACATAGGCAACTGGATGCCATCTTGTACAGCACTGTCCAATTCTGAGACATTCATAGTTACTTATATCTACTTTGATAAATATCATACCTTATAAATGTCAGCACTGTGACACAGACATCTGTTTACCCTCGTTCGGTGAATGATTAACTATACTTATAGTGCTACTTTGAAATTACATATATTTGTGTTATGCTCTCATATGGGCTTGGTGGAATCAGATAGGTATTCCACTCCAGCTCTTTATTGTGATGTTAAAGTAGGATGTTTTATTTCATCGAACCCCTGAGATTTATTTTTTTAATCTTAATTCAACATGTTCATTGCTGATTTTGGCTCTCTGAGAAACTGAGGTCTTTTAAGCTCTTTTGCACAGATGTCAAATGACATTAGAGGCTTTGCTGACACCAGTGTGGCAATTCAGTAAGAAGATACTTTTCTGCATAAAGAAGTATCTCAGTTGGCCCAGTTTCTAGATGACATGCCTTCAACCGACCGTGACTACTAAAGTGGAAAAACACCATTAATGGAAACGCATTACCATACAAGCTGAAGAATTCAGAGCCTGAATGAATAGGGTCGCTGTGTGCTGGCATATCATTGTACCCTTATCCCAAGACCTATCTCTTAAAGTGACTCTACTAATGTGCTGTTCTCTTAAGACTCCAGTCAAAAGGAAGTTTTTTTGTTGTTGTTTGATTTTTTAGTAGTTGTCATTATCTGCCTGTAAATGTAAAATCCTGCTTTTTTTATTTTTTTTTTACATGGCCATTGCCACCTGTCAGTATTTGGCTTCTGTTTTATAAGGAAGGACCCTATGAAGCAAGAAGTGGCCCTTCTCTAAAAAAAAAAATGCATGTAGCATGCCTTGATAATTAACCCCGGAAACGTCCAGCATCCCACACATTCAGATTTTCTGAGAAAATTCTACAGAACTATCAGTATCACTAGATATGTGCTTAGACTTTTGGTCCCTGATTTTTAAGCCTACTTTTCTTCTTTTTTTTTCTCTTTTTCTTCACAAAAGAATGTAAAGTTGTAATGTACAAATACAAATAGTAAATTACAGAACCCTACTTTTCACTTCCTATTCTCCCTTCTTGAATCTGCTGCTTTGATGTTTAGCAAGGTCAAAGTGAAGTTGCCTAAGAAAAAATGTACATTTCAAAGGCTAAGCAGGAGAGTTAAAGGTTTTTGTAATATAAGTCTCAACTTAAAGCCTAACTCCAGGCCAGAGGCATAACTAGAACCTTCAGGGCCCCGGTGCAAGAAATTATGAAGGGCCCCCCCTGACCCCTGGCCAGGGCCCTTCCCTCTTCCAACTGATCCTGGGGCCCTTTACTCCCATTGCGGGTCCCTTTATTACGGTCCCACTGAATAAACGAATAGTTGTGTACCAAGCTTCCCATTCATTCAGAAATGGAAGTATAGTAAAAAACAGTTTACTATGCTTCAGTTATGAGTGAACCAATTGGTACCAATCACTGACTCTGTCCATTCAGAAAAGGAAGGAGCCGGTAAATGACACATTTACCGATCTGTTCTCATCTCTCCATCATGACACATCTTCTACAGCAACTGGCAGGAGAGGGGGGGGGGGGGAGACAGCAGCTCTGGGGGGGAGGGGGGACCAGGGAAGCACACAGGGACCCTGGAAACAGCAGAAGACAAGTAAACTGGATAGGAGGGGCGGCATATAGAGGAACCAATCTCCTCCATTAGGAGGAAAATGGAGGACATTTGTTCCTCTAAATGTCGCCCCACCATCTCTCCTATCCAGGTGTACAAGGGAAGCACAGGGGCCCCTGAAGCACGGGGCCCGGTTGCAATTGCAACCCCTGTAGTTGCGCCCCTGCTCCGGGCAGATAAAAGGCACAATTTCATTTAAATGCATATTCATTAAATCACCAATAAGTGACTTTAGAAGCAACCAGTGTTAAAGTGTTTAAATCTAACTTGGTATCTGCCTCTTTCTATCCCCTGTACAACAGACTCAGATTGGGAGAGGGAAGAGGTGCAAGGAGCCAGTCACTTGTTCTGCAGTGCTCATGTGGTAGCAAAGATTGAGTGACTTAAAGATGAGCTCACAAAGCTGTTGCTTCTCTTTCACTGTCAAATCATAGGCTGGAAAAGACAAAAACGAGGCATACATGTTTTCTATGCGTAAGGTGAACTATCACTGGGTTTACTACCTTCAGTTCAACAGCAGTTTAGAAAAAATGGACAGCACTAAAAAAAGGGGAGAACCAGTGTTGAGAACCGCATACTGTATATGCCATCTAATGATAGTCTCAGAAAGGCAGCAGTGTGATGCAGAGGGCTGGGGGGGTCAGAGAGCACGGAGCATTGTGTGTATAAGGCAGCAGTGTGATCCAGGGGGAGGGTGGCAGAGAGCCAGAGTATTGTGTGTTTATAAGGCATGTAAAAATCATGTTTGTGGTCCGCGGGATTCAAAATGGAGAGTTTATTGGTCCATGAGGTCTGAAAGGTTGGCAACCACTGCTCTATAGTGTGTCTCAATTAGGAGCACTAAGTGTCATTTATGTCTGCTGCTCCGTTCCTCTGCTTTCAGCATGAATCACTTCTGACAAGTTTTCCTGACGCCAAGAGAAAAATGGTGACAGGGGATGGGAACCTCCAGCAGATTGACAGCTTCAGCTCTATTCCTGAGTGCTGTGTGGAGGGGTTGTGTCCAATCAGCTGTCAGAGCTCTCCTCGCTGAATTCTGCAGAGTGCATTTTCAGCTCTCTGCCCCTTTTCCTCTGAAATCTCAGACAAGCTTTATAAAGTCAGAACTTTGAATGAATGTAGAGAAGAGAAGACTTAGATTTGTTTGTTTCATCTCTGCATATCACCTGTGGTTAATCACGTTGATGGATATATGTAAGAGTTTACAACCACTTTAAGCCAATTTAAGAGTCCCACTATTAAGAAGGCTTGGGTTAGGTAAAAGCTTTTAACTTGTAGAAATTTGTTTTGTGTTCTCATTTGACTTTATTGAGGCTGGAGGCTGGGACAAGACCTATGTCTATTATTCAACCACAGTAAATAAGATTCAGGTCTTCAGCCTGGCTGTGCTGTCTGGCAAGGCTTGAAAAATATCAGAAATGAATGGACAAGACTAAAAATCCCTTGGCCCTCTAATGATTTTTTTTCAATTGCGTATTCAGCTGTTTTCCTGGAGTTCAGCTTCAAAGCAACTCTCACCATTTAAACAAAGCTTTAAAAAGACTTCCGTATAAAGAGTTAATCTCTTCTGGGAGTGTCAGATGCCTTATTCCCCACTCCATACTGTGGTTCATTTTGCCGACCCTTACCTCAGTACAGGACACAGTAGTAATGTAGTGGCAAGCTGAAGAAACCACAGAGTGCATTAGGGGATCAGACAACCAACAAACCCAGAAATGTGTCTGATGCAGAAGCTAGTAGTGTTCGAAGGCAGTGAAGATTGGAAGTTCGGGAGGAAGGAGGGAAGCCTTGAAGCTTTGTTTAGGTAGTGATAGAGTTGCTTTGGTGCTCATGCTGATCGAAGGAAATACAAGTATAAAATGCACTGGTATTTGTGGCACCTGGGAGACTCACCTGGTGCATAATTCTGTAGCTTGGGATTGTATTGACAGGATCCGCTGTATGTGAGTATACTTAGAAAATTACGCCCATATGCAATGGTATACCTGCATTTACAGGCACATGTGTATGCATGTCATTTCCTGAACCAGCAGGGCTCCCAGGTGCTGCAAATACAGGCATTTTTATGCTTTATGCCCATATTTACATATGTGTACATGATCCCAAAATTTTTGCACAGGATCTTCCCCTTTTAATTACAACTCTGCATTTCATCTTGGCTGAATTGCAATTACACTGCCAGCATTTGTTTTAGCGTACTGATGTTCAAATATGGTTTCCATTGCTGCTTTTCAGTGAAGGTTCATATGATCATAATTTAGAAATAAACATTTTTCTAGTATCATGAAGTGCTGATTTTTTAAGGTAAGCACGTTCTCAGATGGTACAACTTTCTTTGTGGGATAGATTTAACAAAGGGAATTTGTTTTGGCTGGGTAAACACAAGCCCATTTTAACAAAACTATCCAAACGCATGTGGAAAATGGGTGCTTTCCAATGAGTAAATCATAGTGTGAAGTCTAAAGATGGAATCTTTTTCAGCGCCATGAAGAGTTTTCTTCCCATTGAAAACAAGACCTACAAGGTTACACGGTTATTATATTTTACTTTGCAGATGATTGATTGAGACACAGAATATGTTTTCCGTATATGGTCATTCAGAAGTAGAACTATTGCTAGGTTGTGGTTTTGAGTACAATGTGGAGTTCTTTTTTGTGGTTTTGAATACAATGTGGCATTTTTTTCCTTTTTAACAGTACAGCAATAAGTTCAAACATTATTGATAAAAGTATAATATGAATTCCTAAGTTGCAAGTGTCCTTTCTTCGCAAACTCTTTAGAAAATTGCCTTTCTTTGTCACGTATTCAGTGATGGTGCTTAAGTAATCCCAGCTTGTAGCATATGGCTATCTAATGCAAATAAACCTACTGTCTTGTATTTGCATTTTTCAGATTTACAGTATATCTAAACCCAACATTTTTTGTTTAGTTTTTTATAGAGAAGGGTAAAATGAAATCGCTATTCCTGCTGTCTGTGTCTCTGCTAAGGTATTTCACCTCTCTATTTGCTCTGGTGACCACTTTCACCAAGATCGGGGCAGGAAATAAGGGAAAGATTCCCAACTGGACACAAATGTTTAAAAAAAAAAAAAAAAAAAGGGTTTAGCCATTCCCTACACTACCCAAAACTGGGATTTTTTTCTCAGTGCCAACATTTAGATGTGTTAGCAAATCATTGGGCCTTGAGATCCCAGCAATGACTGCCCAGCATAAAGGCCAGTAGGAAGAGGCTTTGAAGTTGTGTCTTAATTTGCAGTTTGGGTGAAATAAAGTATGCGTCCATTCATATGTTTTGTAACTATAGTTAGCTAAGAGGTACCCATGTATATTAAATAGGATAGGAATAAATAGCCCAGTCTTTAGATGTGATGTGACCATTTGAGCACTGCTTGTGAATATTTTGCTTTTCGTGGCTTTCCTAGGGGTTAGGAGAACTGTAGAGCAAGTAGTGGTTAGTCACATTCAACTGGACTTGTTCTGTAATGTTGAAGGGATTTTGCAGCTTATCCAAGACACTTCTTTGGCTCTAATTATAGAGGTCTAGTTGATTGTGACTAACCACAGCTAGCTGTACTATGACCTGGCTAATTGAAACCTTCATAAATTCATTGTAGATATAGTTAATTGAAGGGAACATATTGGCCATGTTTGGTAGAACATTGAGGCATTATTTTGAAAGAGCAGGGATACAGTAATAGTTGAAAAGATGTGCAACTCTCCATTGTCTTTGGTGGTGGTGTGTGTGTGTGTGTGTATGTATATATATATATATATATATATATATATATATATATATTATATAATTGGTGTGTGTGTGTGTGTGTGTGTGTATACAGGCAGTCCCCTGGTTACAAACAAGATATGATTTGTAGGTTTGTTCTCAGAACAGGTACATTGTAAAAGTGTACCTCCAGCCAATAAAATAATTTTAAGCTTTCTGTATAGCATAGGGAAGGGTTAACACCCCTGTAACATTTGCTTTGCTGTCTATGTCCCTGTTCAGATGATTTCACCTCACTTTCTATCTTTCTGATGTTTGTCTCTCCGGGGACCGCCTGTACTAAAAACTTTAATGAAAAGGAAAATGTTTTCTAGCCATGCATTTCAATGTTTTATTTGGCTGTTGATTGGTAGACCTGTATTAAAATCCTTTTCACATATACACTTTCAAAGTATCACATTGTCTAACACGTTAGTATCAAACAGAAGACTAATGTCTCTGAGCACATTAACCTTTCTGAAGAAATGTAAGGCTTCCGTTCCATTCCTGAGGAAAGTCTGTTAGTCATGAAGTAGGAAATTGGTACATCCCTGTGATCTTCAGCATTATGAAGCCTCCGTTCGCATATCAAAAGCAGCTAAAATGATCTGAATACTGTTACATTATTTAGCTGAAAGTAAGCACAGAAGATTTTAAGAAATGAAATATGACGTTACAGATTTTCATTGTCCGTGACTTGCAAGATGTTGTAAACTTGGTACATAGGCACCTTTTTCATTTAAAGACTGTCATTTATATTCTTTTGAAATTATTTTGCTTGTCTTTTTAGCACTTTCAATGACCGGCCAATGTGCAGAATATGCCATGAAGGAAGTAACCAAGAAGATCTTCTTTCTCCATGTGAATGTACTGGAACATTAGGGACAATACACCGCAGCTGCCTGGAGCACTGGCTTTCATCATCCAACACCAGCTACTGTGAACTCTGTCACTTCAGGTTCTCTGTGGAACGCAAGCCTAGACCTTTAGTGGAGGTCAGTCAGTAATGTACTGTTATAGCTTTACAGTTACTCTGACTTGATTCTTTCTGAAATATGATTCTGCACTGCATTCTGCCATCACAGGTGTTGGAGTTGGGTTTGGTGCAAAACATGTCTTGTAGTTCTAAATTTTTGTGGTGCATATCAGATTTTGTTTATTATTTAACTCAACTAATATGTGCCAGTTTTAGGATTTTTTTATAGTATTATATAGTAGTAGGTCTTAAAAAAAAAAAAAAAAAAGCTAATGAATGACTTCACTGCATGATCTCTGCATTAGTGAGGATAAACTGCCAATTGAAGATCCGGCATAATCCAACAATTCTGGGAATGTCAGATTCCTGGTTCCTCATTGCACTTAGGCTTCTGGTCCCTCAATGCACTTAGGCTTCTGGTCCCTCAATGCACTTAGGTTTTTTTCCATTGTCACTTTGTCACTACTGTAGTAACATAGAGGCTCTTAAGAGAGTCCATAGCTGAAGATCCTACGCACACCCCTCACAGATTATGATCTTCAGTTGGCAGTTTATCTTCACTGCAGAGACTGGCAACATAGGCACTGGGAGAGGTGATTTTTTTTCAGTGTCTTCTTTGCATGGAGCAATTGAATGTATAGTTTGATTTTAGCAACCGGGATGCTTTAAAGTATACTCCTAGGCAAAGACCAAAAATCAGTATTGAAAATTTGCATACATTATAAATTGAATGGCCACCTTTAATTTTTGTAATGGTCATCCATTCACACAATACTTGATGATCCTACCAGTCCACAACCCTTCACAGGATGGCAACTCTAATGCACCTACAGTAAATTCACTGCAGCATTGTCCTTCTGTGCAGCTGTGTCCTGATGTATACTGAGGAGGTGGGTTATCAACATTGCCACTGAGCACAACTCTCCTCCTCCTTAACAATCCAAGCAGGACACATGTCTACAAAAGCCAGGTAAAGGGATCCAAGAGGAGTCCAGTTGTCACTTCCTCATGACACAGGCCATGCTGCTTGAACTCTGCTCCCAACTGCAGCAGAGTGAATACCTCTGAGGTACCCGTGACAACATCATCATGAGTAAAAAAAAAAAAAAATAGAACAGGATAGGATCTACAAAGGTAGGGAAATAGTTGGCATGAAAAAAGTAGGGCATGTTCTTCTTTTTATTTTCAGTGCAGGGCAGTGCACATCAGCACAATGCATTGGTGTAAACTGCTCCTTTTGAAATACATTGCTTTTAAAATATTGGTCAAAGCATGTCAGCACATCTGATGTGAATAGGTCCTAAAGGCCCGTACACACAATAAGAAAATCGTACGGAAAATACTGCTTTTGAATCGATCGTACGATAATCTGATTGTTAGTACACAGCTTTCGAGAGCCGATTATGGCAATTCATCTGATATTATCCGATGGGACAAGCGCGAAAAATTTTCTCGTATGATATCCGATCATACGATTTTCATTTAATCTGTATAGTTGTCGTTCGAAAATACAATACAAATTTTCGTCACTTTAGTAAACTCTTCATTTTTGATATGAGATTAGCATGCAAAAGAATGGACGACCATTCATCTGATAATCTCATCGTATGTACCAGGCATAAGTGTGCAGGCAGCAGTTTGCATTTCCTAAGAGATTATTATACTCTTCACTTCCAAGAATTTATCTGAATATTGGCAATGAAGTAGTGCACATACGTTATTTTTCTTGAAATCTCTGAGCACTATTTCTATGTTGAAACACTTGTCATCTCTTAAAACACCAAATAAATAAATCTTGCATTGTCTGCGTGAAGCTGGCTGACTTTCCTTATAGTGCAAGTTGTAATTAAATAACAAAAGCAAAAAACATATGTTATGCACAGTAATCTTGGTATACAGAATCATAATGAAGGAAGCGCTGCTGTGATTTACAGAATTAGTTTTGCAAAATACTTTTTGTTAGCTGGTTAAAAGTTTAGCAACGTTAGCATCTGCCTAAATGGTCTGCCTGCTGATTATTTCTTTTTCTCCTTGTCACACTAGAACTTTGTTTGGTCAGTGATAAAGATTGCATAGGAGCTTGCCGGAGACGCATTGTTGGGGAAAAATGGCATATGTGGGGCTTGCCACATCAGCAAAACTCGTTTGATCCATAGCAACATCCACTAGCACTGGTTTCTAGAGTCGATTTAAATGTTCTAATTATGGGAAGTCTTCTTCATAGACACCAACCCTTTTGAGGTCTAAACTCCCATTGCATAGATGGAATGGGGCTTATTTTTGTGGCTTAATGGTAACAGCATTGACTGGACGTTCATTGAAAATGAGCTACACTGGTCCTAGGACAGTCTTCATGAATTAAATACCTGGCACGTGCATGTGATTTGATTGCAAACCACTTTATAACTAACTGCTTGGATCTCATGAACACTTTAAACGTTCTGTGCTTCACTAGTGTGAAAATCATCATTCAGACTGTATAGGGCTTGGTGAATAACATAATACAAAGAGAAAGTTTGCCTTAGTGTATGACCAATACACTAATACAATAATTTGCTGCAACGTGTGAGCAGACTAATGGAAGCTGATTTTTGGATGGTGATTTAGGACACTGCACACCACTCCTCTTCCACTATTTTATAATACCAGTCTTATAGTATTGATTAATGTTTGTTATACTTTGGATATTTTTAATATGTTTGACCTATGCTACATTTACATACCAAAAAGTACCGTATATATTTTTTTTCATGATTTTTTTTCAGAATTATACCAACCAGATCAAAAAAAGTAATTATGATATTTTTAAATAAACATTTTTAAAAATATACACACATAGTCCACCCATATTTGGCAACAACATCAATTGCTGTCTTCAGTAATGCAGTAATGTTTCTTAGCAACATCCATAAAACACAACATATAATAAGTACAAGTGGATGTAAACCCACCACTCACCCAGTATAAACGAATGGCACAGTATTAATGTATATATGCATGCAAACCTCCTGCGTGTATCCCTACCTCACAAATGTCACTCCTTGCGCAGTAGCAGCCCCACAAAACTCTGGAATCAGTGGGTAGGTCTCTTTGCTGGAACTCGGTGGGTGGAGTCATGATGTCACAAGTCTCCCCGCCCACCTCTACACTCTCATACTCTCCTATTCCTGAGTTTTGTGAAACATCCAGTGAAAACTCATGAAAGTCACCACAGGACTTCAGCATGCCCAATCATGCTGAGGTGTGGAGCAGCCAATCCTGAGAGAGCTGGAGAAGAAAGGAGGGGGGGGTGTGTGAAGCTTCTTCTGCTCCATGCATGAGATAAGGAAATGAGCTGTCAGTTACAACCTTGGGGAAGAAGCAGTCACATACTTCTCTGTGTGTTTTTTCCTACTGAAAAAAGATAAGAGTATTGCTAAGAGCTGGATTAACTCTTCGAGGCAAGACTGGGCACAGATGATATGTCATCCTATACTCTACTAGGCAGAAGTCTTAATTACTTTTTTTTTTTCGGGTTTACATCCGCTTTAAAGCTGGCCTGCTCTAAAATCTACTGCTCATGATCTACAATTATTTAAACTCTAGATGGTACTTTCTATTTTCAAAATTAAAAAAAATTACAACACCTGAGTAAAATATCTTCCCCCTTCATCAGCCTACTCATACTTTCCTTTCCAGCAATCCCCCGGAACTCCTCCTTCCATTACAGCTGGAAACAAAATAATCCATATCAGCTGATGTCAGAGTACAGAACAGGGTTTCTCAACCAGGGTTCCATGGAACCATAAGGTTGCTAGAGCTTCATTGAAGCAATTTCTGCCCCTTAGATAAGTTCCCACTGACACCATTGATCTTTTTAGCTATCTGTAAGGGGGTAATTCTTCCCAGTGACCACAAGTGTAGGGAGGATCCTTCCCACTCACCATCACACTAATGTATCATGATCAGCAAATATAGTAATTTTCGTCAGGGGTTCCCTGAGACTATAAACTTATTTCAAGGATTCCTCTGTATTTAAAAAGTTGAGAAAGGCTGGTCTAGAAGGAACTGTATCCTCTCTCCCTCTTTCCTGAAATGATCTGTGATTATCTGCTAGGGCTGAGTACTACATAATAGGAGGAGGTCACATGCTCCTCCATACCCAGAAGCACCAGGTAAGGAGCTGTGGGGGGTCGTTGGATGGGTGAGTATCAGTGGGTGGAAGAAGGAGCTTATACAGATACTATCTCTTTAATCTTGACTTGTTACAATCAGGGGCCAATCCAGATTAGTTATTATTCCTTTTAGCTTTTTTTTAGGTTGCTGGAACATTTGTATATAGTCTTAACTAAATTCTTGTTTTTCTCATATTTTACCATTATTGACACATTTCTAAACAATGTAACTGAGAACCGTATTTAAAATTCATTCATGCACAATCTTTTTTTATGTTGTTTGAAAAGCAGTATTCCCATAAGCTCTGAAGACCTCATACACGCTCACAAAAATCCATTATTACACACCAGTATCGCTTTTGCATGATTGAATGCCCGCTGGAAATTTACTCCAGTTTTGCTTTTCATGTGCTTCAAAACTGATTGAGATCTTCCCATATCTCCTCCATGTTCCTCTAAGAGATACAGACAAGGAGCTGAAATTAGAATGTAGATTCTGTGTCTGCTCCTTGGAAGCTGAGGAATTTGCTAGATTAAAGTTCAAACTGACTAAATCACATCATTATAATTGTTTTTTATCCAGCTTGTCCTGATTATTCATGTCATCTGGCTTGTCTGCAGTAAAAGATAACGGTTCAATCCTGACTTTAACAATCGGAAAATTAACGCATTCCACGCTGGAGAAATTCGTCATATGGCAAGCACCATTAAGCTGCAGGCATCATCAAACTCTCTATTGATTGACACATTAAAATCTCCCTATTGCTTATAGCGTGATGACATTTATGCTGACTTTTTTTTTATCTGTGTAGGGTACCAGCAAGTCGGGCTCTGCCGGGACAGGAAAGCTTTGGCTAAATTATAAGATGAAATTGTTTTTTCCTTGTTCCAACAAATGTCAGTTTTTACTGTGTACTTCTAGAGAGTTTAATTGACCTTTTTATGTAAATGTTTTTGTAGAGAATCTTTAGAAGGTAAGAAATGCACTAGAAAAGGCAAAGGTTGTGAATCGTTAGTGGATTTATTGAAACGGAATGGTTTAATTATGCTTTTAATTATTCAATGGTTATAGTGCCAGAGCACCAAATGTAATGCAAAGCCTGAAGAAGAGAAACCTTTCATTGATTGGTATGCCATCTTGTCACTTAGGGCATCAGATCTTCTACTGTGACTGTCTATAAGAATATTTAACTTCTTAAAAGATTTCCGTTGTATTAATATGATGTGCTCACATCATTGTCTGTGCTACGGAATGTAAGCTCATGACAATGATGCTACAGATGCTTGGCACAGTGAGCCTGAAAGATATCCCATGGCATTGACCCAATGCAAGCATAGCAGCTGCCCCCAGCAAATTCGATATAGGGAAATAACCATAGGTATGCCATAGATTTCAGTAGAAGTGGGTGACATTCAGAATGGCTATAGTAAGCCTCTAATCTTGAAAGGGGTTTAATAAAAAGCTTTTCAGTGGCTCAACACTACCTTAAAGAAGTCTGAAAAGAAACCAATATGATTAAAATAAACCTTCTGCATAAAATGATATAAACAATACCGTAGTGGAAGCAAATACAGTATATGACAGTCTTTTTCATTTAAAAACACTTGAAGTGTATGTCCAACAAAAAACTTTTTTCTTTGTTTTGGATAGATTGGTTTTTTGGTTTCTGTCAGAGAGATTTCCCTTCACTTCCTTTATCCTGCTAATTGAATTGGGTGATGCAACGGCACACTTATATGTCAGCACCTCATCCCAAAAAAGTCATATTTGAATAGGCCAGTGGTTCTCAACTCCGGTCCTCGGGACCCACCAACAGGCCAGATTTTCAGTATTACCTTGGGGAGATGCAGACTAGAATACTGCAATCACTGAGCAGCAAATGATATCACCTGTGATGTATTTCAGTTATCTTGCAAACCTGGCCTGTTAGTGGGTCCCGAGGACCGGAGTTGAGAACCACTGGAATAGGGGGAAAAGGAAACAGGAAAAAGGGGAAGAGGGAAATGTTTTGAGCATAGGGATTATAACAGTGCCTATGATTCAATTCACAACTACTAAATTCATAAAAACTCCATGTTTTATTGATACATATTAAAAAATGGTATATGTGATACAGTAATACAATACCAGTTGCATAAAATAGTCTGTGTTTAAAATACTTGGCATATAGTACAAAGTCACTGATGGCAACATTGTGTGATAATCCCTATGCCCAAAACATTTCCCTCTTCCCCTTATTCCTTTATCCTGCTGTTTTACCAGATAGGTAGTGATGGTAAATCTCCAACAACAACAAAGACTGAAATAAATAAACTCTTGATTTTTCTTTTTTAATTTCTATTTGTGTCCTTACATCTTTTCCCTCACTTTTTGTCTGGTGAAGCCATTATCAGAGGAACAGGAAGTTAGAACTGTTTTTGGCTTGACATACATTTCAAAATCAATTAATCTATGCAAAGCCCAGTTAATACATCTAGCCATCATGCAAAGGCACAATGGATCCCACAAATATCTTCAAAGTGATTTTAAACGATCACCTTGTAAAACAACCCTTTTAGTTTAAAATTGAATTGAAAGGCAAACATATGTGTATAGATATAAAAACATTATAAATACCTTTATTCCCCTTTTCTATAAGTGATCACATTCCCGCTGTTCTCAGCTGCATAAGAGTTAGGGGGAGGAGATTCAACAGCACACTGATCTTCCCAGTGAAAGGCTGTGCAGCGGGAGGGGGGAGGAGACAAGTCTGATCATTGGAGGAGAGCAGCTTGAGTTCCCAGCACAGCCAAGGAACTGACCACGGTGAGCTCTCCTGTTTAGTGTGGTCCGTTTTTAACAGGAAAGCAGAGGGACTGGCAAGAACATCAAGGGTTTCATACAAAGGAAACAAATAAAAGAGAACAGGATACTTTTTCATACAGGTACATGGTACAGCACGCACATGAGAGAGATTGCTGTACTAACATCGGATAGTTAGTACAGCGTGCGCTTCAGGTTTTTTTCGTTCAGCCCCCTGGATTGAACAAAAAAAAGAAACTCATAGTGTGTACTAAGTTTAAGCATCTGATTGGCTGCCTACGGCCTTTTATGATTGGTTATACACTGTATATAACTGGTGCCCCAGTTTCCATGTGCATTGTATAATACTCGGGTGCTACCTTGGATCCACGGTGTTGTACCCCCTGCAGTGAGGAGCATGCTGGTCTCTTCCCCAGGGAACACTCGTCAGTCATTCTACAATCTTATTAGCTCCTCGGGTTGGTGTCATCCAGCATAATCCCACTGTAGCACACCCAGCCCTAACCCCCCTCCCCCCCATAATACAAGTCATGCCATGGCAGAGAGATGGAGCAGAGAGGAGATCTCAAGTGTGCAGGCATGGCCAGGGGAAGATGCAGGTGGAGTTCCCTCCTTGGCCCAAAACATCTGGCAGAAAACCTGCCACTCATCTCCTCACCCCCCCAAATGGTGTAAATAAGGTAGTAGCACTGCTCTCCCCCATCAGATCTTACCTGAGAAATGAGCTCCTTCTCCCCCTTCCATCACAGCAGCAGCCGCATTGCTCTGCAGATAGAACCTTTCCCAGCATTACAATTTCTAAATCCTCCCCAGACATCGGCGCTCAGGTGCTTCTCCTCTCTGCAGCAGACACGGAGCACACCTTTGTAAAGGAGAGATGACAGTTGCAGCAAGGAGCTTTCCACCTCCATGGATCAGATTATTTGGTGCCATGGACAGCAGCACCGCTCCCAGCGCCTGCTCTCCTTTCCTTCCCTCCGCCTTCTGTGGTTGACCTCTGCCATGCTACACCACTAGAGCAGGGCGCTATGGTGCCACATTCCTTAGCCGGGCCGTCACCTCCTTTAGCCGAGCCCGCTCAACCAATTCCTCGGGGAGGATAGCAGCAGCAGTGGGGATAACAGGCCCCCCGGGGATCCTCCAGCGTGACTGAACTCCCAGCATGCTGACCAGTCGCTCCTCCCACCGTGTCAGCAGCCGATACGCTGCTCTCTTCCTGCTCCATCCCCGCTAATCACTTTCTCCCCATGACGATGGTGAGCAATGCTAGTTGTGTCCAGAGGGCCTATGAGACCCGCACTGTCACCACCTTGCCAGCCAAGACCCGCCCCTCAGCCGGCCATGTAATGGAAGCTGAAGCACCTGTCCCTGACAAAAGCCCAAAAGTGCCAGGTCGGCGACCTGACACCTGGGATTTGTCGAGCCCTGAATTAGACCCATAATGTAAAAAATAGTTGCCAGCATAAAAAATACAGGCTATATGTGCCAGTAATTTTAGGCCGAGTGGAAATGTAGCTTACAACATTCTAGAATTCCTATGCAAGTCCAAGCAAAATGTTAATATATTGGGTAGTTCTCCATGCAAACAGCTAGCTGAAAAAGAATATAACCCATAAACCTACTAAATATAATAAGGGCTTGTTTTGGTGGGCAATTGTGTATTTAGCTTGCATCTGACATCATTTTCAGATGCCTTTGAGTTTCTTTGTAGGTGAATTGGACCTGCAGTTGACCTCCTAAGCTGCGTCAAGTTAATTTGTATTCCTGTTGACTTATATGGGGAGAAAAGCAGTTCTAAAGTTCTAAAGTGAACTTTTAAAAGCCCATGTACATAGGTCCTAATAGCAGAAAATGTAACATACTGAACAACCCCTGGTAGTCCTGGAAAGTAATGACAGCAATACATCAGTTTATGTTATTGAATGCACAAAATATATATAGACAAAGCTTAGGCCACATTATAGGGCCCGTTCATAGGAAGTGCTCTGCACATTTGTGCTTTACAGATGTGCTTTGTGTTCTGCTAATTTCAGGACTCCAAGGCAGGTGAAGCGCTATTATAATTAATATGTCCGTGTAAAAAAAAAAAGCTGTCAGAAAAGCCTGGTGAGGGGACCTGCTGAAATCATGTGACTGTCCTCTCCTCCAATCATGGAGTTCTCTCATTGAGCATAGGCGCTACACTGAGGCCTGTATTTTATAAATTGGCTGTAAAATGCCAGCCACGGTGTGGAGTATAATAGATAACAGCTCAAGTTAAAATGGCACTCTGTCCTTGAACAATTTGTTTCTATAATGTTTACCAGAACTCATCAGACTTTATCACTTGGTCAATGTCAGGGAAGGCATTTTTCTGCCAATAATGTTTGAAGTCCTGCAATAACTCTGGTGCTGGTAGTATGCTAAATATTAGGCATAGCTTAAAAGTCAACAATTAGATTGTACAAGATCCATCAATTTTCTTATGCCTTTGCATTTTCATGCACAGAAGATACCTTTATGACACATTTCTGATCATACAAATTATCACATTAGGGCTTTGTTTAATTTATATATTTTTTTCTGGGCTATAGTAATGTTCTTGCATCTAATGAAGCATATCCCACATCCTGCTGAATGTTGAAATGTTTCATGCAGTGATGACAATTTCCGGCACTGCTGGTGTTATCTTCCTTTGACACTTAACATTGCAGTACATTGAAGAAGTCCTGACGGCTGCCCGACCCTTTCTGTTCTCTTCTCCATTCAGTAAAGTCATTGTATTGTTTTCACAGAATGCAACACTTTCAATGAGTGGGAAGAGAGGACCGGGTCATTCAATCACCTCTTCCCTATTCACAGAATGTGTTGCATTCTATGAAAACAATACAAGAACTATTATGAATGGAGAGACGGACAAAAAGAGTCTTGTGCTCATTATGGATTCTTCAATGTTAGAGCCAAGGTTGTTAACCCCCGGTCCTGCCATCACTGCATGGAACGTTTCCACACTAAGGAGCAATAAGCAGGAAATAGGCTTACAATTTGTTGAAGGTGAGTAATGTCACTGAACCTATAACCCAGAATAGATGTTTTAAGTAAACTTCAAGTTTAAGGCAAGACAGCCCACATAATAAAGTTGTGTGTGTGTGTGTGTGTGTATATATGTATATATATATATATATATATATATATATACACTACCTCACGTTTTTGTAAGTATTTTATTATATCTTTTCATTCCACAACACTGAAGAAATTACACTTTGCTACAATGTAAAGTAGTGAGTGTACAGCTTGTATAACAGTGTAAATTTGCTGTCCCCTCAAAATAACTCCAAATTGGGCCCAATTAGCCATTTTCCCTCCCCGGTGTTATGTGACTCGTTAGTGTTACAAGGTTTCAGGTGTGAATGGGGAGCAGGTGTGTTAAATTTGGTGTTATCAAAGAACTCTCTGAGAATCTGAAGAAAAAAAAATTGTTGCTCTACATAAAGATGGCCTAGGCTATAAGAATATTGCCAAGACCCCAAGGCTGCAGCACAGTGGCCAAGACCATACAGCGATTTAACAGGACAGGCTCCACTCAGAACAGGCCTCGCCATGGTCGACCAAAAAAGTTAAGTGCACATGCTCAGTGTCATATCCAGAGGTTGTCTTTGGGAAGTAGACGTATGAGTGCTGCCAGCATTGCTGCACAGGTTAAAGGGGTGGGGGGGGTCAGCCTGTCAGTGCTCAGACCATACGTCGTACACTGCATCAAATTGGTCTGCATGGCTGTTGTCCCAGAAGGAAGCCGTTTCTGAAGATGATGCACCAGAAAGCCCGCATACAGTTTGCTGAAGACAGAGCAGACTAAGGACATGGATTACTGGAGACCAAGATACACTTATTTGGTTCAGAAGGACAAGTGTATCTTGCCTACAGTCAAGCATGGTGGTGGGAGTGTCGTGATATGGGGCTGCATGAGTGCTGCCGGCACTGGGGAGCTACAGTTCATTGAGGGAACCATGAATGCCAACAAGTACTGTGACATATTGAAGCAGAGCATGATCCCCTATCTTCTGAGACTGGGCCGCAGGGTAGTATTCCATCTGTGGGGCATTCTCAAACAGAAGGTGGAGGAGCACAAGGTCTCTAACATCCACCAGCTCCATGATGTCATCATGGAGGAGTGGAAGAGGACTCCAGTGGCAACCTGTGAAGCTCTGGTGAACTCCATGCCCAAGAGGGTTAAGGCAGCGCTGGAAAATAATGGTGGCCACACAAAATATTGACACTTTGGGCCCAATTTGGACATTTTCACTTAGGGGTGTAATCACTTTTGTTGCCAGCGGTTTAGACATTAATGGCTGTGTGTTGTTATTTTGAGGGGACAGCAAATTTATACTGTTATACAAGCTATACACTCACTACTTTACATTGCAGCAATTTGTCATTTCTTCAGTGTTGTAAAAGATAGAATAAAATATTTTCAAAAATGTGAGGGGTGTACTCACTTTTGTTAGATACTATATATAAGGGTAAAATAAGTATTGAATACGTCACCATTTTTCTAGGTAAATATATTTCTAAAGGTGCTGAATCCTTTGTTGGTAATGATAATGGCAAAATTCTTTGTTGGTAATGACAGCTTCAAGACGCCTCCTGTATGGAGAAACTAATCGCATGCATTGCTCAGGTGTGATTTTGGCCCATTATTCCACACAAACAGTCTTCAAATCTTGAAGGTTCTGTGGGCCTTTTCTATGAACTTTGGTCTTTAGCTCTTTCCATAGCTTGTCTATTGGTTTCAAGTCAGGTGATTGGCTGGGCCATTCTAGCAGTTGTATATTCTTCCTTTGAAACCAGTTGAGAGTTTCCTTGGCTTTGTGTTTGGAATCATTGTCTTGCTGAAATGTCCACCCTCTTTTCATCTTCATCGTCCTGGTAGATGGCAGCAGATTTTTATCAAGAATGTCTTGGTACATTTTCCGTTCATCTTTCCTTCTATGATATGAAGTTCCCACCTCCAAACTTCACTGTTGGTATGGTGTTTTTGGGGTGATATGAAGTGCTATTTGACCTCCAAAGATCCCAGTATTTCACAGGTTTGTCTAAATGTTGTGCCACAAACTTTAAACGACCTTCAACATGCTTTTTCTTCAGCAATGGAGTCTTGCATGGTGAGCGTGCATACAGACCATGGCGGTTGAGTTCATTACTTATTGTTTTCTCTGAAACAATTGTACCCGCTAATTTCAAGTCTTTCTGAAGCTCTCCACAAGCGGTCCTTGGCTCTTGGAAAACTCTTCTGATAATTCTTTTCACTCCAATGTTAGAAATCTTGTGAGGTGCACCTGGTCTTGGCCAGTTTATGGTGAAATTATGTTCTTTCCACTTCCGGATTATGGCCCCAACTGCGCTCACTGGAACATTCAAAGTTTAGAAATCCTTCTGTAACCAATGCCATCAGTATGTTTTGCAACAATAAGGTTGCGAAGGTCTTGAGAGAGGTCTTTGCTTTTACACATCATGAGATGTTTCTTGTGTGACACCTTGTTAATGAGATACCTTTTTATAGGCCATCAGTTGAAACTAAACCAGCTGATATTAATTTGCAGTGACAAGGGTCAGGATTGCTTTCTAATTATTATTGTTATTATTATTATAATACAGGATTTATATAGCGCCGACAGTTTGCGCAGCGCTTTACAATATTAGGACAGACAGTACAATTATGATACAATTCAATACAGGAGGAATCAGAGGGCCCTGCTCATTAGAGCTTACAATCTAGGAGGGAGGGTTAAGTGATACAAAAGGGCAATAACTGTGGGGGATGAGCTGATTGAAAAAATAAGAAGTGTAGTTGTTAGGTGGTGGCAGGATAGGCTTCCCTGAAGAGGAAAGTTTTCAGGGATTGCCTGAAGGTGGATAGATTTGGGGACAGTCTGACAGATTGGGGTAGGGAATTCTAGAGGATCGGAGAGGCTTGGGAGAAGTCTTGGAGGCTAGTATGAGAGGAGGTGATGAGGGAGCTGGATAGCAGGAGGTCTTGGGAGGAGCGAAGAGGACGGTTAGGTTGGTATTTTGAGACTAGGCTGGTGATGTAGCTGGGAGCAGAGTTGTGGATGGCTTTGTAGCTCATTCTTAGTATTTTGAATTTAATTTGTTGGGTGAGTGGCAGCCAATGGAGGGATTGGCAGAGATGGGTAGCAGACGCTGAATGGTTTGTAAGGTGGAGGAGCCTGGTAGCGGCATTCATGATGGACTGGAGGGGGGATAGTCTATTTAAAGGTAGGCCAATGAGGAGGAAGTTGCAGTAGTCGAGGCAAGAGATGACCAGGGAGTGAATCAGGAGCTTTGTGGTTCCATTGGTTAGAAAGGGACGTATTTTAGAGATATTGCTGGGGTTGAGGCGGCAAGCCTTAGAAAGTGATTGGATGTGGAGCCAAAAGGAGAGATCAGAATCCAGGATAACACCAAGCACCCTAACATGTGGGAATGGGTGGATGGTTGTGCCATTGCTCTTGACAGAGAAGTCAGGGGAAACGGCACGTGGGGGTGGAAATATTATAAGTTTGGTTTTGGCCGTGGGAGGCTATCAGCCGGCCCAGAGAAGAGGTGTATATTGAAAATAAGAGCGGTCCAAAAACAGAACCTTGGGGGACCCCGACAGAGAAAGGAATAGGAGAGGAGGAGGTAGAATTGTACGTGAACACTGAAAGTGCGTTGGGATAGGTAGGACGAGAGCTACCAAAGAGCACAGTCACGGAGCCCGAGGGAGTAAAGTTTTTTTGAGGAGGGGGTGGTCAACTGTATCAAAGGCAGCCGAAAGGTCCAGAAGTAGGAGTACAGAGTAGTGTCTATTGGTTTTTGTGGTTAGTAGGTCATTTGTGAGTTTAAGAAGGGCAGTTTCTGTGGAGAGTTGAGGGCGAAATCCAGATTGTAGAGGGTCAAGAAGGTTATTCTTAACAAGGTGGTCACTTAGTTGGTTGTAGACCAGGCGTTTGAGGAGTTTGGAGGAAAAGGGGAGCAAGGAGATAGGGCATGGATTGTTAAGATTGCTAGGGTCCAGGGATGGCTTTTTGAGTATGGGGGTGACCAATGCACTGCTTTAGAGCATTGGGGAAGATGCCAGAAGAGATTGAAGATGAGTTAGAGAGTGTAGGATAGAGTCAGAGGGTGACCAGAGTATTTGAGAGGGAATAGGGTCCACAGGATAGGTGGTTAGGTTTGCGTTAGAAAGGAGTTTAGCAACCTCGTTTATAGTAGCAGGTTTGAATAAGGATAGTGTCGATTGTGCTTGTTGACATGGGGTGTTAACTGGGGAAGATGTCTGTAGAGTGGAGATTTCATCACAAATTATGTCAATCTTGCTTTTGAAGTGATTAGCAATCTCCTGGGCAGTGAGTGTGTTAGTGGACGGAAGTGGGGGAGGACGAAGTAGGTAGTTGAAGGTAGAGAAGAGTTGACGGGGACTGGATGAGAAAGTGTTAATAAGAGTGGTAAAATAGGTCTATTATATAGAAAAAATCCGGAGCAAGACAGTAAATTCGGTTACATGAAAGCAGCTATGCACCACAAGGGAAATTCTGACCCTTTAAAACATATAAAGACATAAATGTGCAGAGCTATCACCATACATAATAATCACAAATCCTTGATAGTTCATATATAAAATAGATGTACAGTTCTTAATAAGCTATATAGGGTAGATGAATAGTAGGAACAAAGCTGGAGGGGCAAAACGTCAGAGTGACCTTCCATTGTGCAGCAAGTGCAGATAAAGCACACAATGTGTACAGGCAGTGCAGACAGTCCCGGTCACCAAGATTGTTCCTAGCCTCTCACCTCCCTGATCCGACCCTGTGCGGATCAAACAGCTCCTTACACCCTTCACTTGTCAAAATAAGGATGGCATCTCCTAAAGACAGGTATCGCCGAAATCCAAGATCTCTGGTCTCTGCAGCAATGGCTACCAGCCACATCAAAAGGCTCCAAAAACCGTATGTAAAAGAAAAGTACAAGATCTAGTGCTCACTGCATAAAACTGGTTTATTTTAAATGATAAAATTACACTTACATTTAAAAGCACTTAGTGCTAAGTGCAGGCTTCAGGGGTGTTAATATTAATGTCAACTACATCAGACAGGAGCCGCGGATACCACGTCCGCACGGACTCCTCACTGACAGCTGCTGATGACGTCGTGCGTGACTCCTCCCCCCTCATATACGTTACGTCCTGCCTCTAGCAGCGTGGGCTTCTTCGGCAAGGGCTTTTAAATGTAAGTGTAATTTTATCATTTAAAATAAACCAGTTTTATGCAGTGAGCACTAGATCTTGTACTTCTCTTTTACATACGTTTTTTGGAGCCTTTTGATGTGGCTGGTAGCCATCGCTGCAGAGACCAGAGATCATATTGGATTTCGGTGATACCTGTCTTTAGGAGATGCCAACCTTATTTTGACAAGTGGAGGGTGTAAGGAGCTGTTTGATCCGCACAGGATCGGATCAGGGAGGTGAGAGGCTAGGAACACTCTTGGTGACCGGGACTGTCTGCACTGCCTGTCTTGCTGCATAATGGAAGGTCACTCTGACGTTTTGCCCCTCCAGCTTTGTTCCTACTATTCATCTACCCTATATAGCTTATTAAGAACTGTACATCTATTTTATATACGCACTGTCAAGGATTTGGGATGATTATTATGTATGGTGATAGCGCTGCACATTTATGTCTTTATAGGTAAAATAGGTCTGCTTGGCAGTGTGGAGGCGAGAATTGTACTGGTTGAAGTCTTTGAGAGACTTTGTCTTGTGCTACAGACGTTCAAGAGCGCTGCTATGCTTTTTGAGATTTCTGGTGTTGTCCATTTGCCAGCATTGTAGGGGTTGAGGCCTGATTTTGTGGGTGGTGAGGGGAGTGAGCTCATCCAGGGTGGAGGACAGAAGTTTATTGTAGATGGCAGTGGCTTGGTTGGGGCAGGACAGGGTGAGATTTTTTCATAGAGGTGGTCAGTAGCAGAATAGAGGAGAGAAGTGTTGAGTTGGCGAAGGTTTCTACGGGTGACGGTAATTACTAATTTCAGCTGGTGTCTTGGCTTTCCATCCTTTTTTCACCTCCCTTTCTTCACGTGTTCAACACTTTTTACCTCTGTAATTCCATTTTATTACACATAACGTAATTTCTGAACTTATTTGTTTTGGTTTCTTTGTATGTATGGATTGCATGGGTTGTTACTGACATGGTGAAAATGTTATGTCAATAGCACCTTTAGAAATACATTTAGGTAGAAAAATGGCGACTTGTTCAGTACTTCTTTTACCCAGTGTATATCAGAGAGAGAAGAGAAGGAAGGATCTCATGCTATGTACTAGGTGACAGTTTGTGAGATTAGACATGCCCAGTGACACAGTAATGTTTCACAGTGGTATCTCTTATCTGAACTGGTAGAGCTACATCCCAGATTTCCAGAGCTCTTTGACTCCCTCTGTTTGTAAATAAAACATCACTCAGCACAGCTGATGAAAGCTGCTCATAAGATGCATAAAACGCTCAGCTCCCAAGTGGGATTTCTTTTCTTCTTATTCAAGTATAAAAGTACTTTTTCTTGCCGGAATTTACAATATCAGCTAAATGCTAAGATGGGAATAGGAACGTCTGTTCTGTTTATGCAGTATGTTAAGAGTTTGTAATACTGTCATGTTAATCTGGAAGGGTTCTGCCTACCAGTCTCGGCGCTATGAATGGAGAGGTGTGGGTGGGCCAACATGCAAGGAAGTACTTATTGTTGCTAGTCCTTTTGAGACCTTAATCCCAGCTAACTGCCAAGATGTTTTTCTTATATTCATGTTCTATTAGTTTAAATGAATGCAGATGGCAAAAAAATATTCAAGCAGATTTTGTGTCTTGGATTTGTAAATTTTGATCATGGATTAAAGTACTCCATTTATAAGCCCCAATGCAATGTGGCCCAATCAGGTGCTTGCCTTCATTTGTAGGAATAAAACATCAAACTAGATCTAAACCCAAAACAAGAAAATTTCTCAAATGAGTTAAAGTGTAAATGCATTTTTAAACTGTTTTATTTATGTAGCTTTCATTAAAATAATACCTATAGTAGTTACCTTGCCATGATGATCCTTGTTCAGGCACTTACTATCTTGACAACTGTCAGCAATTTGTACTCCTGAATTGCTACCTTGTCACACGCGCTGCTTGGCGCAGATTTCAATTAGCAGTGCCAACACACATTGCTCAGGCATTGTCCTCTGTTGTCATGAATGTGAAGTTGTTCCAGAGTAATGATGTGTAGCTGATGCTGGAGAAAGGAAATGGCTACATGAGGCTGGGGGAGATCAGCAGCACTGAATAAAATATTCAATAAGATTACAGATATACAGTTTTTGCGACTGATACGCAGTATTTTAGCAAATGGAATGTCATCCAGTTAGGCTAGTTTCACACTGCTGCAATCCAATTTTGATCAGATTTTTCAAAGAGTTTATATAGTGAAACTTGGATGTGGTTTTATATTCAGTTGGGCCAAATCATGCTGGAATCTCAACAAAGTAGTACAGAAACCTTTTCCAAAATCATGCCATGCATTGATGTGAATTGTTGAAAACAATGGGATTGCCATTGTCATGCTATTCTGTTACTCAAGTTGCATCTGAAATCAAACTAGTGGCTCCGTTCACATCTAGGTGTTTTTGGGCGATTTTCTGCCTCAGCTCTAAAAACGCCAAACAAGACAAATTCCATTCATTTCAATGGCCCCTGTTCACATTTGAGCGTTCTGTCGCCTTAGCAAAACGCCCATCACTCAAAGTACATGAGCTTCTTTTTTTTCAGATTACAGGCATTTTACTACTTTTTATTGGTGGCTTGTCAACTTCAAAATGCCTGTACAAAAACGCTGCAAAAACTATGCAAAAATGGCTGAAAAAAAAAACGCCTGTAAAATAGCAACGCCTAGATGTGAATGGAGCCTTAGGGTTTCAATCTGCTGTAAAGGCTTCTGTATTTATTTAAAGCAACCCTGTCACAGAAGGTATATACAGGGAGTGCAGAATTATTAGGCAAGTTATATTTTTGAGGAATAATTTTATTATTGAACAACAACCATGTTCTCAATGATTCCAAAAACTCATTAATATCAAAGCTGAATATTTTTGGAAGTAGTTTTTAGTTTGTTTTTAGTTGTAGCTATTTTAGGAGGATATCTGTGTGTGCAGGTGACTATTACTGTGCATAATTATTAGGCAACTTAACAAAAAACAAATATATACCCATTTCAATTATTTATTTTCAGCAGTGAAACCAATATAACATCTCAAAATTCACAAATATACATTTCTGACATTCAAAAACAAAACAAAAACAAATCAGTGACCAATATAGCCACCTTTCTTTGCAAGGACACTCAAAAGCCTGCCATCCATGGATTCTGTCAGTGTTTTGATCTGTTCACCATCAACATTGCGTGCAGCAGTC
>BLSH010198562.1:586990-605694 GCA_018402905.1 Glandirana rugosa
CTGATGTGACATACGTCTTAATAATCCGTTTACTCATAAAACTGGTGTAGTAGGAGAAATACGTACAACAGAATGAGGTTCGACATATCCGAGCTTTCGGATGATGGTTAATTCGTATAATCCACTACGCGTAGAGTCATTACTCTTCCCCACACCAAATTACTGTAGTTGTGGGATATAGTCCACACGTATTAATAATCCGTTGAAGGAAAGGAAACCGTTTTACCCAGTTTTCTTCCTTAACTGTCCGAGGCTTTTCAGTTTTTATCACTCTATAGAACGTCTCCCTACGTCGTGAGAATTTTAACGGTTCGAAGACTTCGCACTATTGGTAGTAGGCTTTCGAGCCTATACAGCTTGGAGTAAGACAACATGCATAAAGAGGATGATGTGGTCAAAATACTCATTTGCCTAATAATTCTGCATACAGTGTAGTCCTTTGCTGACCTCTTTTTAAAAATATTATTTACAAGTTGCTTAACTGCAGCAAGTATGTAGATTAGGAAAATTAAAAGAATAGTTGTAATTCCTTCTCTGTGATCTGAGTTTCTGTAGTGTCTGGGTGTCTGTTGGCTTAAAATTACATTTTCCTCAAAAGTATTGCATATCAATATCGTACATTTTTTATTTGAAGTTAGCAGGAGGACCTCATGCTCAGTTTGCTAGGCTATTTTTACCTGCTGTGCTGAAAAAAGCTTGGTTATTGAGCTTGGTAGCTCAAGATAAAAACCCAGAATGCTCTATAAATCTTGTGGGTGCACTCTCCAAACCAATATAGTTTATCTTTAAAATTCAGCATTTGACACTGGGAGGTTTCTTAAGCATTTAGCTGACAATTGTTGGATAAAGCTGACCATTTCTCCAGTTCTGTGTGAACTGAATGGAAGAAAACGTTTGATTCCTTCATCCACGCTAAACAGTGCGGATGGAAGAATCTCCTTTTACATCTGTGTATTCTGACAGCTGACTCCCATGGCTATCAAAATACTCAAACCATGACAGCATCCTAAGAGCACTGCACTACTAGGCTTATCAATATCAGTTGTAGGCATCTTGCACTCGAGGCATCTAGCCCCTGTGCATGTAATCCTGGTGTTGGGAGAACAGGCAAAGTATCCAGCTATGGACCTGCCATAGACTTTGACAGACTGCAGACAGCGGGGCTTGGTGCTACACCTGTGCCTCCTGGGTTCACCAAAATGCTGGGATTGCACACACTGGGGCTAGCCTTCTCGTGAGTACAACCGTCCTTAACAGAACATGTGTACTTTACTAGAAACCCTATCTGCCCCCCCCCCCCCCAATCTATTACACCCAAAAATAGCCAAATTCTTCTCTCTCTCATTTATCTCTATAGAATTTGAAGTTGTGCATATTCACTGCAGGTCAGATGCACCTAAACCTGCTACAGAAGGAGTATTCCCAAAACCTCCTGTTATATCCTGTAATCCTACATTTCGGTGAGAGCCTCTTCATAATTTTGATGACAGGTGATTAGGAACTCAAGTACAGAGATCTCACCATTGAAGTCCCTTAGAATTATAAAACATAGTTTACTGATTCAATCCTCTAGCATCTACCAAAAACTGAAATATCAGTTTTCAATGGCATGGCACTTTCATCTCTACCTTTTCTGGCACCTAAACAATCAGTATAATTACACTATTGAATCTGTTTGATAAAACATTATAAAGAACAAGGCACAGAGCAGGATACCTATAACAACCAATTATTCATCATGTACTTGTCTGGCTGCTGTGTAGACAATGTTGATTGGTGTTCCTGCACCTTGCTTGTTGCATATTTTATCTAATAAACTCCTATATAACTTGTTGCACCATTAGTCTGTTTGTTTAACATTGTTAAAGTAAGGTCTCATAGTATAAAGATGTTAGTAAATTGTGCAGGTAATTATATTGTAATATGCATGGCCATCTTAAAGAGTTATCCAAGTCAAAAGTTTAACTTTGTCCTACATGCAAGCTTATAAAAAGTCTTACCTGTAGGTGTCTTTGAAAAGGCCTAAACTTGTGCCATTTGGTAGATATTAACATCTGCTCCATCTGATGGTGTCACTGGAGCATGTGCTGTACTTTTTGTATTCACAAAATACTGAGTGTCGTGAATGCAGAGAGCGATGTGCCACAATAGTGATGGTTTTAAGTACTATATTAAATTTAAAATTCTCACACAAGGGAGCAAGTATAAACAGCAGCAGGGGGGTTCCAGTTATTGATTATGATTACTGGAAAGAGACATCCCTTTCTACTACTTCAGTGGTCTCCAAACTGTGGCCCATAGGGCCGAGTGTGGTCCTTTGCTTGCCTTTATCCGGAGGGGGGACTGTTCTTCACTTTGATATGATGCACTATTCCTCCCACTTACACCAATACAAGGCACCATTCCTTCCAGCAGCACCAACAGTGGGGCATAATTCCTACTGTAGTACTTACCCCCACAGGAGTGCTGTTATGGGCAGCACTCAGTTACACTCCCACTGACACTAGCTATGGGACACTATTCCTTACACCAACACAGGGGCATAATTCCTACTGTAGTACTTACCCCTGCAGGAGCGCTGTTATGGGTGCCACTCAGCTACACTCCCACTGACACTAGCTATGGGACACTATTCCTTACACCAACACTGGGGCATAATTCCTACTGTAGTACTTACCCCTGCAGGAGCGCTGTTATGGGTGGCACTCAGCTACACTCCCACTGACACTAGCTATGGGACATCCCCCATCCCCACTGATGAAGTCACATGATACGTGACGTAACGCGTAGGGCGGTAGGAGAGGTGTTTGGAACCCATACAACAACACATACGAGCTCGGCGCTCGTGGAGATAGGATCGTTACCTGTTTTTAAATGTGAGTTTAAACAATGTTGTTTTTAATAAACCTTTTTTAAATGGTACCACACCAATAGAGTATCTCTGTTTTTTATATCCACATTGAGAGACCAAGGGAGTGATACTTGTAAAAAACACCACAGGACCCCAGTCACCAGCACAGTGAGCAGAGGACTGAGCTGTAGAGGCAATACAGAGGACCCCTAGAAGTGGATCCTGATTTCATCTTTACAAAGAAACCTTTATGTGCTACATGAGGTTTGAATATAGTGCAGCGCTATCTCGCCAGTATTGAAATAAGCAAATATGTATACCAAAAAACAAATTGAAAAAGTGTAATCACATTAGCATATCTAACATGTGAACCATACAAACACAGAGAGGCAACAGCTATAAATATGATGACTCTGTTTCTTTAGGCAGCATGCTTTAGCAAGAAAAAATATGTGTCTCAAGGTTAGACACATAAATAATAATATAGTGCACACCAGCTGTGAAATCCAGTAAATAAATAAAATAAGGAATACACCAATAAGTGAAAATAAGGATAAAATGATGCTCAAAAAAATACATTATTGATAAAGTTCACAACATTGAAGTTCAAAAAATTCAAAAACATTCAAAAGATTGAATGTCCTTAGAGGGTCACGTGACACGTGACGTAACGCGTAGGGTGGTAGCAGAGGTGTTTGGAACTCAGACGGCAGTGCAGACGAGCTCGGCGCTCGTGGAGAAAGGAACGTTTTTCCAGTTTTAAATGTGAGTGTTATTTTTGCTGTTTTAACAAATTGTTTTAAAAACGTTAATACACCAAAAGAAACCCCTTGTTTCTTTCTTTCGGTTTTCCAACGGTTGGAAAGTTTTCAGAAAAAAACCCATGGCAGTAAGGTCTTTAAAAGCAACAATAGGATGAATGTATGAATATAGAAAGGAGACACAAGGGAGATCCCTAGACGCTGGCAACAAGAGGACCTACAAAAGAAACCTTTATATGGAAGGTTGCTAGCATATCTCAGGTGAGCAGCTAGCACATGTATTGGAGACACCTATTAAGCAATCACCATCACAAGCATTACTGTGACCAGCACGATATTCTACACTGGTGGAGGACACTTTAAGGACATTCAATCTTTTGAATGTTTTTGAATTTTTTGAACTTCAATGTTGTGAACTTTATCAATAATTTCTTTTTTTGAGCATCATTTTATCCTTATTTTCACTTATTGATTTATTCATTATTTTGTTTATTGGATTTCACAGCTGGTGTGCACTATATTATTATTTATGTGTCCAGCCTTGAGACACATATTATTTTTTCTTACTAAAGCACGCTGCCTAAAGAAACAGTCATCATATATATAGCTGTTGCATCTTTGTGTTTATATGGTTCACATGTTAGATATGCTAATGTGATTACACTTTTTCAATTTGTTTTTTGGTATACATATTTGCTTATTTCAATACTGGCGAGATAGCGCTGCACTATATTCAAACCTCATTTACCACAGGATAGGAAAGCACGGATAGCTATCTAAGTGCTAGCAGCTGTCTTTTACCATCCATTTATTGTCATCTACCATTTGTAAACTTTCTAGCACATCACAATTGTATACATCTAAAAAACCAGGGAACTTCATGGTAGCGCAGGAGTATTTAACCACCATTCTTTATGTGCTACAGTTCTAGCACACCTCAGGTGAGAGGCTAGAACACTTAGGCATGGCACAAGAGGAGAAAGGAATTGTCACGATTTTACATTACGACACTAATTCCACATACTGGTGAAGGGAAGCATCACAAGCACCAAGAGAAAGATATTATTTGACCTGTAACCATTTGGTTTTTTTTTTTGGACTTTATAGCAACTTATTTGTTTGCTCATTCATTGAATTACTCATTTATTTTGGGTGTCCAGCCTTGAGACACGTGTTTTATGTTTTGATGATAGTGGATACTATCAATTAGATTTCACCTATAGAATGTAACATTTTTGCACTTTAATATATTTTTTGCACATGTATATGTTCTTATGCACAACTGTTCGCATGAAGGAGATCATTCTGAATTTGGAGTAATTATTTATTTACACATGGTTTCATGTTTATACAATCAGTCTTATTGCAGATAACGCTCCACTACCCCTTATACACAAGCTATGGGACACTATTCCTCCCACTGACACCAATGATGAAAGACCATTGCTTCCACTTTTCCACTGACACCAATGATGAGGCACTTTTCCCTCCCATTCATATCATACATTACATATCAGGGCACTATTCCTCCTACTGACCACAAGCACTATACAATTGTTTTACTTCAACCTATCACCAAGCCTGAGGAATTTTTTACTCCCACTGATGCTGGGGCATTTCTAACTTCAACTGGCACAGTCTGGCCCCCCAAAGTCTAAAGGACATTAAACTGGCCCTTCATTTGGAAAGTTTGGAGACCCCTGTACTCTTATAATGCAGGGTTGAAAAAACTAATTAAAACCTTAATTTAGCCATACTGTATATGTACATTACATAGCAGTAAAGATTAAGGACTCACCAAAAATGCACTAAAAATGGTTAAGTAGAAATCAGTGAAAAATCGTAATGGAATGTCCTGGTGAGATTAAAGAAATTTATCAAGATGATAGAAGAGGCAGATTTATCATGTTTTAGTCTCTGATAAGACTTCTATATAGGCAGCCCAGTCACCCTTGACTTGCAGTAGTTAAGTTGCCCTGTCCTTGACAGTATATTGCTGGAATTACAGCTTTTTCTATAGCGTGTCTATAATCTTCTTGGTACCTGTTGAAGGCTCTGTGCTTGCTATTATCAGATTTATTATTTTGCTGTTATAGGACAGAGCAGCTCATTAATCAGCAGCATGCTGGGGACCCTTCCGGCTCAAAAAAGCTTAATAGACTTAGTGAGTCTTGTTGACCCACTGAACAGAAATCCATTTATTCTTTTCTCCAGGCTTTTTAAGATAAAGCTGCTCATTGGGCACCTCAAAATACATGGTTTACAAAGCGTCTCTGTGTCTGGCAATATTAGTTAATGGGAGTTATGGGGAGAATTGGTGAAATGTATTATATATTATTATTATTGCATGAAGTTTGTTTTCTACATGAAAAGACAATTGCGCTTCTGCTTGTGGCAACTTGCTGCAGTGTTTGTATTGCTGGTTTGTTGCATTGGTGTTTCTTAATTTTATTATATTATGTAATTCCTTATAAGAACAAAGTATCCCCTGGTGTCCATTTATCCTAAAGCTAAACCATTGGTGGTT
Organism: Glandirana rugosa; assembly: GCA_018402905.1. NCBI lineage: Eukaryota > Metazoa > Chordata > Amphibia > Anura > Ranidae > Glandirana > Glandirana rugosa. The sequence goes on from BLSH010198562.1 coordinate 593,130, forward strand.
GTAAAAAAACACACATTATGCAGCTCTGCAATCATTTAATACATCATTAAATTTGCTTTTTTAAATGCAGGCAATGTAAGTACCTTATTTTGAGCTGGTATCAGCTTCCTTATTGAACAGGAACAAATATAATGTGTCCTCAAGACAGAAAAAAAAATACATAAATAAATTAAATTGTATTATGAGGGAACTGTTGATGTATACATACATAAGGGAAGAAAAAAATAATCCTAAAAACCAGACTGAGCTCAACCTCAATATGCAAAAGTGTAATCTATCCCTAGATGGATATATATATGTAAGAGACCCAGCAAGATAGCCTGACACGTAACAATTAAGGAAAATATGGCTGGATGTCCTTCAAAGTTTATTAAGGGACCCACTAATGGAATATAGAGTGAGACCAACCCACATATAAACGGTGTTGATGGGCCACTACATGTGGCTAAATGGCATTTGGAGTCTGTGAGGGAGTCCTTTTAATGAAATGTGCCGTGAGACCAATCCCCGTGTAAGCTGCATGGAGGCAGAATGAATTATGGCACATATATCAAGCATGAAGCATAACTGGAAAACTCCCAGGGAGAGGTGCTCATATCATCACATATAGCCTTCATATAGCTTGTAGCGTGCCACCCTATATCCTCCCTTTGTTAGCAACTAGATCCACATAGGAAAGTTCATCTAACTTTGTAGTATGTAACTCATAATTGCCCAGTGTGGGAGCCAACAGTTTTGAAAAGTTTCCAATCGATATAACACTCCATTAGAGTAGTACCTGGCCATCCACATGGGTCTTGGACAGTCCAAACTGTTCTTATAGAAAGGGAAGGTCTATCAAGAGGAGCCATGATCCCTTAAATGGATGAAGGAGATAGGGGAGGAGGTATCCCAAAAGCTGTCATTATGGGAGCACGGCTGAAAGCCTGACCAGTTTTGCCGGTTACGCCAGCTGCTTCAGAGACAAATGTCACCCATGCTGGGTCTCTTCCATATATAATTATATGTACATCTAGGGATACATACCACTTTTGCATATTGAAGTTGAGTTCAGTCTGGTTTTTATGATTATTTTTTTCTTCCTTCTGGTATCAGCCTCCTGCAGTCCCTTTACAGCAATGTTACAGAGTGGGAAAAGAAAAAGCAGCACAAGGAGACATTCAGTTCTGGTGCTAAGGAGCATGCTGATAGTAGAACAAAACCGAGAGACAAAGATGAACTCACCGCTGTGCTGCTTCTCCTTTCACAGTCAGTTTGAAGTTTGGTCCATAATAAACAAACAGGAGAATTCCCAGCACACTTGCCAGCCTGCAAAACAACCAAATTGGCCCTGTCTAAAAGTTTACGTTAAAATAAGGGTTTTGGTTGCACACATTTGCAAATATACGTGTAAGCTGCAGTGCTCATGCCAAGGGACTTCTGTATAAACTATGGTCCTAACTCGAAATTTCCAGAGCCTCCATAGTAGGAGCACTTAGAATAGATGGATTAAGGGCAGGTATGCCTGGAGGGAGTCCACCCATCCTTAAAAGCACAGGGACGCACACGATGCCCAGCAAGAGCACAATGGTAGAGGAGGCATCCAGTGCATCCCTGCACCCAGTTCATCCAACTGTACAAAGAAAGTAGCACCCATCCCAAAATATAACTCACCTTTGCAGCAAGGTGCACATGGAAGGGCAATGCATATCACAAATAAACAAATTATTCCCAAGGACTTTTAGCAGCCAACCCGCAAAACAACCAAATTGGCCCTGTCTAACAGTTTGTTAAAAACAGAGGGTTTTTTTGCACACATGTGCAAATACTCATATATGCATAAGCCGCAGTGCCCACACCAAGGACCATCTGTATATACTGTGGTCCTAACTCTAAATTTCCAGAGCCTCCATAGTGGGAGCACATATAAGAATGAATAGATTAAGGGCAAGCATGCCTTGAGGAAGCCCACCCCTCCCTAAAGGCACAGGGATGCACATGACACCCAGCAAGAACACAATGGCATGCTGCTTCTCCTTTCACAGTCCAGTCACAGTCTGAAGTTTGGTCCATAAAAGCCTGGGCCTGCACCTCATATGACCAATTATTTCAGCATCTGTTAAAATAGAGTTGTGAATATTGTGGGTGTGCTAAAAATGAGGGTGCAATTTAGGCATGGCCATTAGGGTCTTCCCAGACTTCATTTTGAAGATCTAGTAACTTTTATATCACGACTCAACACAAAACGAAAAAAGTTACAAAGGAAAAAAGTTTGTAGTTTTGATTTTTCTTGATTAATTATATACGGTCCTGCATCTAGTGTGCTGCTATTGAGTGCAATGAGCATTTATTATTGTGAGCAGATATTATAGTCTTCTGCAGATCCAACCATCCATTTTGTACTATAGCTCAAGGTCATTGTGTAGTTACATAAAAACCAATATCTTGTGCTGTTCATGAGAAAATACTAAGAAATGAGTGCTACTGATTTAAAAGCACAGTAAATAAATTTCGGTAGCACTCTGCAGTTTTTGTAGCACTTTGCAGAACTGGAATTGAGGCATTAGAATTGGAATAACAGAAAAATCAAATAATAACAGTAATATGCTGATACCCAGTTGACACATTTACAACCAAGCAATTTCACTTGGCAAATAAAAGCCGTTCTTTCATAGTGTACTTCTCTCATAGACCTATTTATCACAAAAGACTAGAGAGAATGAAAACAAAGTTAAGAAAATGATAAAAGAAAAAACCCAAGCGTATATTTTAGTCAAGGACATCTATGGCCATCCCTGTGATTAAGCACTTCTCAATGCATCCTTCATCTTTACTGACTTTTTTGTTTTCACTGTTGCAAAAGAAGGGCTTTGTGATTTTATTACTATAAAGGGTAAGACTAGGTATGGGTGCCAAGATTTACAGGCCTACTTTTAACACATTCCCGATCAGTTTATTAAGAAACATTGAAGTGTGACCTGAGCTTTAAAGGGCATTGCATAATAACTATATTGTTGAAACTTGTTTTCAAGAAATGTTTTAGCTGGCAGAATATTTTTAATGTATTGCTCATACTTTTGTGATCCCCACATCCCCAATGTGCCTCTATGGCTGGATGGTGTCACACTGTATTCCGCTTTCCATGCTCTATCAATACAATCTTTATACAGTTGAAAAAGTCAATCCATCCAAAAGTGATATTTAGGTATAGGTGGATCGCAATGGCTTGAGTCGGCCCCTAGTTTCTCACATGTGTTGGAATCTCCAACAGCTAGCGCTTTCTGCCATTCTTTCAAACTGTTTCTGTTTGCCTTAAACATTTGGTAGCTTCTGTCCATTCTCCTATGCTCTAGCACCTCTTTCTGCATATGAAATAAAGAAAAAAAAATGAACAGGGCACACGGGGACCCCTTATATTTGTCAAAGCATGTGAACATATCCAGCAGCTCAAGTGCACTTTTCTTGCTAATAGAATCTAAAAAAAAGCAGAAGTTCCATCAAAAGTTAAATATCATTTGGTCAACTGATCATTCATTATCTGACTGTACTAATCTGTTTCTAAAATTGTGACATAGAAAACTATATTATTATTGGCATGGCAGTGTTGTTTTTAACAAGAGAAAATAACCTTTGAAATAAAACCTTTACAACTACAAAATAGTCATTGCCTAGCCTGTAGAGTATTTTAGATGTTTGTTGGCTCATCACAGTTTAGGAAGAGTAAACATTGATTATTTATTAATAAACCAGTGTGTATAATCCCGCGCTCACTCTTCTGTATTCCTAAAATCGTGTAATTCAATGGCTGCAAGCCAAATTATTGTGTTCCCACAACTAATCAAACAATGTGTGTGTGTGTGTGTATGTATATATATATATTTATATATTGGCTGCGCCTCAAACTCTTCAAAATATACATGTGAATATAAACCTCAATAAAATTAAATTTTCAGTGACCTAATCAATCTCTTCATGTTTTTAAAATCCGAAAATAAAGTTAATCTGTGAAAATACAGTTCATATGTGACAAGTCCTTCTTTTCACATAAATAGCCTTTCTGTAAGTTATACACCTTGTGCCTATATTCTTAGATCCTCGCACCCTTGTGAATCTTCTATATAACATACTTGTATACATACTGTGTTTCCCACCACCTTTCACCAATGCGATTACCTCCAGTATAGACCTGGTCCAAAACCGCCTTCCCCTGCTGGGGTAATTACAACCAGGCTTCACTGCTGAATAATACTAGATACTCTCTTGCTCTCCTCCTCTGCTTTCCTTAATGAGTATGTTCTTTAGCTGGATGAATCTCATGCAGCCCCTTAAACTGCAATCCTCCTTCATCCACCAGTTGTCTCATTTAAAGCAAACGTACTCCCATGGTGTAGTATATCACACTTCCACATTTATTGACATAATCCCCACTTACATTAAAAACTGCTCTCGTAGGTAAACCATACAACAGGGCCGCAGCTCCCGTGTTACTCCCGATCCACAGTCCTGCATCACCGGACTCCAGCCAACTCGCATCGTCAGTCATGTGACTTCCTCAGGGGTCCCTGAATGGACACAGGGAGCTGTGGCTCAGCTCGGTTGCTCCCATAGCAAGCTGCTTGCTGTGGGGGCACTCAACAGGTGGGGGAGGGCTAGGAGCACAGAATAGGAACCCAAGAAAAGGAGGATTTAGGCTGCTCTGTGCAAAACCAGTGCACAGAGCAAGTATTATGGAAAATGTTGGATAAAGGTGTTAGGCATGTTCCAGCTTGCTGCTCTGCATACTACCTCAGGCGATGCCCTTGCATAGGCTGCCCAGGATGCTGTACCACCCCTAGTCGAATGCGCTATGGAGGAAAGCCCAGAGACTTGTATACAACCTGTATAGTCTTGACAATCCAAGAAGATATAATTCTAGGTGGTGCCGCCATGCCCTTTTTTGGGCCCATTGGAAAGACAAAAAGTTGATTAGCTTATGAAAGCTCTTAGTCCGCTCCAGGTAGGTTGACACAGAGGAGACTAAGTCTAGCTTTCTCCATTCATTTTCCAATGCATCCACCAGGAATGCTGGGAGAATTATTTCCCAATTCATGTGAAAGGAAGAAACCACCTTCAGTAGAAAGCTTGGTACTGGTCTGAGGATAATCTTGTCCAGAAGAATCAAACAAAATGGTTCATTAGATGAGAAAGCACAACTCTGAGACCCTTCTGGCTGATACATTAGCTGTCAAAAAAATGTTCTTAATGTTAAATGGAATAATGAACAGGAAGAAGCTCAATCAAAAGGAGGAGGCAGTAAGACCTTTAAGACCAAAGCCATGTCCCATCTAGGAAAAAAGGATTTCAGTGGGGACCTAATCTTTATGGCTGCCTTTAAAAAATGGACCACTACCGAATCCAAAGACCTACTTGTATTTGACATCGCCGACAGGGCGGAGACCTGGAATTTCAAGGCATTTTAGTCTAGACCATTATCGAGACCAAACTTTAGGAACTCCAAAATGTTCGAGACTGAAGGAGACCCAGATTCCCAACCTCTTTCTGCAGCGACACGTTGGAAAGCCTTCCAAATTCAGTGATAGGTTGAATTTGTGGATTTATTGTGAGCCTTTAATAAGGTATCAAGTACTCGCTCTGAAAGATCTCCTCTCAATCTCCACTCCATTAATTTCAATCTCAGTTTGGGTGACACATTCCAGCAGGAGATCCTGACAAGGAGGTAGTGGGATTGGTCAACATATCTTCCATACCAACGGAAACCATGGCCTCCTGGGCCAATAAGGCAGAATTGCTATTGCTGCGAATCTCTCGTGGATCTTCAATAAGACCTTGAGAATCAAAGGGAGTGGAGGGAACACATACACCAGTGGAAAACTTCATGGCTTGGACAGACCATTTTGGCCGTACGCTTGTGGATGCCAGGTTCAGGAGAAGAAGCGAGGAAGTTGGAAATTCTTCTCTGACGCCATGAGGTCTATCCCCAGGCCTTGAAGATGTCTTGCAGGTATTTGGGATTGAGGCCCAATTCATTGTGATCCACAAAGCTTCAACTTACAAAGTCCGCCAGGACATATTCGGGCCCTAGGAAATAAGTCACTCTAAGGGACTCAAGATTCTCAAGGGAAGATTTGGCATGACACTCGAAGAAGGGATCGAGTCTTTATGCCCCCCTGACGAAACACGTAAGCAACAGTGGTTTTGTTGTCTGAGAAAACGCTGACAGAGTGCCCTTGTAACACAGGTTGGAATGCTAACAGAGCATACCTCACGGCTTCCAACTCCAGGAAATTTGAAGTTTGCGACACGTGAGGCCCCCAACGGCCTTGGACTTTCTGCCCCTAGCAGTGTGCCCCCAACCTTAAAGACTGGCATCCGTCATCATAGCCACCGGTTCTGGAGACCGGAGTGGCACTCTCCAGGCAACATTGCGAGAGATCGTCCACCAGGCCAGAGAACGAATTATAGGAACCGGAATGTACAGTTGTGCTCATAAGTTTACATACCCTGCAGAATTTATGATTTCTTGGCCATTTTTCAGAGAATATGAATGATAATACAAAAACATTTCTTTCACTCATGGTTAGTATTTGGCTGAAGCCATTTATTATCAATCAACTGTGTTTACTCTTTTTGTAAATCATAATGACAACAGAAACTACCCAAATTACCCTGATCAAAAGTTTACGTACCCCACTTCTTAATACCGTGTATCGCCCCCTTTAACATCAATGACAGCTTGAAGTCTTTTGTGGTATTTGTGGATGAAGCTCTTTATCTTCTCAGATGGTAAAGCAGCCTATTCCTCTTGGCAAAAAGCCTCCAGTTCCTGGAAATTCTTGGGCTGTCTTGCATGAACTGCATGTTTCAGATCTCTCCAGAGTGGCTCAATGATATTGAGGTCAGGAGACTGAGATGGCCACTCCAAAACCTTCACTTTATTCTGCTGTAGCCAATGACAGGTTGACTTGGGCTTGTGTTTTGGATCATTGTCATGTTGGAATGTTCAAGTATGTCCCTTGGGCAGCTTCCTGGCTGATGAATGCAAATGTTCCTCCAGTATATTTTGATGGCATACTGCATGCATCTTGCCATCAATTTTGACCAAATTTCCTGTGCCTTTGTAGCTCACATATCCCCAAAACATCAGCGATCCACCTCCGTGTTTCACAGGCCTTGTTGACTCGTCTCCAAATGTAGCATTTATGGTTGTGTCCAAAAAGCTCAATTTTGGTCTCATCACTCCAAATTACTTTGTGCCAAAAGGTTTGAGGCTTGTCTCGGTGCTGTTTGGTGTATTGGAAGTGGGATACTTTGTGGCATTTGCGTAGTAATGGCTTTCTTCTGGCGACTCGACCATGCAGCCAATATCTCTTCAAGTGCCTCCTTATTGTGCATCCACACCACATGTCTTGTATTTCACCTGAAGTTATTTGTGGGTTTTTTGTTGCATCCCAAACAATTTTCCTGGCAGTTGTGGCTGAAATTTTAGTTGGTCTACCTGACCGTGGTTTGGTTTCAACAGAACCCCTCATTTTCCACTTCTTGATTAGAGTTTGAACACTGTTGATTGGCATTCTCAATTCCTTGGACATCTTTTTATATCCCTTTCCTGTTTTATACAGTTCTTTTGCTTTCCCCATGACTCAGAATCCAGAAACGTCAGTGCAGCACTGGATGAATGATGCAAGGGTCAGTCAGGAGTCCAGAAACTCATTCACCTTTTTATACACACACACTAATTACAAGCAAACAGATCACAGGTGAGGATGGTTACCTTTAATAGCCATTCAAACGCCTTTGTGTCAACTTGTGTGCATGTTATCAGGCCAAAATCTCCAGGGTATGTAAACTTTTGATCAGGGTCATTTGGGTAGTTCTGTTGTCATTATGATTTAAAAAGAGTAAACACAGTTGGTTGATAATAAATGGCTTCAGCCAAACACTAACCATGAGTGAAAGAAATGTTTTTGTGTTATTCATATTCTCTGAAAAATGGCCAAGAAATCATAAATTCTGCCAGGGTGTGTAAACTTCTGAGCACAACTGTAGATCTTTTGGATCAAAGAGTGGCAATCCCATTGGAGCAGGAAATTGCATTGAAACCTCCTCCTCCTCCACCTGGCCCACGGGACTACCGGGATCGTGGCAGACAGTACCCCAAGAAGTTTGCATGCATTCCTTCGCTATCAGATAAGGTCTGGCCATTACTTCCCTTGTTCGGGTCAGAATCTCCTGAATCTTTCTCTGGGGAAGAAAAACATGACCCTGTACTGTGTTGAATTGTACTCCGAGATACTCCAGTACTTGGGTCAGCTGCATCTGACTCTTCTGATAATTGATCAACTACCCAAAACGGGTGAGCGTTTCATAGGTGAGAGACACATGTTCCAGAAGAAGATGTTATGACAGACCCAGAAGCAGTAGGTCGTCCAGATAATGAAATATCTGTATGTCCTTGACCCTGACTGTCACGACGACAGCTGACAGTACTTTTGAAAATGTTCTGGGAGCAGTGCAGAAGCCGAACTGGAGACACTGAAACTGGAAATGAGAGCCCTCCACTGCAAACTTTAGAAAGCAATGGTGAGCCGGATGTATTGGAACATGAAGATAAGCACCTGCTAAATCGATGGATGGCATCCAGTCCTGCTCCATCACCACTGATATAATCGTCTCCAATTACTCCATTTTGGATGGTGGAATCTTCCTATAGGAATTCAGCACTGGCCTGAACCCCCTACCCCCTTCCCCCCGAAGCCTTTGTTACTAAAAACAAAGGTTAATACACCCCTTAACCCCATTCTCATTCCGGGACTGGAAGAATGGCTTTTGCTGTTAATAATTTCTTTATATATACTCGCAAACATTGCCTCTTTTCTGAACATGCTGACAGCCCAGTTTCCACAAAAAAGGACTGAGGGGGTCTTGTTCCGTACTCGAGACGATGCCCATTTTGAATGATGTTCAAAATCCAAGCATCCTGTATTTCATCCGCTCAAACCCTCCCGAATTGAGCTAACCTTGCTCCTACTTGAAAGAATTGGACGGAGACACCTTCAGAAGGCTTTCTGATCCCTTAGGAGCTTGGTTGATACTTGGCTTGGAAGGCTTCGGGAAGTTCAAACCAGTTCCCTTCCATTGTCTGAAGAATGATCTGCCTGGCCTGTAGGAACTCACCTCTGAATTTTTCCTTGGCTTTTCTACCAAAGCAAAAGGGCTGTCGTCTTCTTTTCTCCTGTGGGATCAGGCCAGACTTGCCACCAGAGACCCGCTGGATTGCTGATTCCAAGGCCTTGCCAAAGAGCAGTTTGCCGTTGAACGGGACTGAACACAATCTATGCTTACATGCATTGTCAGCCAACCAGTGCCTCAGCCACAAAGCCCTACGGGCTGTCACGAAATGAGCCATCACTTTTGCTTTTATCCTGACTTTGTCCACAGCTGTGTCTGCCGGAAATTCTACAGTCGTCTTGATGGACTGCAAGGGAGAAGAATTTCCACTTCTAAGCTCCTCCCCCAAACATTCATCCTCCAATTCTGCTACCCACACTTTGAGGGCCCCTGCAACAGAATGCAACCTCTTTAGATCTTTGTCAATTCTGCAGTCCATGGGGTCTTTAAAAGAAGCCAAATAATCCAACGGAAGCGTAATATGGTGGGCCAGCCTTTGTAATGAAGCACTCACCTTAGGAGTAGTGTCCAATAGCACTAAAGGGGTAACGCTTTGCAATTCTATTGTGGGTGGATTTCAAAAATGAGAGGAAAGGAAGGCAAAGATTTCTTTAAATCTGGATAATATTTTCATTGTTTCCTCAGAAGCGAAGCCTCCTCTTGCCACTGCAACGCTTCCTTAACTGCTTCCACCAAGGGGGAACCAATGAAAAATCAAACGCATGCGACTCTGGCTCAAACTCGGCATCAGAGGAATCAGAGTCTCTATCAACCTCCGGGTTGAATCAAATGGATGCCTCTCGGTCTGAATCTTAACCCCTCCTTGACTGCAGTCTTAATATAGGACTTCACCTGACGTGCATTGTCCCGAGCCACCTCCTTAATGCAAGATACGCATACCAGCTTTCCTGGGAGGACTTCAGCTGAGCAGGCTCAACAGGATCTTTCTTCTGCTTGGGATGGTGATGAAGACCCAGCTGAAGAAGAGGATCTTCTTCTGTGCCTGCACCCAGGTTTGCTCTTTTTAGAGGCTTTCCGATGTTTTAACCTCTCTTGGCTCGGGTCCGAGCGACTACAGTGAGTTAAGGGTGAGGGAGATCTGGAATGCCTTGTTGACGGGCGTCTATCCAGCTGCATGCCACTTTGCGATTTGTCATGTCTAGTACCTTTTTTATTCTTTTGAGCCTGGGACACTGACTTGGAACCTCTTTGCGGGCGTTTATCCCGCTCTGGGCACTTCTCTCTGTAAGAGACAGAAGGGGTGCTCTCTTTTAACAAAAAACAACAACAACAAATAAAATAAAAACCTTTCCGTCCAAATCTCCAGTGCTATAGGAAGATAGGCAGGCAGGCAGAACTCCCTAGAGACCTATAAGGCATAAGACAGTATAAATTTCTGATAGAAAAGTCAGATAATAGCAGTGAGACTCCTAGGACCCAGGCTTACCCGAGCAGAGCAGCTAACTAACCAGCTGGAGCCTGAGATCAGTGCAGCAGAGCAGCGATGAGACCTCTGGATTAAAGCGGCCCAGAGACTGCCCTGGCCCGCCCCTAGAAGACAGAGGGCACCGCGAATCAGCGGTGAGCGTTCCAGCAGTTGCCAGGCAACCGGATGAGGAGGCCGACCTCTGACGTTATCCGCCCGAATCAGAGCTTCTCAGAAGGAATAAACGTGGGGCGGCGCACTACAGCTCCCAGAGCACCCAAACATTGCCTCTATCATAGAAACCAGGAAGGAAGGAGTGCCAGCACCTGCCTAACCAAGGTATACACAGTAATTTATACTGCTAGCAACCTACCCACCAACACACAGTAATGTATACTGTACCTAAAATATCCCAGCACCACGGGAACCCACCTCCTTAGGAGTTCGCAGCCTATATGGAGCCTTCTGAATCGGGAGAGGCTGAACCCGAACAGGGCAGTAAAAATCGTTCCAAGAAAAAAATCCTACATTCATTTTTTTTTTTTCTTTAAAGGAGCCTGGAATGAGGACGAAAAATGAGCACTGGCCTAGGCCGACAGGCGCCCTTTATGGGCTAAGAAAAAGGTTGTCCTGGAGGGGTCAGAGATAGCGGAGATGACCCATGATAGGCTGACATGGGGAGGTCCAGGAAAACATGTTTGCCATTTTTAACTACAAAAAAATGAGACTTTAGTATCACTTTAAGCACCTTTAATTCAATATACCTTGTTTCTAGTTCTTAAGTGTTGGGTAATAAGTAGGAACAAAGCAGTTGGCAACAAGTGCATCTTATCTGAACCACAGTAATGTGTCTCGTCTCCGGCTCAGCATTCATGGGGCAGAATCAATTACATATTTTAGAACACACACCCTTGCTCAGTTCAATAATACCATGTTACTGCAACAGCAAAGTTGTATTCCTATTTTGCACTTCTACTTTCAAGTTGATTATGTGTGAACATAAATTCTGGACTTCATCCATTAGAGCATTAGGAGTAAATTGGTTTAATGTATGGATTTTTTTACAAGATAACCGCACTTTTGTAGGTGGTTTCAGACTCTGACTTAAAGAGTTTGTGGTCACTACATAAACTATTTTCTTTGCATTGATGTTGACCATAAAATAAAGGATGTTAAATAATTCATGAACTGTGAGGTAACAGCAATACATAGCCCTCAGAGTATGGCCACTAATAGCAGATAGTCATCATGATTATAACAAAGTATATTTATTCCATTATAAGATGGTGGAATGAATTAACAGATGGTTGGAAGAGGTGCCAAGAGTCTCACAACTTCACCATGTTAGCTAGTAATGAAAGCAGAAAGTTTGGAGACAAAATTATGCCATTTATTTGCTAAATTGGTAAGCTGCTTTTAAAATGCAGTGTTTTTTTAATCAGACCGATGTCATGCTTTTAAGGAAAAATACAATGGTAACTCGCTGTTTACTGGTTTACTGTTTAGTGGGTAAGCTGCATGGTAGATCCGTGTTTATTTCATATCCTATGAAATTGTTTCAAGGACAGGAGAATGAAGCTTAAAGTAAACCCTCCTATCATTTTTAGCCAAGGAAGCTGCCATCTTGACCTCTGTTTAATCTACAACTGCCATGATGCTGTGATCAGTTATGACACCAGCCATTGGATGGTTTGACAGTTTACTTGATAACACAATCAATGGGACAGTTACATTTCCGGCACAAAGAACAAGAAAGGTGCGCCTCTAAGTGCAGTAGTGTATAAAACAAATTTATTAAACAAGATTAAAACTACTCACAATGGTAGTGTGCAGGTGCGCATTGCAGTGTCAGCCATTGCTGGCTATAGTTGTCCTTGGTCTGTCTGGAATGGCTGCTGGGATGAGGTCCTGTTCTGCCTGGCGGTGGTGGGCACGGGGGGGGGGGGGGCGGCGTCGGTGGTTTCCGGCACGGGTGGTGGCGGTCCGTCTTGT
>BLSH010198562.1:612758-650828 GCA_018402905.1 Glandirana rugosa
ATGTAATCTGCCCATAGTGCCCTCTGCCCCCATAGTGTCCAGTGCCCTCTGCCCCCATAGTGCCCTCTGCTCTCATAGTGCCCTCTGCTCTCATAGTGCCCCCCATAGTGCCCTCTGCCCCATAGTGCCACCCATAGTGCCCTCTGCCCCATAATGGACCCCATTGTGCCCTCTGCCCCATAGTGCCCTCTGCCCCATAATGTCTTCTGAACCCCACCCCATGGACAAACAATTACACACACACTGTGTAGGTAGAATTAGAAATCTCCTACCTTACACAGGTGTAGAGCAGAGCGGAAAACTGCTGGTATCACAGGGCTCGATGGGGGGTGGGAACTGCTGAAGTTAACTTTTTACATTAGCAGGCTGGTGATTGGTTGCTATGATCCCTCAGCAACCAATCACCTGCTGTCTAATGTAAAAAGTTCCCGACCCCATCCAGCCCTGTGATACCAGCCGCTTGCCTCTGTACTATGAAAAGGACAGCGACGAGCATGTCCACGGGCCGAGTGCCCGTGAATTAATCATGGGAACTGATGGGCTGGACAGTTGGGGCCCCCCATGCAGCTATGGTGCCCGCTCATAAAGACGGCCCTGCTTGTGTTATACATACAGTATATAAGCAAGTGATTGCTTCCTGAGCCTTCCTGAGTCCTGTTGTCTTTGTTTATATTTATGGTGGCTGGACCCCATAACAGCCCTTTTATTTAGTATTGTTATGACTCTGCTATATACCAGCAGTGAAGAGAAACCATCCATGTAACTCTAGAACATTGATTCTATCTAGTTAGACAGGGCTTATATGGGTGCCATTGGAGGTAGAGTTGACTGGTAATAACAGGAACAGTATGTTTATTTTTGTATTAAACTGACAAAAAGCAAGGTCTGAAAAGATAGGTTTCACAGAACAAGATTATGTTACTTTCTGACTCGTGTTAGTTCTTAGACTGGGTCTACACTAGTGTGAATTGGAGCTGGTTCACACATCTCCGCAGCGGCTTCGGTGCAAATTTGCACAGGGGTTCTGTGCGGCTTTTGGTCCATTTCAAGTCCAAATTCAACCCAAAATTTGGGCTGAAATCAGACCTGAAATGGTGAACGAAGACATACCGGACCCCTGAGCCAGAGTGTGCTGCGTTGTGAACCCAGCCTTAGACATGGATTTTCACCTGGGCACCATTCTCTTAGGCTGGGTTAACACTGCAGCATGCTCCAGCTCACAGTAGGAGTCCAGTGCGTCCCCGTTCACCGTTTCAGGTCTGATTTCAGCCTAAATTTTGGGCTGAATGCAGACCTGAAACTTACCAAAACACGCACAGGACCCCTATGCAAATTCGCACAGGAGCCGCAGTGGAGATGTGTGAACCAGTTCCATAGAGAGCCGGTCACAATCTCCTGCTATTGTAAATTGGATGCGGCGAACACGCATCCGATTCGCACTAGTGTGAACCCAGCATTAGGGTTCTCTTTGCCCAGTTGTCCTGGGAAATTAGGTAATAAACAGCATGCTCTTTCCCTTAGTTGCCATAAGTCTTTATACCATCCTGATTGGCATCAAGGGTCACCATCAATGGCCTTCTCCATTCACTGACATCATTAGCAATAAAGTCAGTGTTGTGGGTCTGGTACCATAATTAGGCTTGCAACACTGAGGCTGGGTTCACACCTATGCGAATTGGATGCGGCTTAAACCGCATCCAATTCGCAGGACACTTGAAAACACATTGTTTTCAATGTGTCCAGTTCACATCTGTGCGGTGCATTCGCACTCCGCATTGCACAAAAACCGCACACGTTTTTTGTGCAATGCGGTGCGAATTCCCAGCCCGTTGAGTCCAGTGGGAGCGCATCTAACACGGAGATGCACTCCGCACTGAACGGGGATATTTTCCCCTGCTCGCGGCTCCTCCCCCATCTCTCCCCCCGCAGCTGCTGCGCTGTGGGAATGGACAGGAGCCGCCGAACGGCGGCTCCGTCCCTTCCCGGCAGCAGAGAGGCTGGAATTCGCACCGCAATGGTGTGAATCCAGCCTCAAGGATACAAGGTTTTTACTCCTCCCTTTCTTCTATGTCCCCCAACATCTTGCTACCGAGTACTGCCAGCAGAAGTTTTTGAAAGAGTGAGGTAGCTTTGACAACTGGGTGCCAGTTTCCTTACAGCCCCCTTCTTACACCACCTTGCCTAGCTCTTCTGCCTTTTTCTTCTTCATAGAAAACATAGAAGCAGATGCACAAGGGTTCTTTTGGACTAAGGGGTCCATTATTACATAAAATTAATCAAATGGGTAGACCTTTGCATTGTTCAGTTCTATGTAGCTGTCAAGCGATGCACTGTGAATAGGTGTAATTGCTACTAGTTGGATGAGAGGCCCACAATAGGTGCCCTTTGGTGACTCTGTTTACCATTAATAACAGGAAATATTTTGGCTAATTATCTGTATTTAAATTGTATTGATTGTACTACATGACAGATAGGCAGATTTTGGTGGCTAAACCAAATGCTTACTTGGTTTACTAACTTTATATGGCTCTAGATTAGCGTTTCTCAATCTTTTTAACATGAAGGAACGCTTGATATAACTTTCCAGTCTCAGGGAACCCCCTCTAATAGTTACTGTATCCACAGCTCACTGAACATTAGTGTTATGGTCAGTGGGAATAATGCTCCTTTATATTTGTGGTCAATGAGAAGAATCCCCTTCTTACAGATAGTTAAAAAGATCAATGGTGCCAGTGGGAACTTATCTTAAAGGTGGACATTGCTCATTGCTCAAGGAACCCCTAGCAACCTCTGGAGGAACCCTAGGGTTCCACTGAACCCTGGTTGAGAAAGGCTGCTCTAGATGAAGTAAAAGTAGAACAAACCTAAGGCAAAAACAGGCTGAAACCTGTCTTACCTTATGTTTCTAAAATAACGTATCTCTACTAATCTTAATTAATGGACTGAAAGTATTAGGTGGTCATTTCAATAGTAAACTTCTGATGTAAATGGCTGAGGGTATTGAAGCAAGTGAGTTTTTTTTTTTATGGCAATATTAGTTCCACAGTGTGATGTTCACTGCAAATTAGTAGAATTCATTTGCAATAAAACACAAACTTGTCTGGTAACATTGAAAATCAGGAGCAGGTTTTCTGTCTGGAAATTGGTTACTAAACAGATCAGTTTGTGTTATGGGATCATACTGGGCCTCATTTGGGGAGGCTCCAGTGGATTGAGGTTTGGATTATTAAATTGCTGTATGTCTAAAATTCCTTCCAAAGAAAATAAAATTAGGCAGTAATGATTAGTGATGGAAGCCAGGGAGGAAATTGACCAAGCTTTGCTTTGTAAAAAAACAAATTAAAAAAAAACAAGCACAACCCTATGGAAATTCCAGTCAGCTGATGTGATAAAGATGCTGATTTAGGATGGCTTATATTTAGGAATTTTTTTTTTTTTATAAAACTCTCTTTAGTTTTGCTTTGCTTATATAGTTATTCCTTCTAATATACAGTGCATTCATAATGCATATTCAGATCCCCTTCACTTTTTCAGTTTTGTTACGTTGCAGCCTGATACTCCAGTTGTTTAAATTTATTTTTTTCTGGTTAATCTATGCAGAGTACACCCATTAAGTGAAAATAGAATTTTAGAAATGTCTGTGAATTTCTTAAAGAAGAAAAACTGAAATATCACATTGGCATATACACTGCGTGCACAGTTATTAGGCAAGTTGTATTTTTGAGCATTTATTTCACTATTGAACAACTACAGGGCTCTCAATCAATCCAAAATGTTAATAAACCTTAAGGGCCAGTTCACACTGCTCTGAACATGGAGATAGCATATGATTCGCACCGCACTGCAGTGTGTGTCACATGCGATCTCTGTGTGATGCAAATTCAGCCATAGAGATTGTATGGCTGAATTTGCATCGCAAACGCGCACAGGACCCGTTTTTTTCACAGGGTCAGAATCGGATGCAAACTTATTTGGGGGTGTCATTAGCTTTCTATTGACACTACCCACAGTTTGCATATGGCAATGTGAACTGCCACCTTGAGACATGCAATGCGGGAACCTGCAGTGGATTCGCAGGGTTCCCGTATCGCTGCAGTGTGAACCGACCCTTAACCTGAATATTTAAGACAGTAAGGTCCGGTTCACACTGCGGCGATGCAGGATCCCTGCGAATCCACTGCGGGTTCCCGCATCGAATGTCTCGGAGTGGCAGTTCACACTGCCATATGGGAACTGTGGGGAGTGTCAATACAAAGCTAACGACACCCCCAAATCAGTTTGCATATCGCACTGCCAACTGCAAACTCACACAGGAATCGGATCGCATGGTGTGAACCACCATGCGATCCGATTCTGACCCTGCGAAAAAAGGGTCCTGTTCGAGTTTGCTCCGATTGCAATGCAAATTCAGCCATACAATCTCTATGGCTGAATTTGCATCGCACAGACATCGCATGCATCTCACACTGCAGTGCGGTGTTAATCATATGTAATCTCCATGTTCGGAGCAATGTGAACCAGCCCTAAAAGTGACGTTTTGGCTTTCTTAGGAGAATATCTATGTGTGCACAATTATTGGGCAACTATTAGTGTGCAGAATTATTATGCAACTAAATGAAAAACTAAAAATTTCAATCCCACTTGTTTATTTTCATTTGCTAAAGTGAGAATAATAAACAACTCAAAATGTTCAAATAGACATTTCTCACATTTCAAAAAAAAAAATCTGTGACCAATCTAGCCCCCCTTCTTTTAACAGTCATACGCCTTCCATTCATGGAGTCTGTCAGTTTCTTGATCTGCTGATGATCAACTTTTTGTGCAGCAGCAACCACGGCCTCCCAGACACCGTTCAGAGAGGTGTACTGTTTTCCTTCACTGTAAATCTTCCATTTAATAAGGGCTCACAGGTTCTCAATAGGGTTTAGATCAGGTGGGGAAGGGGACCATGTCATTATTGTTTCATCTTTGAGTCCTTTACTGGCTAGCCATGCAGTGGAGTACTTTGAAGCATGTGATGGAGCATTGTTCTGCATAAATATCATGTTCTTGAAAGACGCAGACTTTTTCCTGTACCACTGCTTGAAGGAAGTGGCAGTAAAAACTGGCAGTAGGTTTGGGATTGATTGAGTTGATTTTGAGTCCTTGTTCAACCCGAAAAAGTCCAACTAGCTCACCTTTTTAATACCAGCTCATACCAGTACCCCACCTCCACCTTGCTGGCATCTGAGTGGAAGTGGAGCTCTGTGCCTGTTACTGATCCAGCCACAGGCCCATCCATCTGGTGCCTCAAGAGTCACTCTCATCTCATCAGTCCATAAATCCTTTGAAAAATCTGTCTTCAGATATTGCTAGGCCCAGTCTTGACGTTTCAACTTGTGTCTTGTTCAGTGGTGATCAGGTTTCAGCCATCCTTACCTTGGCCATGTCTCTGAGCACTGAACACCTTGTTCTTCTGAGCACTCCGGGTTGGTTGCAGTTCTGGAATATGGCAGAACTGGAGGATAATGGGTTCCTGGTAGCTTCACATTTGATTTTTCACAATTTTTTTAGCAGTTAATGTGTGTCTTTTTTTTCTCAACACGTTTCTTGCAACACCCTGTTGACTATCTGCAACAAAACATTTGATGGTTCTGTGATCACACCCCAATATTTTAGAAATTTAAAGAGTGCTGCATCCCTCTGAAAGACTTTTTACAATTTTTGACTTTTCAGAGTCAGTTAAATCGCTTTTTTGGCCCATTTTGTCTGAGGAAAAAAAGCTGGCTAATAATTATGCACACCTTAATATAGGGTGTTGATCTCCCTAGGCCACATCCTCCCTCAATACACAAATACACATCACCTGATATGCCTCAATCCAATAGGTATTCAAATATATACAGCTTGGAGTTGGACAATATACATAAAAATTAAGATTTAGTCAAAATACTCACTTGCCTAATAATTGTGCACACAGTGTATATTCAGATCCTTTGCAACAACACTTGAAATTTAGCTTGGGTGTCTCCCATTTCTCTTCATCATTGCTGTGATCTTTCTACACCTTGATTGGAGTCCACCTGTGGTAAATTAAATTGATTGGACATGATTTGGGAAGGCACACACCTCTATAAAAGGCATTACAGCTGACAGTGCATACTGTATGAGAGCAAATGCCATTAGGTCAAAGGAACTGCCTGCGGAGCTCAGAGACAGGATTATTGCAAGACATAGATCTGGGCAAGGCTACAAAAAATTCTGCTGCACTAAAGGTTCTCAAGAGCACAGTGGCCTCCACAATTCTAAAATGGAAGAAGCTTGGCACAACCAGGACTCTACCAAGAGCTGGTCATCCAGCCAAACTGAGCAATTGAGGGAGAAGAGCCTAAGTAAGAAAGGTAACAATGAACCCGATGGTCACTCTGACTAAGCTCCAGAGATCATGTGTGGAGATGGGACAAAGTTCCCAAAGGACAACCATCACTGTAGCCCTCCATCAAAATGGGCTTTATGGCAAAGTGGCTAGACAGAAGCCTCTCCTCAGTGCAAAATACGTGAAAGCCTGCTTGGAGTTTAAAAAAAAGCACCTGAAGGACTCTGTCTGTGAGGAAGATTCTTTGGTCTAATGAAACCAAGAATAAACAGTTTGGCCTCAATTCTAAATTGTATGCCTGGAGGAAACCAGACACTGCTCATCACCTGCCCAACACCATCCCAACAGTGAATCATGGCAGGGGTAGCATCATGCTGAGGGGTTTTTTTTCAACAGCAGGGACTGGGAGACTGGTAAGGGTTGAGGGAAAGCTGATGGAGCAAAGTGCAGAGATATCCTCAATGAAAACCTGTTCCACAGTGCTTAGGACCTCAGACTGGGCCAAAGGTTCACCTTCCAACATTACAACAATCCTAAGCACAGAGCCAAGACAACACACGACTTAAACCCTATTGACCTATCTATGGAGAGATGTGAAAATGGCTGTCTGACAGTTCCCATCCAAACTGACTAAGCTTGAGAGGATTTGCAAAGAAGAATGGCAGAAAATCCCCCAATCCTGGTGTGCAAAGCTTGTTGCGTCATACCCAAAAAGACTTGAGGCTGTAATTGCTGCCAAAGGTGCTTCAACAAAGTACTGAGTAAGGGGTCTGAATTCTTAAGTACATATGATATTTCATTTTTTTTCTTTTTAATAAACTCCCAAACATTTCTAAAATTCTGTTCTCACTTTGTCATTATGGGGTACTGAGTGTAGCGTAATGAGAAAAAAAAATAATTTAAACAACTGCAGTATCAAAATTCAACATAACAAAAAGTGAATGGGATCTGAATACTTTATGAATGCACTGTATGGCAAAATGCACCTTACATATTGGCTGATATGGCAAGTTAAATTTGGTGAAAAAGTTAAAACCGCAAAGCACAACACATTAATGAATTTCGTCAACCTGTAAAAACGTTTATATTTTAATGCAAATACTATCTAGACCAGCGCTACAGCAATAAGGTCTGTAGTTCTGCTCTTGGTCATTTTGCCACAAGTACTATATGTAAAGCAAAACCCCATAACTAACAGCCCATCAATCGTGTTTGTCTATATAAACCGTGTATTTGCTTTCCTGTGTTGTTTTAGGAGCAATTCAGGTATAGTACACTTTTGAAACCTGTTGTTGGCCAGATTGCATCTGTAAAGCAAGGGTTCATTATGCTGGATGAAACAGGACATCATATGTCTTGTTCCATCGAATGGGTCCTATGTTGAGTAGTGGGGTTTAGTCTTGCTTTTCTCTTCTCGGTCTACAAGCATGGGATCAATTTTCAAGTTTCTCAAGCCCCCAGCATGATCAGTGTCTGCTTTAAGACCTTCTCTGTGTGTAATGTGGTTGGAACACTTGCGACAAGAACTTCAGAGGAAACCTATACGTGTTATAAATAACTTTTCCTTCACAGACATATTTCATTATGTAAAAATATTTTATTTTCTCTGCTTTATTAGTGGTATTGGGTATCAGTCATAGACCATGTCCAAAGCATCACAAAACGTTTGCTACTGCACAGATTATCAATTGAAAAGTCTTCTATTTTGTCAAATGTCTGATTCAGTTATGACCTAGAATTGCCTGCAGAATATTAACTGCATCCAGAAACATTAATAGCAACAATTTATTAAGTTTTGCGTTCCCTAGACAAAACCTGCTACTACAAAATACTTTTTAGGGTGCAAAAACATTCTGAATAGCCGTAATTCATAGTGCAAATATTAGTACTTTTATAGAGAAGTGAATTAATCACAAAAGATATGTATGGCAGGAAAATTTGTCTTGTTACTGGCATTCATAAAATCTATTTGGCAGCTTACGTCTGCTTTAATGCTTTGCAGATCTTTAAAGCTGAACTCCAGGCAGACATAAAAGACACAGAATAATGCAGTTCTCTGTTCATTACATTTATTTTTTTAATGCCAGCGGTGTGGTACCCACATTTGATTTGGAATTAGCCTCTTGCTGTCCCTGTATAGCAAAGCTCAGAATAGAAAAGGGAGAGGCAAAACAAGGAACCAATCGGCTTTGATGCAGTGCTCATTAGCTACCACGGAGCAAGGACTAGAGAGCAGAGGGGCTTATCCATGTGCTGCTTCTTCTTTCGGTTATAGACTGGGAGAGAGACAAGAGATATCAGTATTACCTATAGCTGAACTCCAGGCTTTAACCAAAAAATACCCTTGCAGTGGCCTCCAGACCCCCCAACTGCAAGGGGATTGTTAAATGCTCATTATGGTTAGGGTGCTGGAATAAAGAGAAATGCTTACTTATTCTACACTTCAGCAGACACTCTCTGTCCCTGTGACAGGTCTAGCATTGCATTCTCTCTAGGCCACTCATAGCTGCGATCACATGCTTGCCCCCTATACATAAAATGAAGGGTTAATAGCTCTGCATTGTATGTGATGACATTGAGAGACAACCCACAGGCCAGAGTTTCAGGGGAGGAGGCTTAATGGAATGGAGAATAGTAATAGTGCCTCTTCCTCTACCCGCTAGAAAGAACAAGCGTTTAAGACTTGGTGTGGTGGCACCACTGCAAAGGTATTTTTGTACTCCAGTCCAGAGTTCAGCTTTAACTGCAGTAGAGAAAAGTGGACTGGATGAACAGAAATTGTAATTCTTTAGCAATAAAAAAACAACCGATTTATATGTATTTAATGTGTATTTAGCTTTTTTTTTGCATTGAGTTCAGCTTTAATGCATTTTTGGTAAAGCTTTGCGTATGTCAGCTGTTTGAAAAGGAAGGACTGGTCCTCTTTAAGAAGGCAAAGAGCCACATGCAAAGTACAATGACCAAAGGCAGTCAGCCATAATGTGATGCTGTTTTGACTATTGTAAACTGATTTCTACTAATTGGTTGCTATGCGTTACTGCACTGGATGGATTGTTGCTTCTTGTAGAAAATATATTGTCAGAACCATCAAAACGATATGATGTCAGCGGTGAAAGGCTGTTATTGCTGGAGCTCATGAAATTAGATCTGAATTGTTCATCCCTGCTAATCCGTGTTAGTTCATCCCAGTCATCTTGCGCCAGTTGGGGAAACTCATTTATTATATTAATCATACTATTTATTGTGCCATTTCTGTAATGAGCTATTAAGATAAATCTTACCTTCTTAAGAAATAAAAGCATACAGCTATCTGGGCTGTTGGCTACTTTATGCACCAGCTAATTTAGACTTTATTACTTTGGGTTCTTAATTTATACCTCTAATTCCAATCATTTATGGCTAGAATAACATTTTATTCAAAGGAGTTTGTAGCTCCAGGCCATAGAACTATAAAATCTTATTTCATAATCACCAGACTGTGATCTAATCTGACCAATCAAGCCAGTAAGTTGCAAGCTTTTAAAGGACAACTCCAGTTGTGTTGAAAAAATATGTAATTGTTAAAGAAGACATTTGTATCATCATCATTTTGAAACTGTGTGCCTATACCTCCCAACTTTTAACTTGAAAAAGAGGGACACCTTAGGCAGATGATTAAATGATGCTGAAAATTGGGTACGGCTTAATTTAGTCTGAACTACAGTATACACCACACATGTACATGCATTCATAAAATATCCTTAACTTGATTCTGGTGTTTTCACAGCAAGAATTCTTTGAGATACAAAACATGGGAATGTGGCGTCAACAGAGGCATCCGAATGTGGATTCTTAGTAAATTTAATATTTATAGTCAACAAAATATAGAAATATTGTCAGCGTGTTTTATTGGCCACTAATGAAAAAAATCAATGTGTGCATATACAGTATATGTCTCTTACAATAGTAATCAAATACCAGTAATATAAACAATCTTTAAGTTCACATGATGTGCAGAAAAAGTCTGACATATGTTAAATATGTAAGAAAAATGGTAATATAATAAAATACACTATATAATAAGCTCTATGAATCTCCATGTGAAAATGTTTAATTTTATTATATTACCATTTTTTGGGGACCAAAGATTTCTCAGTGTGTTCACTGCACAGGCAGAGAGAGACAAGTGAGCTGTCTGCCAGGATACCACCAGGTCCATTCTGAAAACTTCTATATTGAAAACGACCCCAACCCTTTTATTAATTAGACTTGGAGCCTGGAGTGAGTGGTGTATGCCTATGTACATGGTATTTGCACCATTAATGTGAGGGATCGCCTTGAATGTTAGAGCGAGAACAATAATTCTAGTACTAGACCTCCTCTGTAACTCTAAACAGGTAACCTGTAAAAATGTTTAAAGCATCGCCTATAGAGATTTTGTAGTTTGTCACCATTCCACGAGCATGTGCAATTTTGAAGTATGACATGTTTGGTATCGGTTTACTTGGCGTAACATCATCTTTTATACCTTACCAAAAAATTGGATTATATATTGTGTTTTTCTTTTGCATTAGAATTCATTAAAGTGTATTTTTTCCAAACAAAATTGCATTTGAAAAACCACTGCGCAGATACAATGTGACATAAAAAATTGCAACAATCACCATTTTATTCTCTAGGGTCTTTGCTAAAAAAAATATAATATTTGGGGGTTCTAAGTAAATTTCTAGCAAAAAATACAGATTTTCACTTGTAAACAAAAAGTGCCAGAAAAGGATGGCCCTTAAGTGGTTTAAGTTCACCTTTTTTAAGCTGTTACACCCATATTCAGGGTGTAACATGTTACAGATACACCAGCCTTTGCACCACCTACCCCCCCCCCCCCCGATCCCCCAGTTTTGATAGCGAGCGGGGGGGATCTTCTCCTCCCGCTCACTGTCACAATTTTTAAAACCCATGCGGGGTTCCATCTGCGTCATTCATTCACAGCTTTCTGTAAATGTGAAAACTACAAATACCAACATCCTTTGTGGCTGTCGGCTTGTAGTTCTCAGTGAACTACCAGGGCACTGCTGAGCGCTCTAGGTAGTTCATTGAATCTTCCTGTCAGACTGCCTATGAGCAGACAGCTTACACAGACCGTCTGCAAGAATGCTGCATTGCACCCGCAATCTGCTGATCGCGGATGCAATGCTTTTCAGGCTCATAGTAAACAAAATATAATAAATGCACTTTTTTTTTACCTGCAAAAAAGATGTGCATTTATTTATTTTTTTACACAGTTGAACTTATCCATTAAATAGGTTTAGATGCAAAAAAAAAAAAAAAAAAAGCAAAACAGGAATATTCCTAGTACATAGCATAGTAAATTGCTTTTGAAAGAAGGGTTAGATTGACACTTTCTGTTCCCCCTAGGCTAGCTGTCTCGTGTCACCTGCTCCTACCTTCAGTAAACCAGCCCCATTGTTTTACATAGAAAGCACTCCATGTATTTAAAGTAATGTGACATAATACAATCCTTACAAGGTGTAGCCTTGGAAATCTTGTACGTATTTCAATTAGATCATTATATTTAATAAACCTGTAATATGCAACCATCTGGAGTGGTACGGTGTGCTTATTTTGGTCTTAAAAAATGTGTGTTGCTGTGTGTAGAAACCTTATTTTGCAGGTGTGAAAAATACCTTATAAGATGATAAATGTAGAAAAGTGATGATTGCGTGCTTTTTCCTAGTCCTTTTTTTTTTGTTTAACTATCTTAAAAAATGCAAACAGGATCTGACAGTGTGTGTTTTTACTAGTTCGTTTTTTTTTTTTTTAACTATCTTGCACTATGCAAACAGGATTTGACAGTGGAAGTGACACCCATCCTCCCTTTAATTAATAAAGGTGTGACATTGTCCTAAATAAGGAGCAGAAGTTTTACATGTTGCTGATGTTAGCTGATTTCATATGTGGGAGGGACTACAGGTTTACGGCATTTATTGCACAAGAAAACAAGGTATTAAAGTCCCTGCTTATAAGTTATAGTAAAAGATTAATCACACAGCTTGCTCAGAGGCTTACCTCTCATGAAACAATGGCAGATTCATGTTGCAGCGTTCGGAATGTGAACTAAACTTCAGTTGGTAATACAATGCGGCTGTGTAAAATGCGAGGAAGGAAGGCAGTCTGCTTTTTGTTTCCTGAATACGTATGATTAGTGTTTTTCTCCGTGTTCTAGTGAATGGGATTTTCTGTGGATGTTTCTTGGCATTGATACTGCACAATTATTTTCCTCCTCACAAAATAGGCAGGTGGTTTGTAAGTGTTTCTCTGAATGAGGTGACACCCTGACATGTTGTGTTTCATGATTCATCTGGAATACCTGAGAATTATTGCCAGTAAATAGGGTGTAGAATCCACAATCTAGTATTCTACATAATTAAGCGGTATCACAAATTTTCAGTTTTCATAGCTGTGACTAACCACGATATCCTGGGAATTCTCTGATGCAGAATCTCTGATGCTGTTACTGTATTCCTGTACTAAACTACGTATAAACAAACGCATATGGTCTTGTTTAATATTAATAGTACACTGTAAAAAAAGTATTGGCTTGAAAAAGCCCACAGCACTCCTTCTAGCAATCATGAGTTTTTGGGATTGCCCCAGTTTTTGAGTGCTAATGCAGTGTGGATTTTGAAAATAGGTATGGTCTGTCCAGATTATAACTTGGGTTAAAGAAAAAATGACAAAGGACATTACATATCATCAGTGTGTACTGTCGGATATACGCCTCCGTACAGTCAGCACAAAAATGTACAATGGTACCATGTAGACTCTGACAAATTCCAAGAGGTACTGGCTGAGGCACCACTAACTGGCAGATGTCTTGTTGTTCAGTAGGAATATGAGCCCGCCGGTACAACTCTCTATTCCATACCTCCAGGTGGTCCCATTGTCAAATCCATTGTCATGATAAGGCCGGGAGCCGGATCCGCTCTCGATAGGTGGGCTTCCTATTTCGGGAGAAAAATCTCCAAGTCTGTGAGATGTCAGAATCTTGTTGTATGCTAGCCCATTCTTTGTGTATATTTCAGCCACTTGTTGGGGTTGTTACACAACATCCGCAGCCAAAAAATTCATGTTTTCTGCTTCCTGGCTTGAGAAAGAACAGCCTTGGATTCCTCTAAACATTAATCTACATCCCCTTGAGATTGTTCAAGGGTATATTAAGATAATGTGTCCAAGTTGCGGTGCAGTTGCCCTGGTTTATTATGAATAGTGTAGTTGAAACGAGCCAAACTTGCAACCCAATGCTGTTCCAGTGCTGTCAGGTTCAGCAGGTTCCAGGTAAGCTAGGGGGTTATTGTTGGTATAAATGTCCACTCCACACCCCCCCTCTCAAGTACTTATTGAACTTCTCTGTTATTGCCCAGACCAGTGCCAATATTTCCAACTTGAAGGAACTGTAATTATGTAGCTTGCATTCCATCGATCACAAACTGCAACTGGCATAAGCAATAAGACGCTCACCCTCATCCTGTTCTTGGGCAAGCACAGCCCTTCAGTGTAGACATGAAAAGGTTTTGTGTAGTCAGTATGGACCAAGAGGGGTCTGCGAACGTTCAGCAACAAGGACATCACAGGGCTAGAGGATATCAATTGGGAGTTAAGCCTGGGGCTTACTGAGGTAGTTTCCACAGGTCGTCCCTCCAACCCCAGAAACAACTTGTGTGAAGGGGCTCTGCTCTCTCCCTGCCTGTAATTTCTTGCTGTGTACTCACCGGCCACATCGGATTTCACCTCAGAGGATTACTGACAGGTGAGGCCTAGCACATTTCCCTCTACATAGCAGACTTTCTGTCAGTTGAATGCAATGGACTCATGTCTCTCACAGCAGTCTCTAATGCATAATCCTTCATCTCCGCCGATAACCACCACTCTGGCTTCTGTCTCCTTCTGCTCCCACTCCACTGCCTCCAGCAGTATATGCTGAATGGCATGGCAGCATATACCCTTACTTACACGATCCTGCAGGTTTCATTTGGGAGCCAGCAGGAATCCCCAAAATTAGCTGGTCTTATAGTAGTTGGTCTGGAGTAAGGATAGTAGTGCAGACTTGATTTTTTCCTCCAGCTCAGCCACAGGGGTGACTTCTCCATATAAATTTTATAGCCACACCACTATTTGTGCTAAGGTGGATTGTTCTATATATGGAAATACTAGGATGATGACCCTCCTAATATACTCCTCCAAGGAAGATCCAGGTAAGGGGGGAGCTTCACTGCTACTTGAAATCGGCATGCTGCGCTTTCTAGTCTCTCCACCCAATCAGCCAATTAAATATTGGTGCTATCATATTTGGGAACCAGTACCACAACAGCTGCAGCTCCCAGGGATACAATAGTGTTAATTCGGCCCTTGTCCGCTGAATAGAGTGGCTTTTCTATATCCTAACAACTAAGCCAAGTGTAGGTGAGGCCTCAGACAGGGTACTCAAACTGGGAGGAACCCAGTGCATTATATTATTTTGTATTTGTGAGAACAGGTTACCAGGTTACCTGACCTACCACTCATGCCCAGTGTGCCCAAATGATGCAGGTCACCCTATTTATAAGGTCCCTTGCCAAGATGGCTGCCTGAGATCTTGAGGGATTTCAGTGTCCAATCAAACAACTGTCTTCCTGTAGAGAACACTGATGAAGTTAATAAGAGGATGACTCCCTTAACAAACTCCTCTCCACCTGTAACAATGGCATAGTGCCGCCTACAAGTTTGAGGAAAACCTGCACCTGCCTACAGTACACATGGGGTAGGGTAGAGTGTGGCAAGGCTAGAACCCTAGTCAGGTTTTCCTCCCTCACTGAATCCCCTTTCAAACTGAGGCACACTGAGACTGTATAGCGCCTCCTAAACTCCTAATCCATCTCCCCCCCCCCCCCACCGTGTGAAAGCCTGAGTGCTTTCACATTGGGGTGGTGCGCTTGCAGGACAGGGAAAAAAAGTCCTGCAAGCAGCATTTTTGGGGTGGTGTGGGAGCGCTGTATACACCGGTCCTCCACCGCCCCTGCCCATTGAAATGAATGGGCAGTGCTTCCGAAGAGGCTGAAAACCACTTCGGAAGCGCCACGCGCCAACACTTTTAACCCCTTCTTAGGGGTTAAAAGCGACCTGCTGCCGCCGGAATAACTGCGCCAAAGCACCGCTATAACAGTGGTAAAGCACCACTAAAATTAGTGGCACTTTACCACTAACATCCTGCCCTCCCCAGTGTGAAAGAGCTAAAGGTCTTGGTGATAAGTTTTTCCAGAAAGTGATCGTAAATATCCAACAACAACAAAACCATTCTTTTTTTTTCTACAGAGTAGGGGAAGACTGGAATCATTCTTTTTATTTTTTTTATGTGCCTGTTGCAGATTTTCTAAGGCTCTATTCACACTTGTGTTTCTGCATTTTTGTGTTTTCTTTTTAGTAAGTTTTTGTAGTGTTAATTGCCCCATCTGTTGTAATCCTTGATACCATTTATGTTTTAAATATTTAGACAGAAAAAATTGTAAACAAATGCTAAATAGAAACCTCCATATGCACCACTATTCCATTTGGAATCCTTGAAATGATCCCGTTATATTGCCCTATGGCAGCCAATCAGATTTAAATTGACTCTGTAACCAGATTTAAAAAAAAAAGCCTGTAAGGAATAGGGCTAATACTTTTCTGTCTTATTGCCGTCTAAACCTTGGTGTTGCCACCTCTATCCCTGCTGATCAGGCACTTGTGGTGGCTAAGAGATTGAATCACCTGTGTAGACTTATGACTATGAGAAAGTTTGAATGCTTAGGAATATGAAGATTTCTGAATAACGTGCTCCAAAAATGTTCTCTAATCAGTCTATTTACAATGGAACCCCAGCCATAACTTTTTGGTTGGGTAGAGTGTGGAAAAGTAAGAACCAGGCAGGTGTTTTTTTTTTTTTTTTTTTTTTTTGTTTTTTTTTGGGGGGTTTGCCTGCCTTTGTTCACCCAGAACGTTTCCTTTTACATCTTGTATTAGATACATGACAGAAAATGAAAGGAGATTTCCCTATATGGAGGGGCAATCCCCTCTTACAAAGTGTGCTGACACAATTGCAGAGCTGTCAGCACACCTCCATTGGGGAGCTTGTCTTAATAAAGTCAGTAATCAGTACCGATCCGTACAGTTTTTTTATTTTAGTTTTGTTTTTTTCATTTATAGCTGGAGGCATAGTAAACTATGTTTACTATGCCTCAGTTTATGATTGAACGGGAAGCTCTGTACAGAGATATTCCTGTCCAATCATTCTTTGCAGCTGAGGCTGCAGAGAAAGGGACTGATGATGTCTGTTTAGACCCCTGATATTGCAACAAAGCCCCCCAACAGGGCTCCTGAAAAATATGAGTAAATAATAATAAATAAAATTGTAAAAAAAAAAAAATGAAAACAACAAAAATAAAAAACCACTGACACCAGTGGCGGAACTATCAGGGTTGCAAAGGTCGCACTTGCGACTGGGATCTGGCTTTCCTCCACCGCAGGGGACCCCGAGATGGCAGGAAGATGGCCCACCGCGGGATCGTAATAAAGGGTCCCACAATGGGTGTAAAGGGACCTGGGATCAGTGGAAAGTGTCCCGGTTTGGGGTCAGGGGGGCCCTTCATTGTTTCTTGGGGTCCCTGAAGGTACTAGTTACCCCTCTGATACCAGCTGATAATAGTCCACTCTGCCTGGTCTGTTGATTATGTCATATCTGATGTTGGCTCCATGTCTCCCTTATACACAGCCGTGGGCTCATTGCACCATGAATCTAAAGTTCTACAGGGCATCAAGAGTCACTGAGGGAAATGTAAGTAATCTCTGCCTTTGCAGTATAGCCTAACGTGGCTTCTCCTAAATAAACTCAACATAAAGAATGCAGGTCTTCTATGGATCAGATAGTATCATTACTAACATATTAATATACAGTACATAATCCTTTTTAGCTGAAATGTTGTATTATTTACAGTAATTTAAATGTGACTAAAAGGCAAGTGATTTTTAATGCCTTTTGTCTTCTCAAATAACGTGTTTATTTCAGTAGATACATATTACCACCTACTGGGCAAAAACTGATTTTGCATCCAAATGTCCTTTTTTTTTTATTTTTTTATTTTTTTTTATTTTTTTTATTTTTTTTGAAGCATTGTCTAGCTTTTTATGTAAGTAACTCTAGCAAGAAATCACACAGCCTCCTTCAAGCCCTGTGGCCTACACAACTCAGCACTTATGAGTATGTTGTGTTTCTACAAATATTATTGCTTTTGCAGAGATAGGAAGGCTTCTTCAAGGATAACAGCCATGCTGCTAGGAAAAATAAAACATTTATTAGATTAACCTTCTTTCTTAAGAGAATTCATTCTTTTGTTATTTCAGTCAATATGTGACTTACTGGCTTCAGGTTCTCACTAAATAGGTATTTAATATACGGGGTCTGCAAATTTCTTTCTTTTGCCTTTATCTCACTAAGAAAACCATTTCCGATGGGACTCCACTGGTAAAATGAAATACATTCTACCTGGCATTGTCTGTTGTATTAAAAGTAAGCTCATTCCCAGCCTTAATTAATGTGCAGTCATCGGTCGACATGTTTGGAATATGAATTTCTTTAGGGTCAGCCAGGGTCAGCTGGAACCAGACAGTAATAATGCAACACTGGTGCACTGGAGCGATCATTATAATCCTTATCCTGATTGCTAAGAAAAGCCTTCGCCTAGTCCTATCACTTGGTCATGGTTCATAAAGACTATCATAACTCAAATGGCATAGATAAATGCACAGCACCATATCAGAGGAGTCATGGGCTTCCTAAGAAACACAGTATCCTACAACGTTGCATAAAATTCATTTCAGTATAAAATCTTTGTTGGGAAATGCGTTTGTGGTGTGTTTTGTGTGAATGAGTCACATCCTTCCTTTAAATACTGTTCTCAAAACGACACTACACTCTGGTTTAAAAAAATTCTACTCAAGTATTTATTTTTAACTCAAAAACGTACTTTCTGTTGCTCTCCGCCTCCTCGAAATCTCAGAATTCCTTAATTTTTCTGTTCAAGGGTGGCTACATTCACTCTCCATGGTCCCACTCTATGTAGGAAGTAGCCACCCTTTATTGCTCCCTCCTGAGATGGACTAGGGACTATGGATTATGGGATTTGTAGTGTGCATATAGCAGCACATATGACCGCAACTAACATGCATGCTCGTTCCAAACAGATGGGAGTGAGACAGAATAGAAGAGGTTTGGGAGCTTATAGAGGGTGTTACAAAAAAAAAAACAGGGCCTGTTCACAGTGGCGGCCTGTAATGCAGGGCGCAGGGGCGCCACCCCCTAATCCATGCATCCCTATTCTACATGTGGGGTGCCGGACATATGGATTCCAATGGGGGTTTTTTTTAGAAGCACACGTTTAGAGCTAGAGGCTCTAATAGGCTTCAGAAAAGGGTGGGCTCGGGGCGCAGAGCACACCCACTTGTGTGATAATAGCGAATGAAAATTCGCTATTGTCTTCCTAATTTTTCTCCTGGCCAATCAGGAAGTGGGTGCTGAGACCCATCACCCGATTTGACCAAAAGGAGTGGCAATCCTATTGGCCGCCTAGGAGGAGGAGGGAGGAAATGCAAGGGAAGCCACACCGGCGTGAAGCTGAGGAAAGAGGAGATGCCACCCGCTGCCTGGAGGAAGCCTGTGACCTAGATGGGGTAAGTGCGGGGACTGATCGACCGCCCGGGGGTTACGGTAGACCCGACTGACCACCAAGGGGAATTGGCAGTCCTGTTTAGGTAGTAGTGCCCCCCCTTACCAAACTTATACTGACCTGAGCCCTTATTCGATCCAGCGCTGTGCCCGTCTGCAGTGGCTCTCTCCCCTCACTCCCTGTTCTCCCAAGCTTTGCTGAGGCAGTGGGAGCCATTGTCTTCCACTGTTGTCAATCAAAGCCAGTGACAAGAAATTAGGGGACGGGGTCGAGCCTCGCTGTGTGTATCTGTGGATGCAGGCAGCGTGGCTTGGGAGCGAACCCATATGAGTGTGCCCATAGAAAACTGTTTACTATGGGAGCACTCGCCAGAGAGGAGGAGCCAGTAGCACTGGTGGGGAACCCAAGAAGAGGAGGTTCAAGGCCGCTCTGTGGAATTCCATTGCATAGAGCAGGTAGATATAAACCTGTTTGCTATCAACCTCTTCACACCGGTGGTACGCATATATTTGGCCTCTTGTCAGATGGGCCTTAACGCCGAGCAGCCGCATATACGCGTACCAAAATATAATCAAATCTGTGCTGAGAGCGCGCGCCCTACGCACTCCCAGCACAATTACCGGCAGCTAACGGAAAGCTTCCGGTCTCTACTTGTGATCCGGAGCTTTCCGTTCATGTGACAGCCAATCACAGCGATCACTTGATCAGAAATCCCGCCCTGCCTCAAGGCATCAGAAACCTCTTAAAGGGCCAGGAGGTGCTCGCGTTAAGGGGTTAAAAAAATGGAGAATAAGGATATTGTTTAGTTAACTTTAATGGCTATAAATTTTGTGAGCATTGCAGCTATCCGTTATAAAGTGTTTTGTTGTTTATTTATGAGAGCCGCACTCCTATTTGGTGGAATTAGATTTGTCTCGTATCCATATCCATTGTTGATCGTTATACATATATACTAGTTTTTTAACCAGGTTGAGGGGTCAGCATGGTTGTGATATAGTTTGCCTTGCGGTTTTGGGATCCTAAGTGTTAATTTCCAGCAGAGACAATATTTTAAAGAAATATGTATGTTCTTCATCTGTTGCATCAGTTTATGTGCTCTATATCTATCATACATTCCACAGGCATGCTGGTGGTGATTGGCATTCACCCATAGCTAGTTTCAGGTTGTGTGCCTGCACTTCAGCAGTAAGGTCTCATTCACACGGGCATACTTAAGTGTATGTCTGCGCAAAGGGCCGTCTTTGCCTGGTATACACAGGTGTTCCATGCATGCACGTGCAGGCAGTCCTATTTGTGTCTATTGGCACAGACACAGTCTCTGGTGCCAATTTGTTAACCATGCAGGTGCCGGTGAGTGCCCCCGAAAGCGCGGTAGGATCAGTGTTGCCAACCACAGCCAGGTTCTTACTGGCATTTCCAAAAGTTACAGAATTACATTTTAAGTGCAAATTTCAGTATTTAGGCTACAAACAAGTACAATATGCAATTAGCAATGTGATTTAAAGGATATGTAAAGGTTCCTTTTTTAAAAAAAAATAAAACAAACATGTTCTACTTACCTCCTCTGTGCAGTTGGTTTTGTACAGAGGGGCCCTGATCTTCTTCTTCTGGGGCCCTTCAGTGGTGCTCCTGGCTCCTCCTCTTCTTGAGTGCCTCGTTGGAGAGCCGTTCTTCCTCAGGGCACTCGTGCGGGCGCGCTCCCGTGTCCTGCTGCTGCGTCCATTGACACAGACAGCAGGACTCAGCTCCACCCCCGGCTCCTGCATCATTAGATTTGATTGACAGCAGCGGGAGCCAATGGCTGCACTGCTACCAATCTATCCAATGAGGACCCGAGACAGCGGCTGGATCGGGTGTGCTCGTCCCAGTCGCAGGAACGATCAGGCTCAGGTAAGTAAAAGGGGGGATGCTGCACTACAGGAGGTTTTTCACCTTAATGCATCGAATGCATTAAGGTGAAAACCTAGAGGGTTTACAACCCCTTTAAAGTAGATATTAAGGCAAGAAACATTTCTTATTTTATTTTCCATATAGTAAGTAGCTCAGGGGCAGGACTCAGGAGGGCAAGAAATTAGAACAGGCAGACTCACGCACATGAAATTGACAAAAAAAATCTGGAATTCGCTGTAACACTTTACCTTTATTGATCCTTCATGCAAAAGACATCACAGACAGTGCGCGGTACAGTAAAAGTTGACGCGTTTCGTGCTGTGGCTAGCACTTATACCTTTCTCTTTGGTGGAGTGTCCTACATATGAAATTGAATCTCAAAGTGACACTGACAGCAGTGTGCAGCAGCACAGATGATGATGACGCTTCACCCGACACAACACGTCCCCTCCCGAGTCTCTTACCATGCCAGGTGGTCCCTTCAGTCCACTCCAGTCCAAGCAGCACTGACAGTCCTGCTCCCAGCTTGCCTTGCTCCCATCCCGTAGACCCACACATGAGGCTCCGGCCGCTCGGCACCCTTACTCCATGACGGCACACTCAGGCACCGCCTCCGCCAGACTTTCCCCCAGCGGGCACCACCCGAACACACTGTAGCAGGCACTTGGATGGTCTTGGTCGGCTCTTCATGTGCGGTTTCAATCCGAGCGTCACAGCCATTTTTTTTTTACTGCCAGTCTTTTCCTGTCACTGGCATTTACTGGCAGGAGAAAAGTGCCTCTTTTTACTGGCTGCCAGTAGAGATACTGATGGTTGGCAACACTGGGTAGGACTGTATTTACTATACTGTTTGTCTGCAGAAGACACCCTCCCAATGGCAGGAAGTGGACCTGCACAAGGCTGAATGGCTGATTGCAGATACATGATTATTATTTTACTGAGGTATATAATTAACACAGAATGCCGTCAGAAAGCCTGACACTGTGTTGTGATTAATGATTCCTGTATAGATTCAGCAGAAGCTTTAATTGTTGTTTCCCCAGAATACCTGCTTATTTAAGCTGTTCTGTTTAGTGACATATTTAAGGGATGCTGCTAACAGAGAAAAGTGATTAAAAGGATGAAGATTTTTTAAATAGGTTTATACTGCTTTATTAATTTTTTTAGACTGATTAGTATCCTCAACAAACATATTTGCTAAACCAGAATTTTTTTTTACATTTATCATAATTGACTTGGTTCAATGTCAGTACTGTATTGCATATACACTATATACTGTACACTATTATTAAGAAAAAACAAAACAAAAACATAAATTCAGGAGGCGGTGGTAATTCCTCTTAAACGCCTGTCAGCCACTGCTATACCACCCTCTGAAAAGCGGTCCATCGGGTCAGCTGAGGCCAGCTAGAATCTTGTTTAAAGCTGAACATACATATAATATATAATATAAGAGAACTGTTTTGCCTACCAAAGTATTTGTGATCATTGTGATTTTTTTTAATGTTGTGCTTTGAGGAAGGGCCGCCTTGGCCGAAGCATGTTAGAACTTAAGACACTGTATATGCTGGGATGTAGCCTATAAAGATTTCGCAACATAGAGTTTACCGAGTTGATGGCTTTCTGGTTGCGGTTGTGTTTTATTTGGGACAGAACCAGAGTCAGCCCGTCCTTAGGGGGCGCACGGGGAAATGCCCCCCAAAGCTAGTCAGGGAAAAAAAAGGCCCTTTAAAAAAAAAAAAATGTCCTATAAGTGCACTGTGTTCGGGCCGGGCACTATGGGAAGCGTGGCATCTATACAATCACGCGATTGCAGGCGAGATGCCTCATTGGCATGGTTTTGTCCTGCATTGTGGCGCAAAGTAGAGCGCCAAAACACTCCCTCATTGGTCATTCTTTTTGATGTCTTTGTTTTGATTGGCACCGCCGTAGGACATGGGTGGTGCTTTCCCTTGGAGCCGCGGCATCACTTCCGGTTTCTCTGTGTCAGTGGGAAACTGGAAGTGACTTGGCGGCTCCGTGGATGGAAACGCATGGCCTGATCGGCACATTCTTACATCTCTCGGCCAGCCTGGTAGGTTCTGAGAGAGTGCTGGACTGTATACCATTCCTGTGATGCTGGGCTGTATACCATACCTGTGATGCTGAGCTGTATACTGTATCTGTGATGCTGGGCTGTATACCATATCTGTGATGCTAGGCTGCATACCGTATCTGTGATGCTGGGCTGTATACCATATCTGTGATGCTGGGCTGTATACCATATCTGTGATGCTGGGCTGTATACCGTATCTGTGATGCTGGGCTATATACGGTATCTGTGATGCTAGGCTGTATACTGTATCTGTGATGCTGGGCTGTATACTGTATCTGTGATGCTGGGCTGTATACCATACTTGTGATGTTGGGCTGTATACCATACTTGTGATGCTGGGCTGTATACCATACCTGTGATGCTGGGCTGTATACCATATCTGTGATGCTGGGCTGTATACCGTAACTGGGATGCTAGGCTGTATACTGTATCTGTGATGCTGGGCTGTATACTGTATCTGTGATGCTGGGCTGTATACTGTATCTGTGATGCTGGGCTGTATACCATACCTGTGATGCTGGGCTGTATACCATACCTGTGATGCTGGGCTGTATACTGTATCTGTGATGCTGGGCTGTATACCATATCTGTGATGCTGGGCTGTATACCGTACCTGTGATGCTGGGCTGTATACCATATCTGTGATGCCGGGCTCTATACTGTATCTGTGATGCTTGGCTGTATACCGTATCTGTGATGCTTGGCTGTATACCGTATCTGTGATGCTGGGCTGTATACCGTATCTGTGATGCTGGGCTGTATACCATACCTGTGATGCTTGGCTGTATGCTATATCTGTGATGCTGGGCTGTATACCATATCTGTGATGCTAGGCTGTATACCATATCTGTGATGCTGGGCTGTATACTGTATCTGTGATGCTGGGCTGTATACCGTATCTGTGATGCTGGGCTGTATACTGTATCTGTGATGCTGGGCTTTATGCGGTATCTGTGATGCTAGGCTGTATACTGTGTCTGTGATGCTGGGCTGTATACTGTATCTGGGATGCTGGGCTGTATACTGTATCTGGGATGCTGGGCTGTATACTGTATCTGGGATGCTGGGCTGTATACCTTATCTGCGATGCTGGGCTGTATACAATATCTGTGATGCCGGGCTGTATACTGCATCTGTGATGCTGGGCTCTATACCGTATCTGTGATGCTGAGCTGTATACCGTATCTGTGATGCTGGACTGTATACTGTATCTGTGATGCTGGACTGTATACTGTATCTGTGATGCTGGGCTGTATACCGTATTTGTGATGCTGGGCTGTATACCGTATTTGTGATGCTGGGCTGTATACTGTATCTGTGATGCTGGTTGTATACCGTATTTGTGATGCTGGGCTGTATACTCCTGACACTATGGGTGGAATACAGGGAACGGAGTGGGTGGATTCTATAAGGGGTGGGGCTTATGAGGAGTGGGAGGGATCAGAACGGAAGGGTGGAGTCTGGTGCCCCCCCATCCTAAAACTTCACCAGCCACCATTGGACAGAACTTCCCAGCCTGAGCACCACGTTTCAGCCATCAATGTTTGGATGAAGCATTTGAGCTGGGGTGTGCTATCGATATTTGTGTTTTTTACATCCAGTCCTGAGATGTACACAGCTTTGCCCCACAGCACAGCCCTATTGAGCAGAGGTGAGGACCTGATCTTTCTCTGGTGCAGTTTCATTTTCTCTTACAGGTCTTCTCCCCACACCCACCCTGTAAACGGATAGTTAAAGGAGAAACAGCACACTGATATGCCCATATCTCTGTCACTTCTCTCTCTCCTCCTGTCAGTGCGCTCCTTGCTCTATAGCAGCGTTTCTCAAAAGTGATGAACAGTCTTGAGGCACCCCATTCTAAAATGTAAAGAACTATTTTAATAGCTTTACATAATGCGGCAACATCCACGTGTAGCACACCCAATGTTAGAGGAGATGTATTCTTCCAAAGAAAATACACTTTTGCACACTGGTACTGACTAGCTTGGCTTTGTGTAACTAAAAGGCAGGCTTGATCCACCTCTTGGCTTGTATACAATTTTTGATAAATTTTTAGGCATTTTGCCAAGGCATCCCTGAAAAAGAAATCTCAATGCACCCCAGGCTACTCTACAGCACACGTGATTGGCTCCTTATGCTGCTTCTCTCAATCCTTTCCTGGACTCTGCTGTGCAAGCTGACTTGGTGTCAGCCTCCTGCAGGCTACAGTACACATTTAAGTACTCACACTGCTTGCATTTAAAAAATACATTTGCTTATGTATTGATGATTACTGAGCTCCATTAAAGTGGTTGTAACCCTAAAATAATTGTTCTTGTTCCTTTAAAGCATGATCTATAGCACAGTGCTTGTGCAGTGTAATTTGTTCCATTCTCTGTTGTAAGATACTTGGTTGATCCTGGCTGTTCTTGTGTCCCCCTATGTGTATTGAGCATGGTAATTATGCTGATCCATGATACCGTGATCAGTTTACGTCCTTCCGTTGTCTTGCTGTGTGGTCAGTGTCTCCCTCTCCCTCTCCCCCTCCCTCCCTGCCCCTCTCTGCTGCTCCAGCACTGATTTCCCACACCCTTCCCTGCTCCTCCAGCACTGATTTCCCACTCCCCTCCTTGCTGCTCCAGCACTGATTTTCCACTCCCCTCCTTGCTGCTCCAGCACTGATTTCCCACTCCCCTCCCTGCTTCTTCGGCACTGATTCCCCCCCCCCCCCCCTGCTGCTCCAGCACTGATTACCCACTCCCTTCCCTGCTTCTTCAGCGCTGATTTCCCCCTCCCCTTTCTGCTGCTCTAGCACTGATTTCCTGCTCCCCTTTCTGCTGCTCCAGCGCTGATTTCCTGCTCCCCTCTCTGCTGCTCCAGCACTGATTTCCCGCTCCCTTTTTGCTGCTCCAGTGCTGATTTCCTGCTCCCCTCTCTGCTGCTCCAGCGCTGATTTTCCCCTCCTCTCTCTGCTTCTCTAGCGATGATTTCATGCTCCCCTCCCTGCTGCTCCAGCGCTGATTTCCTGCCCCCCTCCCTGCTGCTCCAGCACTGATTTCCCACTCCCCTCCCTGCTGCTCCAGCGCTGATTTCCCACTCCCCTCCCTGCTGCTCCAGCGCTGATTTCCCGCTCCCTGCTCTTCTGCTCCAGCACTGATTTCCCGCTCCTTTCTCTGCTGCTCCAGCGCTGATTTTCTGCTCCCCTCCCTGCTGCTCCAGCACTGATTTCCCGCTCCTCTCTCTGCTCCTCCAGCGCTGATTTCCTGCTCCCCTCCCTGCTGCTCCACCACTGATTTCCCGCTCCCCTCCCTGCTGCTCCAGCGCTGATTTCCCGCTCCCTTCTCTGCTGCTTCAGCACTGATTTCCCACTCCCCTCCCTGCTGCTCCAGCGCTAATTTCCCGATTCCCTCTCTTCTGCTCCAGCACTGATTTCCCGCTCCATTCTCTGCTGCTCCAGCACTGATTTCCCGCTCCCCTCTCTGCTGCTCCAGCACTGATTTCCCGCTCCCCTCTCTGCTACTCCAGCGCTGACTGGAGCAAGAGACTAGGGAAAGGGTGTGCGCTACTGGCAGAGCCAGCTGTCAATCACACAGCCGGGGTGGATCCTTTTGACCTCCGCTCAGCTCTGCCCCATCAGCCGCTAACATCAAAAGCCTACTATTGCTTTGGTAAATTGGTAAATGTGTGACCAAAAGGAGACGTATAGCCGAAAGAAAAGTCTGGCCTTACTTCCCTCTTAATTCTTAACTCTTAGTAAAGCTTTGTAAAAACTTGCTGTACACGCTGCTCTTACAACCCGGGTGTACAAGGCCTAGCAGAACTGGCAGCCCTCTATTCTGTAATTTTCTCAAAACGTTCGGAAAGGGTTATATACAAGTTTCTCTCTGATTTAATGTAAAATAATATATTTAAAAAAAAAAGATTTGTGTTTCTTGTTTTCCTTGGTGATATTAGCTCCTTTTGTTAAATCATTTATATTTTGCTGGCATAAAAAGAACTGCACTGATATATTATGAAAATAAACTACAGAAGAGAAATACAATATCCAGCCAGGGGATGTTCTAAGAGGCCATACACGTCTTGCCATCAAATGGAATATTTCACATGAAATAGGTCTTTAATATAAAGCCATGGCTCTGTGGAGACGTCCCTGTGTGAATGATGCTCCCCCAAACCTGTCCATCAAAAGAAAGGTTACTGTTCTACAGAATCTTTACAGCCATGCTGTTTGCCATTATATCAGCCCAGCAGACTTAATTAGCCTTTGTGATTGCTTTGCCTGACCCTATCTTTTATATGTCCCTGGAAAGGAAGATGCAAAAGGTCTAAGCTGTTTCATGCAATTCTCTGCAGTGCTGCACAGCTGCATTTCATCTCTTCTCCTTCAGGTTTGCCTGCAGCTTTTCCTTGCTGGACCCCTAATGACAGCCTTGTGTTTCCTTCAAGAACAAGGAAAGGGATGAGTTAAAACATCTCTTTTAGGTATCTAGGGGCAATGTTGCTTTGTATGGTCATATACTACGCTATGTCTAATGAAAAAATTGTTCAACAGCTACCAATAAGGACCTTGGTTTCATTGTGCAACAGCATAGGAGAATGGCATTGCTTACTGTGGTGTGCCACAGACTGAAACAATATTTCCTTCAGACATGTTCATAAATGTTTATATTGTCTGATGGTAACATCAATAACAGAATAATATGGATACCCCTATTTAGAACATTGGTGCCTAATGGGCGGCCCACCAACACATGCGACCCTTGTGCTCCAGACCTCTAATATGAGCTGCTCAATGAGTGACAGAGCACTGCATTTTAGTGGTGCCTATCAGTGCTGCATATTAGTGCCCATCAGTGCTGCATATTGGGTCAAATAAACCGCGTTAGAGTCCGAAAACAGCTGCAGCCAAATACTGAAAATTATATTTACAAATATGCACCAAGGGCTGTGCT
Organism: Glandirana rugosa; assembly: GCA_018402905.1. NCBI lineage: Eukaryota > Metazoa > Chordata > Amphibia > Anura > Ranidae > Glandirana > Glandirana rugosa. The sequence goes on from BLSH010198562.1 coordinate 640,743, forward strand.
AAAAAGGGAGAAACCCACACTATAATTCAACCAGGTGTATAAAGAGTGTAGGTGTAGTCCAACAATAAAAGATAATGAATGTTCACAGTCCTTGGAGTATAAAAATCAAACAGTTCATATATGCTATATTTGATCTCAAAGACAATGACACCCGGTGCTCTGTTAAGATGTGTGCATCCGCCACCAAAAGTAGGGAGGCTTACCAGATTAATATGTAATGTGCGCCTTTGGCTTTTCCCCAGCCTGGGGTATGGCATAGATTGACCAGTCACTGAAGCAGGTAGCTGTAAAGTCCTCCAAATGGTATGTGCTGCATGCCTTAGGTTGTTCCCCACTGAGGGGTATGTCTCAAATACGTCAAACACTCCCGTAGGCAGCTATTCAATAGTGCCCAGAAGAAGCAATGGTGTTCCCAATACCCACAGGAGAGAAAGGCTCAAATAGTGAAGCACCGTCAGATCTTTTTTATTTATAAATGATAAAAACTACTCACAAAATAGCTGTAAAAAAAATAGCATGGCCTGCCAGACCCGTCTCGTGGGTGTTAGACAAGATCGTGGTGACGTCAGTGCACCCTCCCCGTCACCATTTTTCTCTTGGTGTCAGGAAAACAACCCCACTTCGTTAGAGACCCCCTATACATGACATGTGCAGCAGGGCAGGTTTGTACCTAAAGCACATCTAGCACCATCTCCATCCAGTGGTCCAACCTGGACAACCAAAGGTAATGAAAGTGATTGCTAATAAGCGTTTTATTTACAGCCTTGCCGTCCCTGCTGGCCATCTGCTTGGCAAGAGAAGGGATGGTCTAAAATATAGCATTTTCATTTTTGAATGATAAATGCTAATCTTGAATTACTGTTCCAAATAAATTACAGAACTTAAAGAATACTGTTGGGGGGAGCAAAAATGGTTGGGGCTGGGTCTGTATTTGGCTCTCATATCTGGTCATATCTGGTCTTTTTTATCTTTGTTTCAGAGACTGTGGATATGTTTGAATGGATCACGAGTGAACACAAACCTATATGAACTTGTTTTTTTATTGAGGTTTATCGTTTTTTATCGATTGGTTGTGCACATCTCTCATACTTTTTTTACATGGATCGTTCACAGATGGATTTGCATGGATTACGAGTGAATATGAATTTGTATGAATTTGTTATTTTGTATTCATCTATGTTTATTGTTGTTCATTGATCGGTTTTAAATATTAATTGCACTGCTTTGCAGCAATTTTTTTTATCAATTGTACTTTGCATTTGTATTGATTGCAATTTTTTGGACATGGTTTGTATTTTTGGGTAGTTTGGACTTTATTAGAGTTTGTTTGGTTATACTTGAAATTCTACACATTTATAAGTCAATTTATTCTCTTAGCACAGCATGTTTCATATACAATATTTACTACACAAACTAAGTGTGCATACACCTTGTTATTATTCTATCGTTTCATTTATATTTCAGTAAAAAGTAGATTGAATGATGCTAGCCATCAGGGAAAAATAATGTGCTATAGGGTGATTTATAGCAATGAGCTATTCAATTGTATTTTATTTTGACTGGAGTTCTGCTTTAAGAATATTTATATTCTAAGCCTTTTTATGTTGATTAAATTGTTTCAAGTTTTGGATTTTTCTTAGCTGAGTCCCTTACCATAATTGTTTAGCTATATGTGGGATTTGTACTATATGCCACAATAATTTTTGTTTTTTAATTTTATGTTTATTTTTTAACATAGAGCATACAGGAACAATCAACAGAGGGTACAAGTACATTGCCAATCAGTATGCCACAAAATGTTCCCCTATGAAAGACAGGATACACCTACTCTAGCACAGAGAGGAGGTGGTAGAGAACAGAGGGAAGAAATAAACAGAGATGCATATATGTAGTGTATTATACCGCGCTAGAGTTCATTTGGATAAATCCAAAATCGAATGAGAAAGGTAAGCAGCAGCCCTAATCCACAACCAGGATAAAAACAATATTTAAAAGTATGATCTGCGCTCAACCTTTGTAATTTTTAACAAAAGAAGCACATTATAAACATACAAAGATCTGTATAATAAAAATAATAATAAAGGAAAAAGGGTAGAGACTCCAAAGTCCAGGTTACTATTTTGGAAATCTGCAAACTTTGGTCACCAACAGTTCACTGTATGTCCAATAGAGCTTATATGTCACTATAAGTAGGTAAAATGTCCACATTCAAAGTAGGCAGTCTAGCGACACAGTGTAGAGTATATGAGACCCCGAGTGTGAGGATGTTCAGACAAACGGGTGTGGATCCTTCACCAGACAAACCTTTTTCTCACCAGATGGGAAAGGGTTAAATGCTGTAGGCTATTTACCCCGCCACGGGTCCCCTCGGGGATTGTAGAGATCTTTCCTACAATGGATGTATCTCCTATCTGGTGAGAAAAACGTTTGTCTGGTGAAGGATCCACACCTGTTTGTCTGAACATCCTCACACTCTGGGTCTCATATCCTCTACACTGTGTTGCTAGACTGCCTACTTTGAATGTGGACATTTTACCTCCTTAGGCCTCATACACATGGGCGTTTTGTAATGCCACGTTTTTTGGGCGTTTTTTGCTGCTCTCCATGTTATTCAATGGCCCTCTAAAACGTTGAAGTTTTTGAGCAGTAGAGGGCATCGGCGTTAGTGAGCTGTAGCTAGAACGCGGGACAAGTGCGTTCTGAAGCTGCAGCGTCATGGCGTTTTTGACGCCGAGCCGGCAAAACACTCAGTAACGTTGCTTAATGTTCTATACACAGCGTTAAGCCTCGTCTGGCGTTCTATTCAAAATCAATGGTTCCCTATGGGAGCCCATTGATTTGAATAGAAGTCGCACCAGAAGTCGGATCACGGTGATCCGACTTGCGGTGCGACTTGTGTGCTAGGTGTGTTAAAGGGGAACCCCCGCAAAAAATTTGCGTGGAGTCCCCCCCCCCCCGGAGCATACCAGGCTCTTCGATCTGGCATGGATTTTAAGAGGAGCCCCCACGCCGAGAAAAATGGCGTAGGGTCCCCCCCAAAATCCATACCAGACCCTTATCCGAGCACGCAGCCTGGCAGGCCAGGAAAGGGGGTGGGGATGAGCAAGCGCCCCCCCCCGGACCCTACCAGGCCACATGCCCTCAACATGGGGAGTATGGGTGCTTTGGGGCAGGGGGGCTCTGCGCCCCCTACCTCAAAGCACCTTGTCCCCATGTTGATGGGGACAAGAGCCTCTTCCCGACAACCCTGGCCGTTGGTTGTCGGGGTCTGCGGGCGGGGGCTTATCGTAATCTGGAAGCCCCCTTTAATAAAGGGGCCCCCTGATGCCGGGCCCCCCACCCTATGTAATTGAGTATGGGGTACATCGTACCCCTACCCATTTTCCTGGGGGGAAAAAAAGTGTACAAAAAAAAAACACTACACCGCTTTTTAAAATATTTTATTAAATCAGCTCCGGCATCTTCTCCCTCATCTTCTTTCTTCGGCTCTTATGCGGGGTCTTCTGTCTTCTGAGGGGTCTTCTGCGGGGTCTTCTGCTCTTTTGCTGCTGTCTCCCTGGCTAGCTTCTCCTGCCGCTGCTTCATCTTCTTATCCTCCTTCTTCTTCTTCTGCAGATGTTGACTCGTCGCTCTCTTCCACTCGAATGCCGGGTCCGTGCTGCGCGGTTGCCTTATATTGGCATGGGGCGGGGCCACACAATGACGTCATCATGAGCCCCACGCTCATGATGTGACATCATGAGGGTGGGGCTCATGATGATGTCATCGTGTGGCCCCGCCCCATGCAAATATAAGGCAACCGCGCAGCACGGACCCGGCATTCGAGTGGAAGAGAGCGATGAGTCAACATCTCCAGAAGAAGAAGGAGGAGAAGAAGAAGCAGCGGCGGGAGAAGCTAGTTGGGGAGACAGCGGCAAAAGAGCAGAAGACCCTCAGAAGACCCCTCAGAAGACCCCGCAAAAGAGCCGAAGAAAGAAGATGAGGGAGAAGGGAGGGTAGAAGATGCCGGAGCTGATTTAATAAAATATTTTAAAAAGCTGTGTAGTGGTTTTTTTTTTGTACACTTTTTTTTCCCCCAGGTAAATGGGTAGGGGTACGATGTATCCCATACTCATTTACATAAGGGAGGGTCCGGCATCTGGGGGCCCCTTATTAAAGGGGGCTTCCAGATTCCGATAAGCCCCCACCCGCAGACCCCGACAACCAACGGCCAAGGTTGACGGGAAGAGGCTCTTGTCCCCATCAACATGGGGACAAGGTGCTTTGGGGTGGTGGGCACAGAGCCCCCCCCCGCCCCAAAGCACCCATACTCCCCATGTTGAGGGCATGTGGCCTGGTACGGTCCAGGAGGGGGGGGGTGCTTGCTCGTCCCCACCCCCTTTCCTGGCCTGCCAGGCTGCGTGCTCGGATAAGGGTCTGGTATGGATTTTGGGGGGGACCCTACGCCGTTTTTTCAGCGTGGGGGCTCCTCTTAAAATCCATGCCAGATCGAAGAGCCTGGTATGCTCTTGGGGGGGTGGGGACTCCACGCAATTTTTTTGCGGGGGTTCCCCTTTAAGACACCTAGCACACAAGTCGCGCCACAAGTCGGATCACCGTGATCCAACTTCTGGTGCGGCTTCTATTCAAATCAGTGGGCTCCCATAGGGAAACATTGATTTTGAATAGAGGCAGAAAACGCAGCTGAAAGCTAGCGTGAAAAAACGTGCATTGACGTCAATGCTTATTTTTTTGCAAACGCCCGTGTGTATGAGGCCTTATAGTGACATATAAGCTCTATCGAACATACAGTGAACTGTTGGTGACCGAAGTTTGCAGATTTCCAAAATAGTAACCTGGACTTTGGAGTCTCTACCCTTTTTCCTTTATTATTATTTTTATTATACAGATCTTTGTATGTTTATAATGTGCTTCTTTTGTTAAAAATTACAAAGGTTGAGCGCAGCTCATAGTTTTAAATAAACAGAGATGCATATCCACATCTTAAAAAGAAAAAGAGCATGGTTCAACGAGAACTACTGTCAATCAAATGCTTTAGTTCAGTTATGTAGCACAGACCTTGGGAATGGTCTGGCTGTTTGGTCCCATGTTCCATTCTCTGATAGGCATATAGCAGCCAGACACTTGGTAGTTCAATCAAGTCAGAAAACAGGCCATGTAAGTCTTTTTTTCCTTTTTTTGTAGTTTATGTGCTGAATTAACTTGGATGGGGTGAGGGTGAGCCTTCGGATAGTCAAAAAAACAAAAACTGCAACAAACAAAACTGCAACAGAGGACACTATGGGGTTGATTTACTAAAGCTTGAAAGTGCAAAATTTGGTGCAGCTCCACACAGAAACCAATCAGCTTCAAGGTTTTATTGACAAATCTTGATTGAACAAGCTGAGGTTAGAAGCTGATTGGCTAGCATGCAAAGCTGCACCAGTTTTTGCACTCTCCAGCTTTAGTAAATCAACCCCTATGCTTACCTGCTCTTTCACATGGCATTCATTCCTGAGAGTGGCGTCTTTGAGTGTTTTTTATGAGCGATTTTGGTGCGTTTTTATGCGCGACTTGCGCGTTTTACAAAGTGTTTTTGAGCTTTGACGTTTTTTTATTAGCCAATAGAGAAAACTATTATCTGTTGCATCATTTGTTGCTAGGTATTCCAGCTTTTCAAGCTTTTCCATTATCTTTTATTTCTTTTTTTTTATTATTATTATTCATTTATTCTTATTTGTTTTTGTTAGGGTAAGGGGTAAGAGCCGGTTCACACAGGAGCGAGTTGTCAGGCGACCTAGTCGCGTGACAAGTCGCGCTCCATGCAGTGCAATGGAACCATTCCTAATAAGAGCTACTCAAGTCGCTCCAATTTAGAAAAAGGTTTCTGCACTACTTTGTGGGTGACTTCAAGCGACTTGCCTTGACTTCTGTTACAGAAGTTGTTTGCAAGCCGTGCTGAAGTCGCACTGTGCGGGGGGCAGCTTCGAGTCGCCCCTGAAGTTGGATCGCCCCTGTGCGACCCGGCTCTTAGAGTTAAGATTAGGAGTTTGGGTTAGGGTTATTTACATATTTTTATTTTTTTTGTTAGGGTGTTCCTGCTTACTACTACTACTACTACTACTACTACTACTACTACTACTACTACTACTAATAATAATAATAATAATAATAATAATAATAATAATCATAATATAAACAATAAATGTAAAATAACTACACAAATAAATAGAAATCATAGATAAAAAAAATAAATAAATTCAATAAATGAATACTAATAAATAAATAATTAATCCCTATCCCTTAAAAAATTAACCACTTCAGCCCTGGAAGGATTCGCGCCCTTAATGACCAGGCCGTTTTTGTTACACGGCAGTGCGCCGCTTTAACTGACAAATGCACGGTTGTGCCACGTTGTACCCAAATGAAATTGACATCCTTTTTCCCACAAATAGAGCTGTCTTTTGGTGGTATTTGATCACCTCTGTTTTTTTTTTTTGCGTTATAAACAAAGAACGACAATTTTGAAAAAAAAACAATTGTATTTTGCTGTTTGCTATACTACATATCCAAAAAAATATACAAAAAAACAAATGTATTCATACGTTTAGGCCGATATATATTCTTCTACATATTTTTGGTAAAAAAAAACAACGCAATAGGCGTATATTGATTGGGTTGCGCAAAAGTTATCACATCTACAAACTATGGGATAGAGTTAGGGACTTTTATTTATTTTTTTTTATTATTGTTTTTACTAGTGATGGCGGCGATCTGCGATTTTTAGTGGGATTTCAGTAGACAAATCTGACCCCAAATTACACTTTTTGGGGACCAGTGACATTATTACATTCACCAGTACTATAAAAATGCACTGATCAATGTAAAAATTACACTGGCATGGAAGGGGTTAAACACTAGGGGGCAGTAAAGGGTAAAGTATTTTTTTCTTTTGGTGGCTATTTCCCAGTGGCTCTACTTGTGGCATCTTGTACACTCTCTCCTTGAGTGTACGTTCCTATTTTTTGTCCTTTTGGCGTAGCCCCTTTTGACTTTTGCCATTGAGCCCCATGCTATTTTGGTGAGTGGATTGGCCCTGATTTCCCTCTTAGGGGAGTCTTACCTCCACTTCGTGTTGTGGCAGTAAAGGGGTTCCCTAGGTGTGTTCTAACTGTATTGGGGGGGCTGGCAGGGACATGACAGAGATCACTGTTCCCAATGACTGGGAACAGTAGATCTCTCACATCTCCTGTCAGAATGGGGATCTGCCTTGTTTACTTGTTTTCTGTACTAGGCGATTACGGGTCACCGGTGGACATCGAGTTCGCCCGACCTGTGGGCACACTCACGTGGCACGCGTGCTCGCCCGTAGATCGCGCATTTGCGGGTGACGTACAATGGCGGCGATTCACGCACCCGTGCCAACCTGCCGTTTAACTGCGGCAGCTGGTTGGGAAGTAGTTAAATAAAGTAATAATAATAAATAACTAAACACCCTAACACAAAGGGAGGATGGTGGTTGTGGTGTAAGGGAGCGGGTCCTCAGCCCCCTTCACACTACAACCTCCCTTTACAGCACAGTCCCCCTTTATATTAGTGACACTGATAGGGGGACTGTAATGTAAAGGGGGACTGTGATGTAAAGGGGGGCTGTAATGTAAAGGGGAGCACTGTGATATAAAGGGGACTGCACTGTAAAGGGGGCACTGTAACAGCGGTCGCCACTCATCTCCTGCTTTGCGGCCCAGTCATCAACATGCCACGGACTGAAAGTTGCTACTGTATATGGCAGAGATAGATACTTGCTAACACTAATACCTCTAAAACTATAACAAAATAATGGTGCCAGAAAAATAAATGCACCCATATTGATCCCATTTTTAATTTTTTAAGAAGCTTTTTTTACCTCTGCCATGGTGGTGGGTGGTACTTGTCATTTTTTCATTCGAAGATTCCTGGAATGAATGATGCAGCTGTTTGGGTGGAGTCACTCACAATCGCACGAAGTTCAAATAATGACAGCGATGGGGAGAAGAAGTCCTGGATTCTATAATGGGTATGGGAGCAACATGAAACGGTGAGAAAGATGATTTCTCTTTTAAGGCTATGGCAGTCAAGGACTAACGACACAGAAAAAGAATTTAGAGGTAAGCAGGGGCAATTATACCAGTTTGAAAATACATTTCTTCTTTAGTATACAGAGAAGTTAGACAAATAAATATCATGGGAATTATAATGTGGTTTCTCATTGACATTGACCTGCTTTAGAATTATTTCTGCTTTTTGTACACAGTCCCATAGACTTTCTCATTTCACTTTCTTGTGTTGCCTGGCATAGCGAAGCTTTAAGGGATTCCTACACTTAATTTCAATGCTTTTCTCTTAATTAAAGAACTCCAATTTGGGAGACGGTAATGGCTTTACTTACGGTTATGGCTCTAATGAGCTTCTTTACTGTTATAATTAGAAATGAATTTTGTACTCTCCTTCCGCCTAAGAATTATATAATTGTGTATAGCGGCTGCGATGAATCTGCATAACTACTTTCAATATTGCTTCCCATGAACATGTTTGCCCAGTGGATTTGTGTGACAGTTTAATTGGTGAATTAAATTTTATACATCCAAGTATTTTGTCATCTGATGTGGATAGAAGACAGCATAATAATACTGTTTGTGCAAAACAATGCAGTTCTTTATGAATTGAGGTAAAACAATTATGTGTCAGTGGAGATGCTTTTCATACAAACAGAGCACTTAAGAATTTATGATCTAATTTTAAAATATTTATGTGGTTGGCCAGACATAAGGGATCAGGGATTTGCAACATATTATTTTAATAACGGATATCTTGACGTAGCAATAAAATAGTTATAGTACAATAAATATATGTAGCCTGATAATGGTAAGAGGTCATATATGGGAGATCTGTTACCAAGAATCACTGAAACTGAGAAATGACTGTACTTCATGAAATCACCACAGTGCCAAGAATCATCATCTTCTTGGGTGTTTGATACTATGCTTATTATAGTAGAATTGTTTGCTGCTTCTGGTCTTAGGTGTTTGATACTATGCTTATTATGGTAGAATTGTTTGCTGCTTCTGGTCTTGGGTGTTTGATACTATGCTTATTATGGTAGAATTGTTTGCTGCTTCTGGTCTTGGGTGTTTGATACTATGCTTATGGTAGAATTGTTTGCTGCTTCTTGGACTTGGATGTTCGATACTATGCTTATTCTGGTAGAATTGTTTGCTGCTTCTAAGTCTTAGGTGTTTGATACTATGCTTATTACTGTAGAATTGTTTGCTGCTTCTTGGTCTAGGGTGTTCGATACTATGCTTATGATAGAATTGTTTGCTGCTTCTTGGTCTTGGGTGTTCGATACTATGCTTATTATGGTAGAATTGTTTGCTGCTTCTAGGTCTTAGGTGTTTGATACTATGCTTATTATGGTAGAATTGTTTGCTGCTTCTTGGTCTTGGGTGTTCGATACTATGCTTATTATGGTAGAATTGTTTGCTGCTTCTTGGTCTTGGGTGATTGATACTATGCTTAGTATGGTAGAATTGTTTGCTGCTTCTAGGTCTTAGGTGTTTGATACTATGCTTATTATGGTAGAATTGTTTGCTGCTTCTTGGTCTTGGGTGTTTGATACTATGCTTATTATGGTAGAATTGTTTGCTGCTTCTTGGTCTTAGGTGTTTGATACTATGCTTATTACGGTAGAATTGTTTGCTGCTTCTTGGTCTAGGGTATTCGATCCTATACTTATGGTAGAATTGTTTGCTGCTTCTTGGTCTTGGGTGTTCGATACTATGCTTATTATGGTAGAATTGTTTGCTGTTTCGGGTATTGGGTGTTCGATACTATGCTTAATTATGGTAGAATTGTTTGCTGTTTCTGGTCTTGGGTGTTCGATACTATGCTTATTATGGTAGAATTGTTTGCTGCTTCTTGGTCTTGGGTGTTCGATACTATGCTTATGGTAGAATTGTTTGCTGCTTCTTGGACTTGGATGTTCGATACTATGCTTATTCTGGTAGAATTGTTTGCTGCTTCTAAGTCTTAGGTGTTTGATACTGGTTCTTCGTCGTTTGTTAAGAT
>BLSH010198562.1:650838-662534 GCA_018402905.1 Glandirana rugosa
TATCATAGCTTGTGGGTTCTGGATCTTCGTCGTTTATCCTATACTTATGGTAGAATTGTTTGCTGCTTCTTGGTCTTGGGTGTTCGATACTATGCTTATTATGGTAGAATTGTTTGCTGTTTCGGGTATTGGGTGTTCGATACTATGCTTAATTATGGTAGAATTGTTTGCTGTTTCTGGTCTTGGGTGTTCGATACTATGCTTATTATGGTAGAATTGTTTGCTGCTTCTTGGTCTTGGGTGTTCGATACTATGCTTATGGTAGAATTGTTTGCTGCTTCTTGGACTTGGATGTTCGATACTATGCTTATTCTGGTAGAATTGTTTGCTGCTTCTAAGTCTTAGGTGTTTGATACTATGCTTATTACTGTAGAATTGTTTGCTGCTTCTTGGTCTAGGGTGTTCGATACTATGCTTATGATAGAATTGTTTGCTGCTTCTTGGTCTTGGGTGTTCGATACTATGCTTATTATGGTAGAATTGTTTGCTGCTTCTAGGTCTTAGGTGTTTGATACTATGCTTATTATGGTAGAATTGTTTGCTGCTTCTTGGTCTTGGGTGTTCGATACTATGCTTATTATGGTAGAATTGTTTGCTGCTTCTTGGTCTTGGGTGATTGATACTATGCTTAGTATGGTAGAATTGTTTGCTGCTTCTAGGTCTTAGGTGTTTGATACTATGCTTATTATGGTAGAATTGTTTGCTGCTTCTTGGTCTTGGGTGTTTGATACTATGCTTATTATGGTAGAATTGTTTGCTGCTTCTTGGTCTTGGGTGTTCGATACTATGCTTATTACTGTAGAATTGTGCTGTGCTTGGTAATATTGATCCAGGTATATTCAAGTCATTGATACATAAATAATTTGGTGCAAATAAACTGGGTGGAAACTGACTAATTGACTTTTCTGGAAAAGGTGAACTTAGTCTTTAACACTGAGGGGGTACTTACAATGGTCAGCCTTTATGTAAAACCTTTATACAAAAAAGAAAACAAAAAAGTTTGCTGCAACTGCTTAAAAAGTGTTAGCAGGATTTTGACTTTAATTTGTTAGTCAAGTCCATCTAAATTTGATAGTTCATCTAACACTACCCTCTCCCCATATTGACAGTGCTGCTGTACAAGAGTGGCTCTGTTGCTCCTCCAATGGAGTCACTTTCCAAAACACCAGATGAAAAAGAAAACCAACACAGCCACCACATTTAGGGATTGGTAAACTGCAATATAATCAATTTTCTGTTTTTGAGTTTAGATACACTTTAATATTTTCCTTCGCAGAGTGAAGACAGGGCTGCGGTTTTCAGTTTGTGTACTACAACTGTGTATTTATATCAGCTTTGACATACTTGCCACTGTCTTTGACATGTACTATTATTATTATAATACAGGATTTATATAGCGCCAACAGTTTACGCAGCACTTTACAACTTGAGGGTAGACAGTACAAATACAATACACTTAAATACAGTAGGAATCAGAGGGCCCTGCTCGTTAGAGCTTACAATCTAAGAGGGAAGGAAGGTCAAGAGAAACAAGAGGTAATAACTGTGGGGGATGTGCTAATGGAGAAGATAAATGTACAGTTGTTAGATGGGAGCCAGATAGGCTTCTCTGAAGAGATGAGTTTTCAAGGATCATCTGAAGGTGGACAAAGTGGGAGAAAGTCGGATAGATTGGGATAGACCATCCAGAGGATGGGAGAGGCTCTGGAGAAGTCCTGGAGGCGAGCATAGGATGAGGTGACAAGGGAGCTAGAGAGCAGGAGGTCTTGGGAGGAGCGAAGAGATCGATTTGGTTGGTATTTTGAGACCAGGTTAGTGATGTAGCTGGGGGCCAGGTTGTGAATTGCTTTATAAGTTATTGTTAGTATCTTGAATTTAATACGTTGGTTGAGTTGCAGCCAATGTAGGGATTGACATAGGGGTGTAGCAGACGCCGAGCGGTTTTTAAGGTGAATGAGCCTGGCGGCAGCGTTTATAATGGACTGATGTGGGGATAGACTATTTAGAGGTAAGCCAGTGAGGAGGGAGTTGCAGTAGTCAAGGCGAGAGATGACCAGGGAGTGGATTAGAAGCTTTGTGGTGTCATTGGTTAGGAAGGGGCATATCTTGGAGATGTTGCAGAGGTTGAGGTGGCAAATTTTGGATAGTGATTAGATGTGGGGCCGAAAGGTTAATTGGGAGCCCAGGATTACACCTAGGACCTTGGCGTGGGGGGACGGGTTGATCGTTGAGCTGTTGATTTTGACAAAGAAATCTAGGGAAGTGGCACGTGGGGGAGGAAATATAAGCTCGGTTTTGGATAGGTGGAATTTGAGGATGTGATGGGACATCCAAGCTGGAGACAGATGGAGAGATTTGGGGGGTTGAGAAATAAATTTGTGTTTCATCACCATAGAGATGATACTGAAAGCCATGGGAGGCAATCAACTGACCGAGGGAGGCGGTGTAGATTGAGAAAAGGAGAGGCCCAAGAACAGAACCTTGGGGGATACCGACAGTGAAAGGGAGAGGAGAGGAGGAAGTGGATTTGTAGGTGACACTGAAGGAGCGGTGGCATAGGTAGGATGAGAACCAGCTTAGAGTACAGTCACGGAGACCAAAGGAGTGGAGTTTTTTGAGGAGGAGGGGGTGGTTCACTGTGTCAAAGGCAGCAGAGAGGTCCAGGAGTAGTAGTACAGAATAGTGTCCGTTGGTTTTAGAAGTTATTAGGTCAAATATTAGGTCAAATGTACTACAAATTCCTATAATCCCTTCTTGAATGTTAAAGTAAGATGCCAAGATAAAGAATACAAATGATGTCTATTTTCTGTGTAGTCAGGAATGTGACTGGCTCTTACCACCACTCCTTCCTCTTTCAGTGCTACTGTACATGGGATTAGTGTATGATGTTAAAGTGTTACTAAACCTAGGACCCTTCATTCACTGTATATCTGGTGTCCCACACAGAACATGGAAATGCAATTATTTAGTAAATATAAACTGCTAAATACCTTTTCTCTTCAGTAGTATATAGCAGTCTGATGATTTCTATCAGTTCCTGATGAAGCTTGTAGGAGGAGTTTTCATTACTGCACTGAGCTGTCCTATGAGGCTGCAGGGCTCCTGACCCACTGTCTGGATAGGGCTGATTGGCCCTGTGCTGATCTCATGCGCCCTCCCAAGAAGAAAAAATAGCAATACACACCAAACTGAGCATGTGCAGCCTGACTCCAAAGGCTCTGTATTATCCAGACTTGTCCAGGGGGACAGCGCAGGGAGGGGAGGATCTGTGCATACAAGATCAAGCAGCCCTTTTACACAATGCAGAGGATTAAGCCCTTAGGTTGCACAGTGAGTACAACAAGCATGCTTTATTGCATAACAGACTGATTTTACTGTTGTGGGTTTAGTAACACTTTAAGACATATTCAGGTATTAATATAAATTGTATTGATTGCTGTCTGTATATCTCCCTGGAGTTTAGCTGTAATATGGGTGCATGGTGCTATTCTAGAGGCAACAACCACCTTGGCCATGCATACTGTAGTTGGTGGGCAGGGTACAGAATTGTCCTCACTGTAGCATTGCAGCTCTCAGCCCTCCTGGCTACACTCTGTTCCTCCTCCTGCACCTGGCTGCTATTACCACACATACTGGCTATGAAAATGACAGCCAGGTCTTGCGCTGAAGCTTCATATGAAAGGGCTGACCTTTAATTTGTATATGATGTCAGCTAAATAACCCCTACTAGTAAAAAAATTAAAAAAAAGACAGAAAACCACAAAGAAAAGTTGTTCTATTTTCTATTGATTATTTAATTTTTTAACCATTAGTATTTAAACCTTTTTTTATTTCATTTTTATTTGTGTTTTTTGTTTGTTACTTGTTTGGTGTTGAAGTGAAAAAAATACAAAATGTAAAAAAAATACATATTTTTATTTGCAAATGTCTGTGTCATGCTTTGTGTCAGAAACACAATTTGTGACATAACAAATGCAACAAATTGTGGAAAAAAATATACACTTATGTACTACAATTACATTAGTAGCTTTAAAACTGGTTAAAGCACTGGTCAAATTAGAGAAAAAAAATATTTTTTCTGTTTTGGTACATTTTGTAAAATATATTTTTTAAAAAATAAAATGCTTTTTGAAGGAAATATTACCTAATATATGAAATATCTGCTTATGCTAGAATCATGTAAAAACAAACATTTTTCTCCTTTGTGGTTGAGCAACATCTATAATACTAGCCCAATTCTCAGTGCAGACTGAGCTATGATCTGTGCTTTGTTTGAAAGTTTAGAGGAGGTATGTCCCCTGTTTTGCTTCCTGATTTGGTGCTGAGTTGTGGACATGCTTTCCTTAGGAGCGATCACCAGAGCCACAATTGAGTTCAATCAGTATGAAGGGGAGGAGAGGGAGGAACAGTTGAATGTGCAGCCATTACAAGAATCTGACCTCACTCAAGAGGAGAGACAAACAGGAAGGATCCCGATAATATTGTCGGGATCTCACCACAACATGGACCTTAATCCCCCCTCAGTACCATTCTTTATTTTTACAAATAGCTGTATGTTTTTGACAACAGGAGTGCACATAAAGGTAAAAAAGGTGTGCCTTTTATTTCTCTTTTAAATAATGACAAAGGCATTGCCAACTCAGTAGGTGACCCATAGCAGAGATGTCAGAATTGCTGTAGTCCATACGTTTTGTAAAGGATTCATAGTAAGGGTGAATAAAGACTCCAGTCCATCTAGTTCACACCATATGGGTGTGTTTGTGTGTGTATATCTCTTCCACTTCCCATATCCCTGTATACTGTGTTCAGTAAGATGCCCATGTAAATGTTTTTTGGAAGTTAGTGACACTTCCCACTAGAGCTGCATGATTAATTGTAAAAGAATTGTGATCTCGATTAACCCCCCCCCCCCCTGCGATCTCCATCCCGCATTACCGCGATTCTCAGTGCAGTCATAATGGAGACAGAGACACTAGAAAAAAACTGTCAGCTCAGGAGATAAGAAGCTTCATGCTGGGACACTTGGCTGCACTGGGCAATCCAACTTGCGGGACGACTCAGCGCAACTTGCAAGCGACTTGACTGTAATAATAGAAGTCAATGCTAGTCGCCTAAATTTTCCCCAGGAACCTTTTTCTAAGTTGGAGTGACTTGAGGCTCTCCTATCTGGGCATCCTGCCAAGTCTGAGAATATTGCTGATAAAAGAAGCAAAGAGATACAATGTTTCTACTTATTAAAGGAATGAACTACGGTGTATAGAACAGTTCTGTTTAACCATTTAAAGACGAAATCTTTTCTGACATTTGTTGCTTACAAGTAAAAATCCAGTATTTTCTGCTAGAAAATTACTTGGAACCCCAAAACATTATATATTTTTTAGCAGCGACCCTAGAGAATAAAATGGCGGTTGTTGCAATATTTTATGTCAAACGGGCAATTTTTGGGAAAAATGACACTTTCAAAATAAAAAACTAAATAGTAAAGTTAGCCCAATTTTTTTGTATATGTAAGATGTTACATTGCAGGAATCGTGATCTTTATTCTAAGCAAAAAGATTGCGATTCTGATTTTGGCCAGAATTGTGCAGCTCTACTTCCCACTGAAACCACCGATTATGTGTCTTTTTGACTGACCTGAGACTGAATAGTTTCCTCCCAATGTTGGAATCACCATTTAGATATTTGTATATTGCTATCATATGTCCTCCAAAGCATCTCTTTTCCAAGGAGAATACATTTAATGTTTGCAATCATTCTTTATAACTGAGGTCCACCAGCCCCCTAATAAGTTGTATTGCCCTTTTCTGGATTCTCTCTACTTCCAGCACATCCTTTGTAAGGACTGGTGACCAAAACTTGACAGCATACTCAAGATGCATTTGAACCAGAGTTTGTGGTAGAATTATAGTATAGAGTAAATACCCTTTTTAATTTATGCTAATATTCTACTGGCTTTGCTTGCTGCAGCTTGGCATTGCATGCTATTGCAGTCTGTCATCAACTTGAACCCCAGATCTTTGTCCATCCTTGATTCTCCCGGAGGTTCTCCCCCTAGTGTGTAGTGTGCTATTATATTTTTAGCCCCCAAGTAATTACTTTACATTTCCCTACCTGAAACCTCATATATCACGTAATTGCCCACCCCTCTATTGTATCAAGTTTTTCCTATAAAGTTGCTATATCCTTTTGTGAAGTTATTGCCCTGCCTAGCTTGGTATCATCTGTAGACACTGAGATTGAACTCTTTATCCCAACCTCAATATCATTTATGAACAAGTTAAACAGGATTGGTCCCAGGACAGAGCCCTGGGGTACCTCACTTATAACTGCAGATCATTTAGAAGATACGCTATTTATCACCACCCTCTGGGCACACCCCTGTAATGTTTTCTATCCAGGTACATATACTATCGTCAATGTCAGTATACCTCAACTTGTGGATTTATGGGGTAGAGTGTCAAATGCCTTGGCAAAGTCTAGATACACCACATTCACAGGCCTTTCGTTATCCAGATTACAGCTCACTTCCTTATGGAATGTTAATAGGTTGGTCTGGCAAGAAGCTAGGTACAGTATGGTAGCTGAAGTGGTTAAGCTCATTATTACCCTTCCCCCTATCACCGTGCAGGTCAGGAAGCACAAGCACTTTTAGGGTATGCACCACTTCTCACCCGCATCACAGGGTGCCATAGGCTAACCATTCATGGATCAGTTTTTTTTTTTCCTTGATCAGCCAGTAGGAAAATACTGAAAGGATTCCCCCATCCACATAAGCGAGGTGGATGGAAGAATCCTTCCCACTGTGTTGTTGTATTCTGACAGCAGGGACTCCTCCACTGTCAGACTATGCTGATCAGTGGCTGCAGCTCATTGGCTACAACGCTGATCGAAGAAAAATGATCATTAGATGAACTTCTCTGGAATGGGAATGGACATGGATGGATCAAAGGTCAACCAAGCCACTCTGAACTGACTGAATTTTGATCTGTGGCCAGCTTTAGGGTCTGCATAGCTACTACCACCAAGCTGGATTTGAGCTCTAAGGTCAGTGGATGTTAAAAGAGGTGGTAAGGCATAAGGTGATCTGCAGCCTGTGCAGCGGGGGTAAAAGAAAAAACAAGCTGGCAGGCAAAGCATGAGCATTGCTACATTTGACTTGATATCCTGACTTCACCTTGGGTGCTAAAAAACCTTGTCTCGTCACTGCTTCAGTCTACATGCCAAAAAAGATGATTAATGATCAGTATCATGGAGATGGGATGATGAATTCCAGAACAGATAAAGAACTAATTATAGGTTTACGTTAAATACATAATAAATGGAAACCAAGTATGAACACAGAAAACGTGTGAGCTATTAAAATAAAAGGAAGCAAAATAGAGTTTGTTGCATATGATTTATTCTTTAGGAAAATAAAATGAGGGCTTTAATTTGTCATTACGGACAACATCCCAGTTTTTATCCTCTATATTTCTTAATAATCCCATTTGATGTCTAAGAATGCATACATACAGTACAGTATTGGGTTGTGGTTTCATCAGACTGTGAGCTGGACTTAAAATGTTCTTTAGATTTTAAAATGTTGGTAGGTATGTAATTATTCTGATTGTCACTCTTTCATAGCAGGTAAAATAGTTATAAATGAGACATTTCCAGCTATTTGATGCATAGCACATCTCCAGAGAACACCTGTGGCTTCTCTGTGTTGCTGCAATGTGCAGCAAGTTATACTTGACAGCACTATAATATAATAACTGGGTTTCTGATATTCTCCTTCTTTGAAATGTGGTTAATGGTTTATTCTGGTCAACTCATTGTGGTTTTTTTACTGTTCATTATATTACTGATAATAAAGAAGAGATTAATTTGCCTGTGCTAAAGCAGAGATAGCCTTCTTATAAATTATTTTCTCTGCATTTTACTTGTACGGTAGAATTATGCAAAAGACAACAGTGACATCTCGTGGCCAGACAGTCCTATGGATGCTTAGGTATGTTTGATATCTAGGGACTGTGTAGGATATGGCTAAGCTGAAGCTAGGTTTCTTGGTAATTTAATAGAGATGCGTGTGTAGAAAAGGAATTAGTTGATGCTTGATACATTTTAGTTATATAGCTTTCCTTCAAGAATTGCCCTATGCTTTCTTATTGCTTTCCTTCAAGAATTACCCTATGCTTTCTTATTGCTTTCCTTCAAGAATTACCCTATGCTTTCTTATTGCTTTCCTTTAAGAATTACCCTATGCTTTCCTTCAAGAATTACCCTATGCTTTCTTATTGCTTTCCTTTAAGAATTACCCTATGCTTTCTTATTGCTTTCCTTCAAGAATTACCCTATGCTTTCTTATTGCTTTCCTTTAAGAATTACCCTATGCTTTCCTTCAAGAATTACCCTATGCTTTCTTATTGCTTTCCTTCAAGAATTACCCTATGCTTTCTTATTGCTTTCCTTTAAGAATTACCCTATGCTTTCCTTCAAGAATTACCCTATGCTTTCTTATTGCTTTCCTTTAAGAATTACCCTATGCTTTCCTTCAAGAATTACCCTATGCTTTCTTATTGCTTTCCTTTAAGAATTACCCTATGCTTTCCTTCAAGAATTACCCTAAGCTTTCTTATTGCTTTCCTTCAAGAATTACCCTATGCTTTCTTATTGCTTTCCTTCAAGAATTACCCTATGCTTTCTTATGGCTTTCTTTTAAGAATCACCCTATGCTTTCTTATTGCTTTCCTTTAAGAATTGCCCTATGCTTTCTTATTGTTTTCCTTCAAGAATCACCCTATGCTTTCTTATTGCTTTCCTTTAAGAATTACCCTGTGCTTTCTTATTTCGTTCCTTTTAGAATTACTCCGTGCTTTTATTATCTTAAAAATTAAATATTTTGAATTATTGTTGTGAAATGGTGTGGTTATTGATTTGAGAATGTCCACCTTTTAATGATTATACTATAATAAAATTTCAACCTGCATGCATTAGCTATCAGCACCATCACTTTTTTTTAGAATTAAGTTGCTATCCCAGGGCTGGACGCAAGTGAGCACATACAGTAGATATAAAAAGTCTACACACCCCTGTTAAAATGTCAGGTTTCTGCGATGTAAAAAAATGAGATAAAGATAAATAATTTCAGAACTTTTTCCACCTTTAATGTGACCTATAGACTGTACAACTCAGTTGAACAACAAACTGAAAACTTTTAGGTGGAGGGAAGTAAAAATAAAAAACTAAAATAATATGATTGCATAAGTGTGCACACCCTTAAACTAGTACTTTGTTGAAGAACCTTTTGATTTAATTACAGCACTCTGTCTTTTGGGGTATGAGCCTGTCAGCATGGCACATCTTGACTTGGCAATATTTACCCACTCTTCTTTGCAAAAATGCTCCAAATCTGTCAGATTGCGAGGGCATCTCCTGTGCACAGCCCTCTTCAGATCACCCGAAAGATTTTCAATCAGATTCAGATCTGGGCTCTGGCTGGGTAATTCCAAAACTTTAAAGGATATGTAAAGGTTAGATTTTTTTTTTTAAAAAAAAGAAAAACGAACATGTCATACTTACCTCCTCTGTGCAGTTGGTTTTGCACTGAGCGGCCTCGATCTTCCTCTTCTGGAGTCCCTCGGCAGTGCTCCTGGCTCCTCCTCTTTTTGAGTGCCCCGCTGGAGAGCCGCTGCCCCTTGCGGGCTTGCTCCCGTGTCCTGCTGCTGCGTCCATTGACACAGACAGCAGGACTTGGCCCCCGTCCCCCCATCTCCCGCGTTATTGGATTTGATTGACAGCAGCAGGAGCCAATGGCTGTGCTGCTATCAATCTATCCAATCAAGACCCTAGACATCAGCTGGAGTGGGTGTGCTTGTCCCCGTCCCTGGAAAGACCTTGTTCAGGTAAGTAAAATGGGGGCTCTGGGGGGCTGCTGCATCACAGGAGGTTTTTCACCTTAATGCATTCTATACAAAAACCTCAATGGTTTACAACCCCTATAATCATCTTCTGGTGAAGCCATTCCTTTGTTGATTTGGATGTACGGTATCTCACAAAATTGAGTACACCCCTCACATTTTTGTAAATATTTTATTATATCTTTTCATGTGACAACACTGAAGAAATGACACTTTGCTACAATGTAAATTAGTGAGTGTACAGCTTGTATAACTGTAAATTTGCTATCCCCTCAAAATAACTCAACACACAGCCATTAATGTCTGAACTGCTGGCAACAAAAGTGAATACACCCCTAAGTGATAATGTCCAAATTGGGCCCAAAGTGTCAAAATATTGCTTGGCCACCATTATTTCCCAGCACTGCCTTAACCCTCTTGGGCATGAAGTTCACCAGAGCTTCACAGGTTGCCACTGGAGTCCTCTTCCACTCCTCCATGACAACATCACTGAGCTGGTGGATGCTAGAGACCTTGCGCTCCTCCACCTTCCATTTCAGGATGCCCCACAGATGCTCAATAGGGTATTGGTCTGGAAACAGGCTTGGCCAGTCCATCACCTTTACCCTCCGCTTCTTTAGCAAGGCAGTGGTCATATTGGAGGTGTGTTTGGGGTCGTTATCATGTTGGAATACTGCCCTGCGGCACAGTCTCCAAAGGGAGGGGATCATGCTCTGTTTCAGTATGTCACAGTACATGTTGGCATTCATGTTTCCCTCAATGAACTGTAGCTTCCCTGTGCCAGCAGCTCCAAACCATGACACTCCCACCACCATGCTTGTCTATAGGCAAGACACACATGTCTTTGTACTCTTCACCTAGTTGCTGCCACACACACACTTGACACCATCTGAACCAAATAAGTTTATCTTGGTCTCATCAGACCACAGGACATAGTTCCAGTAATCCATGCCCTTAGTCTGCTTGTCTTCAGCAAACTGCTTGTAGGCTTTCTTGTACATCATCTTTAGAAGAGGCTTCCTTTTAGATGACAGCCAAACAGACCAATTTGATGCAGTGTGCAACATATCGTCTGAGCACTGACAGGCTGACCCCCCACCCCTTCAACCTCTGCAGCAATGTTGGCAGCACTCATACGTCTATTCCCCAAAGACAACCTGGATATGGCGCTGAGCATGTGCACCCAACTTCTTTGGTCAACCATGGAGAGGCCTGTTCTGAGTGGAACCTGTTCTGTTAAACCGCTGTATGGTCTTGGCCACCGTGCTGCAGCTCAGTTTCAGGGTCTTGTCAATCTTCTTATAGCCTAGGCCATCTTTATGTAGAGAAACTATTTTTTTTCAGATCCTCAGAGTTCTTTGCCATGAGGTGCCATGTTGAACTTCCAGTGACCAGTATGAGAGAGTGAGAGTGATAACACCAAATTTAACACACCTGCTTCCCATTCCCACCTGAGACCTTGTAACACTAACGAGTCACATGACACCGGGGAGGGAAAATGGCTAATTGGGCCCAATTTGGACATTTTCACTTAGGGGTGTACTCACTTTTGTGGCCAGCGGCTTAGGCATTAATGGCTGTGTGTTGAGTTATTTTGAGGGGACAGCAAATGTACACTGTTATACAAGCTGTACACTCACTACTTTACATTGTAGCTAAGTGTCATTTCTTCAGTGTTGTCACATGAAAAGATAGAATAAAATATTTACAAAAATGTGAGGGGTGTACTCACTTTTGTGAGATTCTGTATGCTTTGGGTTGTTGTCATGCTGAAAGATGAAGTTCCTCTTCATGATC
>BLSH010198562.1:671060-682981 GCA_018402905.1 Glandirana rugosa
TGTTTAAAAAGACACCCATCGTTCACAAAAAAAACCTTGCGACACGAGAAAACAACGGTACGTATTGCGGGGAACAATACTGGTTTATTGAGTTAGAAACAAAGTAGTCAGGTGTCGTGGAATAAGGTCTTAATTCGACCGAACAGGTTTACAGGTAAACGTATAGAGTTCGCTGAGGCAAACACCGCACACACGTCTTTTCCGAAGAAAGCGTAGTGAGAGGGTATGTCGAAGAGGGACACGATTCACGCAACTTAACAACGTGTCACTGTGGTAGACGTCGTTCAACTACAACATCCAGAAACCTCCAAAAATATTGGAGAGGCAAAGGCGAAGGATGGTGAGAACGGTAAAAACAGCCCACAGACCACCTCCAAAGACCTACAACATCAACTTGCTGCAGATGGTGTCACTGTGCAACAATTCAACGCACTTAGCACAGGGAGAAGCTGTATGGGAGAGTGATGCGAAAGAAGCCTTTTCTGCACACACGCCACAAACGGAGTCGCTTGAGATATGCAAATGGACATTTGGACAAGCCAGCTTAATTCTGGAATAAGGTGCTGTGGACTGATGAAACAAAGATTGAGTTATTTGGTCATAACAAGGGGCGTTATGCATGGCAACAAAAGAGCACAGCGTTCCAAAAAAAACACTTGCTACCCACAGAAAAATTTGTTGGAGGTTCCATCATGCTGTGGGGCTGTGTGGCCAGTGCCGGGACTGGGAATCTGGTTAAATTTGAGGGTCACATGGATTCCACTCAATATCAGCAGATTCTTGAGAATAATGTTGAGGAATCAGTCACAAAGTTGAAGTTACGCCGGGGCTGGATATTTCAACAAGACAACGACCCGAAACACTGCTCAATATCTACTCGGGCATTTATGCAGAGGAACAAGTACAATGTTCTGGAATGGCCATCCCAGTCCCCAGACCTGAATATCATTGAACATCTGTGGGATGATTTAAAGTGGGCTGTCCATGCTCGGCAACCATCAAACCTAACTGAACTGGAGATGTTTTGTAAGGAGGAATGGTCCAAAATACATTCATCCAGAATCCAGACACTCATTACAGGCTATAGGAAGCGTCTAGAGGCTGTTATTTCTGCTAAAGGAGGCTCTACTAAATATTGATGTGATATTTCTGTTGGGGTGCCCAAATTTTATGCACCTGTCTAATTTTGTTTTGATACGCATAGTGCACATTTTCTGTTAATCCAATAAACCTCATTTCACTATTGAAATATTACTGTGTCCTTCAGTTATTTGATAGATCAAAATGAAATTGCTGATTCAAACACAGAAATATTTATAAATGACAATCATGGAAATTGTCAGGCATTCCTAAACTTTTGCATACAACTGTATATGCAACTGTTAACTTTTTCTAAGAACTTGGCATTTTGCCCTTCACCTTTCTGCCTTCAGTGAAGCTGGCCACCACCTAAAGGGTAGTGTGGAAACTGGTGGCAAGCCCTGATTCCTATATGGAGTTGAGAATTGCGAAAGTGTCTCTTATTTCTTAAATTTCAAGGTTCTATAGAACAAAGTGAAAGTATTAACTCTCTAATCTCCTTACTTCTTCTGGATAAAGTACTGAAGCCTTAGGAAGCCAAGCAGTTGGCATTCTCACAAAACAGTGGCAGCCCCTATACTACTTTCACTATGGGTTTCCTTTAGGCTATGGTAGCTGTTTCAGATTGGTCTAGGTACTGGTAGTCATAGTAGCTCTTCTAGATGCATCCCAAACACCAATGAAATCCATCATAAACATCCACAGATGGAGGCTGTACACCACAATTTCACCGCTGAATAATTTAAGATAAATTCAGAGACTGAACTTGTCAGAGGGAGGAGATTGTTGAAGTCAGAGCTGCTTGTTAGCTTATGCTGGCCATAGATGGAGCAATTTTCTTTCCTACAACCACGGGTCATTGTCCTCAGTGGAGGACTGATCAACCAACATGGGTACATTCAGCCTGCCCATACATGGTTCAAAATCATGGCCGGTCCCTGTTGAAAGGCTGGGATTCGAACTGTCTATGGCCAGCTTTAGTAAATCTGTTCTATGGGTGGTTTGTGGTGTGTGGGCTTTGTTTTTGGATGTAATTATCAACAACAATATGGTATGAGGGCCTTCCTAAACAGTCTATTCAATCTATATCCTAACAGGGAGGCCACTCACACTATAGTTGTTGGTAAATCTAAAGGAGTTTATAGAATAAGATTATTGCATGAGTAGTTTTTTTGGACAAAAGTATTAATAAACAAAAAATTCAGCAGATTTGACAGACCATTTTTCATCCTCTGCCATTTCTTTGTGAATGTAGGACGGTAAGAATAGCTGGAGGATAATAGTTACTCATGGACTTGTTTGTTTTGTAGTGGTTACGGAATCCGGGCCCCCAACATGAGAAGAGAACGCTGTTTGGAGATATGGTTTGCTTCCTGTTCATAACCCCACTTGCCACCATCTCTGGGTGGTTGTGTCTTCGAGGAGCCGTGGATCATCTGCACTTCAGTAGCCGACTAGAAGCAGTTGGACTTATTGCACTCACAGTTGCACTCTTTACAATTTACCTCTTTTGGACACTTGTGAGTATTGTATGTGTTTATTTTATCCATTCATTCTCTATAGTATTGTAAATGGTCTGTTTCTGACATGGATAACCTAAGCTGTTTTTTTATCTTTACCTGAATATTATCAGGGACATTTACTCTAAAGATCACATTCATGTTAACATACTAAATGTCTGCTCACAGGTCCCCAATATTTGTCAGATTGTGAGCTGTCAGTATCAGCAAGCCATGTTTGTCTTGCAAAATAAAATATAACTAAATATTAGTTAATAATAGGGTACATTGTGTTATAAAGTTCTTTTCTTGGTTTACTGCTAAAAAATAATAATTATCATCTTTTCAGGCTACAGGTTGTCGCATAAAAGACAATTGTGAGCAAAATGTAGTCTTAAGATCCCCACTGGTTGGGGATCTTGTTCCCTTAAAGAAGAATCCCAGGTTAAAAAAAATTCCCATGCAGTGGTGCTATGCCCACATTGCATGGGTTAACTACTAGTTTTTGCCTAGGGGAGGAGAAAGCAGAGATATATTTGCCTAATCCACTGGTCCTCCAAGTGCAAGACTGGTTCCTGCTGCACCTGCCCCCCCATACGCTGTTTTGTTGATGGACTGTTCCTGACATCATCATGCCCATAGACTGGCTTTGGATGTGAGGACAGCAGGAACTGATGGATGTGGAGGAGCACTGTTTTCCAAAGGATTGGGTAAGTATAGCCTTTCGGTGCATCCGTGGACAAAATGAGCAGTTAACCCATGCAGTGATGGGACAGCTCTACTGCATGGGAGAGATATATATATATATATACATATATATATATATAAAAATATTTTTAATGGAGTTCTGCTTTACGAGACTTCCACTGACCCTTCACAAGCACAGCAGTAATGTCCACCATCCTCAGATCCTATCCTATATAACAATAATCAGTAGGGGGTACAGCTCAGATCTCACTATGGCAGCAGTTTTTCCATGAATATATATCTTTATATATGTCTCTATACCTTGAATTACCAGGCCACAGTTAAATATCTCAGCCCAACCTTCCAAAATGCCACCCAAAACCAGTACAATATGAATGCAATAACAGAAGATCTATAGCGACTTGCCATGTTGCATCCTCATATTTCCATACAGAGGAAACATAAATTAGTACAAGGGTGTAAAGGAAGTAGGACAACGTCAATCACATTGCCTCAGAGAGTCTGGCAAGTAGGCTGTACTGCAACTCTTACACTTTCTTCTACTTTTTTCACCATTAATTTCTAATCACTACTTTCCTGCTTATGTTTGTCACTAGTCTTCTCAGGGGGTTCTATTCTTTTTATATGTTTCAAGGAAACTGAGCTCTTGCTTCAAAATACATACAAAAAGTATGAGACACCCTCACTGTTGTTTTTATTTGAGTCTGCAGGAAAATAAATGTTGATATCTGCATACTTCTTCTGGGTCATTGACTTGGACTATTGAAGCAAGAGGGTCAGCATAAAAGCTTGGCAACAATGGTTTTGAGAAGTTGAGGTCTGCCTTGGCAGCCTTCATGTCCGTTTCATGAAAGGTTTTCTTCAATTTGACCTGCAAAATTAAAATAACTACAGTGTAGGCTATTGAAGATTTTTCTTGGATTTTTTACCATTGGACTGTGTTAATAGCCCCCACTCAAGGGTGGCCTTTCGGTGTTTAAATAGCTTGTTATCTATGGAATATGGAGGAATGTTTTATTTATTTACATGCACTATTTTTAGGCACTTTACGCATATATTGAATATTTTATGAAGGTACTTATAAAGAGTAAGCACCACGACTTTCACATACACATCCACTGCAGTGTAGGTGTTTAGAAGAAGCACAATATTTTTCTTCAGATTTTATAAAGAACACCCAAGGCTACATGTGTACCGCTTCACAATATGTTTTGCTAGCAGCAAAGAAGAAGCTTTTCTTTTTTGTTCTTTTATTGTTTTTTTTAAATAATTTTTATTGTTTAAGATGTATTATCCTGCAAATGTAGTTTCCGTCATATTGACAGATATTTAATTGGTACACACGTGATTGCTTTTGCTTATTCGGTACGCTTTCTTTTACACATTATGGAACAGTGTAGTTCTGCTAATGCACATAAGCAAATACAGTAGCTAAGTCTTCTGAGATCCAGGCTTTTACCAATCTGTATAGGGTTGTATATGAAACACTGATTCTGCTGTTAGACTACATGGCTAAAATGTTGTGGATACCTGAATGTCACACCTGAATAAGCTTGTTGAACCTCTCATTCCAAAGCCTTCTTCCTTTTGTTGCTATAATAGCCTCCATTATTCTGGGAAGGCCTTAAAGTGGAGTTCCAACCAAAAGTGGAAGCTCCGCTTATCTGCCACCTCCCCCTCTCCGGGGCCACATTTTGCACTTTTCGGGGGGAGCAGGTACCAGTTTTTGACAGGTACCCCTCCCAACTTATGAGAGGTCTCTCTGTTGCCAGATCACTTGGAAGTTCAACCCCCTCCTCCTCCTTCCCCCGCCACCAGGCCATTCAGAAAGTGTAGCGTGTTTCGAGCATGTGCAGTAGGGAACTGGCTGTAAAGCCGAAAGGCTTCACTGCTGGTTTCCCTTACCACGAATGGTGGTGGCAGCACCCGAGAGCCAATGGAAGCATCGGCTGGAGTGCTGACATCAATGGACAGGTAAGTTTCCTAATATTAAAAGTCAGCAGCTAAAGTGTGTAGTAATTTTTTGCTGGAGGGAGGGGGGTGGTACTCTGCTTTAAACAACATTTTGGAGTTGTTTTTTTTCTGTGGGAATGTTTACCCATCCAGTCAGAGCATTTGTGAGGTCAGGTACTGATGTTGTATGAGAAGACCTACCTTTTAATCTATATTCCAGTTCATCCCTAAGATGCTGAATGACATTGTAAGGTCAGAGCTCTGAGCAAGCCACCTCCATGCCAAACTTGTCAAACTATGTGTTTATGGACTTGTTATTTCTTTGCACAGAAATCCAACTGAAACAGAAAAGAACATTTACTAAACTGTTGCCATAGGTGCACAATTGTCATCCCAATGCAAAAGTCTTCAGTCGGCAATGGGCTTTCTTGTAGAAGTTATCTGAGGGGCTCTACAGCCACTTGATCACTTCTACAGGGAGCGGAAGGGGCCCGCCACAGCCCTCCATCTTTAATGGGCTTCCCTGTGCGATCGAGGAGTCCGGTACTGCCCCCCCCCCCGCTAGGAGCCCAGTACTGCCGCCGTACCTGCCTCACCTCTCTGATGTAATAAGCCAGAAGCGACAACGTTTTTGCCAACTTGTAAAGCGTCAAATGTTTTGAAGGGCAGAGGAGGGATCTGGGGTCTAACTGGGGACCTGTCACTGCCCATGCTATCACAAGGGATAAACAACATCCCTTCTACATAAAATAAATAAAAAATTGGAATACCCCCGCATAAGTAAGTCCCACATGTGCGTATGTAAACAGTGATTGCACCACACATGTGAGGTATCGCCGCAAACATCAAAGTGAGAGCAATAATTCTAGTGCCAGACATCCTGTTTACTCTAAACTGGTAACCTGTCATACTTACCTGCTCTGTGGTTTTGTACAAAGCAGCCTGGATCCTCCTCTTCTCGGGTCCTCGAGACGCTGCTTCCCATGGGGGCATGTGTGCATGCTTGATCCTGAGCAGGGCTGTTTGTGTATATTCAGACACACAGCTCAGCTCCCCACCCATACCCTCTGCTCACTAGTTTTGTCTGACAACAGCAGGAACCAATGGCTCACACTGCTCTTAGCCAAGCCTATCAGAGCTGGGAGAGGGGAGAAAAGCTGCTGCAGACAGCACTGGACCAAGATCTGGATCAGGTATTTGGGGGGAAAAACAGGACGGGAAAAAATAACCACACATCACTCCAACTCAATGCCCAGAAAACCTGTATTATATTAGACAGAGCGGAGGTCAGCACTGAATTGCCCAGTACATAACATTTAAGCGATAATGAGCAATGAAAGTGTTTGAATACTTGGATTACCAGGATTTGGATATGGATTACCAAGATTCTAGATGGGGCCATTTGATCAATTTTAGGACTTACTGATAGACAACCAGTTATTTGCCAGCTTGAAATTCTGCGTTCTTTGCAGATACGTTGAAAAAATGACCTAAAAATTGCGTCCACTCGACCAATCTTCCTGTCCCAAAACTGCAGACAATGAAGGTTGCACCACTTCCGAACTTATAGGAGGAAAGGTCCAACCTTTTGAAGAAAAGATGGAACTGGATTAAGAACCTCTGTCTTGAAATGGCTCAAAATATGGAAACTTGGCTGAGAAAGCTTGGATTTTTATTTTTTTTTATTTAGTTATAAGGTTGCTTGTATGAAACCTGATCTTCTACACAATGAACCATTAGAACTGAAACAGTCGACAACTGGACGGAACTATAGCCAAGCCCTTTGTCTAGGGCCGATTGCAAGAGCGCCAAGACCTCAATACCAGAGGAAAACTCAGGATTGTATTGAATAATCACTGCCACATCAAAGATCTTTTCCACATGCTATAGTACGTAGCATACAAGGATATCTTCCAAGATTCAAGAAGCTTCCACTGGACCTCTTCTGCTATGCCCACCTGGGCTAGCCGGCTTCTTAAAATAACCAGGCTGTCTAATTGAGCCATATTGGGATGAGGCATGCTGTCCGAGTACCAAAGATCTCTGAAGTGCCATCAGCAGAGCTATCCACTGCCTCAATAGTGGAAACCATGAACGGATCATGTTCAAGATTAGGGAAGTTTGAGAAAAAAACATATACAGGCCAGAAAATCCAGTGCTGGGATAGAGCATCATGACCACTGGCTCTCGGATGGAAGAACCAGGAGAAGAACACTACCAGTTGAACACTGACAGGAGATGCCATTAAATCCACTTGCAGTGTGCCCCACTGAGCAAACAGTTATAGGATACATCCATTTGTTTAGATCCATAAAGCGTGTGCTCAAAAAGTGTCTGCTCACATATTCTCCACCCTGGGAAGGTAAGAGACTGACAGGGACAACAGATTGCACTCCGGCAACCAAAAGATGTGTGCCGTAATCTGCCCAAGGCTGCTTTCCTCCCTGGTTCGACACATATGCTACTGTCTGAATCCTCACAATGGTCTTGAAATAGTGGTGCAAAGATCAGTAATGCCTCCTGTGCCATCATCAACTCTAGAACGAGTAATTGCTCCCTTCAATCTTCCTTGAGCAAACTGGTTCTGACAGTGAGCTTGACCCACTGCTGGAGTAAAGCAAGCTTAAAGTGTTTGAGATGCCATCGAGCCCGGGCCACTGTGGGGACTGCTGCATTCATCAATACCCTCATACAATGCCTTGCTGATACCAAATGACTTGTCTTCAGAGCGCGGACCATCAAGATCAAGAGGGGCATCTTCTTCTGTGGAAGGAATACTTTCCCCACTGTCATTTTGAGACACCTAGAAACAACCTCTGTGAGGGAACTAGCTGGCTCTTGCTGAAGATGAGCAACCAACCAAAGCTCTATAGCATCTCCAGGGCCCTCATCCGATGATTCAGAAGCCTCCTAACTTATTTCCACTGCTTTCCATCTAAAAAGCATCTCATCAGCCTCAGAAAGGAGAAATTAAAAGCAGACATTAGGTCATTCTCCTACATATATTCTTCTTTGGAAGAGTCTGAAGGTTGGTCAGCCCGAGAAAGCTAGTAAGTCCAGTAACTGTCTTCGGAAGGAAAACTGGACCTTGCCAGAATAGATGACCCTTTCAAAAGGCGAGTCCAAACAGCTCTTTTAGAGTGTCTTGATCTCATGCTTAATGAATTGTGACAGTTGACAATCATCATCTTAACTGTCTGAGCAAAACAGGATTCATTAAGTCATGTTTATGCACATCTTGGCAAAGCCTGAAGAGTGCTGCCTTTCCTGGGAAGCAGATGGGTATGGTCCCCTACCTTGTTTAGTAGCGCTGGTCTTTATTCAGGGTTGGCATTTGCTTTCCTGCAGAAAAAGAAGGCAAGCAAAAACAATGAGCTTGTTCAATGACGTTTAAGCAGCAGTGCAGTGCTTCCTCCATACAGAAGCTCAGTAAACCAGTAATAAGGAAAATGTCCACTCCAGCCATGATATTGCACTGCTTCTACATTGAGAGTGATTTACACCCATATCCCGCCCCAGAGACCAGCAGAGGGGCTCCCTGATAGATGATGCATTTAGCATGTGAGCACAGGGACCACATCCCAGTGGAACAGGATGGACAGCCCAAAGTTTATTCAGGCTAGGTAGGAGACATGTGCCAATTTCCTGGACCCGGTCCCTTCCCGGGTGAGTGGGAACAACTCCTTTACAGTGTATTTACATGTTTACTGAATGTGACAACCTGTTAGGCATCGTCATCTTGTCTTTGCTTGCTTCAACCAGCAGGATTCACACAGTTCTATTCCATCTGCATCTTCTCTTGGAAGAGTCTAGAAAGAGTTGATTTGCCCACAATGTGAGTGGAAACCACTTCTTTAGAGTGTATTGCTCACATGTTTAATGCATGTGACAACCTATTCGGTGTTGATATCTTTGTCTTTGACTGCTTGAAGCAGCAGGATTCATAGTCACGCTCATTTGTATCTTCTCTTTGATGAGCTTGAAGCTGATCCTTTGCCTGGGAAGCCCCCCGAGACTGCATATTGCCAGAATAGGCAACCCCTCATTATGCCAGTGGACACATTCCTTAGAGTGCATTGACCACAGACTTAACCACTTCATCCCCGGAAGGATTTCCCACCAGAGCACTTTTTGCGATTCGGCACTGCGTCGCTTTAACAATTGCGCGGTCGTGCGACATTGTACCCAAACGAAATTTGCATCCTTTTTTCCCCACAAATAGAGCTTTCTTTTGGTGGTATTTGATCACCTCTGCATCATTTCTGCTCGCCGCTATAAACAAAAGAAGAGCGACAATTTTGCAAAAAAACCCACATTTCTTACTTTTTGCTAAAATACAAATCCAAAAAAAAAATAAACATTTTTTTTCATAAATTTTTGGCCGATTTATATTCCTCATATTTTTGGTTAAAAAAATCACAATCGGCGTTTATTGATTGGTTTGCGCAAAAGTTGACGCGTTTATGGACGATGAGAATTCATTTCTGGGGTTTTTATTGTGTTTTTTTTTTTATTATTAGTAATGGCGGCGATCTGTGATTTTTAGCGGTATTGCGATATTGCAGCGGACATGTCGGACCATTTTGACACTTTTTTGGGACCATTGGCATTTATACAGCCATCAGTGCTATAAAAATGCACTGATTACGGTGTAAATTCCATTGGCAGTGAAGGGGTTAACCTGCAGGGGGCGCTCTAAGGGTTAACAGTGTTCCCTGGGCGTGTTCTCACTGTGTGTGGGCTGGGCTGGCTGGGGGAAGGAGATGATCACGGCTTCCATATAGTTATACTTACACGGACCTCCGTTCTGTCACTGCGGTGGGGCCATCGTGGGTAGCCGGCAGCAATCAAGTCCGCCCCCCCCGGACACAGTGAGTGCGCGAGCGCGCGCTCACAGCGATAGTTTTCGCAGCCCCCGTCATATGACGGCGGTTTGCGATAACGAGCCACTATGTTGTCGTCAGACTGCGGTCGGCAAGTGGTTAATGAACGTCACAACCTGTTAGCTGCCATCATCTTTATCCTTGGTTGCTTGAACAAAGCAGTATCCTTGCAGTCATGTTCATTCTTAATCGCTATTAGTAAGCACCTGAATGGATTGGTTTGCCTGGAAAAAAGGCTTGGAGACTGTTCAATGTCGGAACAGGTAACCCCTTCTCAGAGCGATTGTAAACACGCCTCTAGAGTGTATAGACCATCTGCTTAAACAAATGTGACAGCCTGTTAAGTGTTGCCATCCTTATCCTTATCTGCTTGAACCAACAGGCTTCACACATCACATTTATGTGTATACTCTCTTGGAAGAGTCTGGAGAGAGTTGATTTTCCCACAGTGTGAGTGAAAACAACCCCTTTAGGCTCTGTTTCCACTAGTGTGACTTGTCATGTGACTTTGGACACAAAGTCGCATGACAAGTCACAAACCATTGATCTCAATGGCACCCATTCCCATTTATGCGACTTTGAAAATCTGCAACTTTGAAAAGGTGCTTGCACCACTTTGATGCGACTTTGGAATCACACCAGTGGAAATGAGCCCAAGATATATAGGTGTCCTCACAAAACATACAGTGCTTTGCCTGCCAAGGTATGAGTGGCACAGGACCAGCTTAAGGCCATGCTTGATGTAGGGTTGCCACCTCATCCCTCCAAACCCAAACTCACATGAACTACACAGGACTGGGGCTAATTTAATGCAGATAAGGCACCAAGTGAGTTTAATTATAAACGTAATCAGCCACAAAACCTGTGCAATCAACACGCGCTCAGTCCCAAAGGGACGAGGCGGCAACTCCAGCTTGATGCCTGCCAACTGGAGGGACTAAATGGTAAAAGCCCATAGTTCATTCCTCATACACCTGAAAGAAAACTTACTTGAACGGGGCCCCTTACCTCCTTAGCAAGGCCTGGCTAGCAGGAAGAGTTGATGCTCATGGCTTAGCAATATAAGCAAATGGCTTTGTGCCAAGCTGGCAGAAAGACAAGGTAACCATACATAGTCTTACTGCACAAGGACCTCTTGACCTCACTTATATCAGATAAACAGGATGCTAAGCAAGAGTCATGACAATTTAATATATCAAAAGTTACTCAAAAGTTACTAAGGGGTTAACCACAGCTAAAGGGTGGCCAACACAGTAGATTCTCAGACCTGACATTAGTACCAGGTGCTTATTGAAACAAACTCAACTATGGCAGAAGCAGGACAAGTATAAAAAAGTTTTTTAAGACAGAAAAAAAGGAAGAATCACAATAATATTCAGCAAATCTTACCTATAGCTAATACAGATTTTTTTTTTCTTTCCAAAGTAGAGTGAGGCTGGCCATACACTACACAACCCTCCAACCTCTCCCAGATTCACCTTCCACCATGCAGTGCAAGGGCGTGCCTGAATGCACACAAATTACATGGGTTATGTTTGATCTCACACTATATGGTTTTGGTAACCTAAAGGAATGCCAAACAAGAACTGCACAGTGCAAGGCCAGTCCCCCACCCCAGTTAGCCAACATGCAGCCAGTCAGGTGCCCACATTCCACCACAAGCTGCTGTGGAACTCCGACATCCCAACTGTCATATTGGGATCTGTACAATCTAGAGAAACATCACTGAACAAAGGAAGATGCATTACAGACAAAAAAAAAGGTAAAATCAGCCTGTACAGAGAGAGCAGAACACGCC